>JAZGLO010006678.1:920079-1050650 GCA_036873155.1 Biomphalaria sudanica | reverse complement strand
CTCCGGTCTCATTCTTTCATTTTTCTTTAGGTTCCACTATGTCGCCACCACATTTCTCTATATCACTCTATCTTCTTTTTCTCTCTTATTGAATTTTTTTATTGCTTGGAAAACGTAAATGGATCTTTACAAATTGTCAAAGGAGATCAGTGTGACGAACACACTTGCCGGGGATTAAATTCTCAATACTTGACAATTCAATGAAATGAAGAAAGGAACATCTCTCTGTATTTTCTTCAAACTTCTTTAATAACTTCTTCAACTTTCACATCAAATTAACTTCTTAATTCAATAACAACTTGACATGATACTTCATAAATAAAACTAAAATGATACATAAAACTTCACTTAGTATAACTTCAACTTCAACTACTAAAACTTTACTTAATGGACCCGCTAATATCATAAAACTTATTACTAATCGAGGACCAACGCTCTACAAGAACTATTACTATGCGAGGACCCCGTCTGACTGACTTTCCCCTAATTTATACTTTCTTTGATCGTACGTTCCAGAATCCTGGAACCTTCTCCGATAATTATTTTAGTAGCTTTGACCTTCTAGAAGCTGACGTGTGCTATTTTTTTTCCCTCTTTCTTCGATTGGATATCTAAAATTCACTTGTTTACGCTGGACACTTGCACTGCTTTGAACTCGAGCTTCTAGAAACTGGTCGAAATAGGTCACAGACTCGACTCGTGACAATCAGATTGCGGTGTTTAACGTTTAGTGTGAACATTCTCAACATACACACACACAAAATAATTTTAATTATGAGAGGTAACAAAAACCAATCTACCGTCGTAGAAATGAATGGAGCAAAACTCTTTGGGTTCATTGGTGTATATGATAAGCTGATTTACTGATGCCCACAATCTGCATAGGATATCTAGTGTATCTAGTATATTATCCTTCAACATTAAGATATTTTGACGATCATATTCAATCATGTGTATCCCATTCCAAAAATAGAATCGGAAATTATTTATAGAGTCTGCAAAAAAAAAAGGAAAATATAAAATGAAGGAATGTGTCGGCAAATGTAGGTCAACTTCAGTCATAATAATAACAATTTCATTTCTATAACGCTACTAACAATAAAAGTGTAGGCTCCAGGCGCAATAAGAAATAGCAGACGTGATCACGAGAGTTCAAAAGACTAATCTAAACAGTTTTGAACAGATTGGTCTTAATTTAATAGATATAACGCTATGTCATTGTGGAATCATGACATTATTTCTAAAAAAAAAATCGTTAAAAATTAATAATACGACATAGTTTTAAAGTCCATACTTAAAAAATAATATTTTCATTATGGCATTGGTACAATCCATGAAAATGAATCTCCAACAAAAGTAGGTTAACAATAAGATAAGATAACATAATGCAGTTTTTTACTTCATGGTTTTACTTCAATAGTTTAGTTAAAGTGTACTTCTACAAGTGACAAATCTAGCTGGCTGTCGAAAAGGAGGGACTCCTTAGTACTGTAAAGAAACGATAGCTGAGCTGGTTCGGTGAAGACTCCCTGTCAAAGTCTTCGTGGAGGGAGCACAAAGAAAGGGTCGTCCATAGAATAAGCTACCTTGAAGATGTCAAAAATGGACCGAGCTCTCTTAAAATCCTGCTAAGACAGCTGCTGACGGGGAAAAGTGGAGGAATTTGGTGACGCGAACTGTCACAGCACCCCTACGACAAAAGTCAAGGGATAGATTAGAGACTGTTTCATTGTAAGCAGACATATTTTAGACAAAGTGTGTTCACATATTGTTTCGTGATTGAACATAAGCATAAGCGTTGCCAATGCATATTAAATTTACATTATAACATTAGCGAAAGCACAATGACTTATGTTTTATGTTTTATGAACAAACATAATTTTACGTGTGAGGGTCGCCGCATAGTGGGGACGTGTAAAAAAGGGGATCGCGGTGCTAAAAAGTATGGGAACCGCTGATGTAGATGAAGATGTTTATGAAAATGTAAATTCAAATGTAGTTGTGAAGTTGAAGATGTAGACAAAAATGAAGATGAGAATAAGAGTTCGATGAAAATGTAGGTAAAGATGCAGATGAAGATATGAGAAAAATATGAAAAGCTTAATTTTAAGCGACGTGGCCGCCCAAGTAAGAGACGCTATGGTTGTGTCCCTTGGGGAAAACATTCTCTGACTTGGAAACATCTGCTTCCTCAACGTATCGTTGGGACAACGTCATCTACGAACTGCTTTAGCAACAGCAGATCATCTAATGCTATCATGCAAGTCTTTTACCATCTTTTGATGCTATTTTGACATTTTTGCCTGTTTACATATTTGCCTGTTTACATATTTGCCTGTTTACATATTGACATGTTTACATGTTGGCATGTTTACATATTTGCCTGTTTACATGTTGGCATGTTTACATATTTGCCTGTTTACATGTTGGCATGTTTACATATTTGCCTGTTTACATGTTGGCATGTTTACATATTTGCCTGTTTACATGTTGGCATGTTTACATATTTGCCTGTTTACATGTTGGCATGTTTACATATTTGCCTGTTTACATGTTGGCATGTTTACATATTTGCCTGTTTACATGTTGGCATGTTTACATATTTGCCTGTTTACATGTTGGCATGTTTACATATTTGCCTGTTTACATGTTGGCATGTTTACATATTTGCCTGTTTACATGTTGGCATGTTTACATATTTGCCTGTTTACATGTTGGCATGTTTACATATTTGCCTGTTTACATGTTGGCATGTTTACATATTTGCCTGTTTACATGTTGGCATGTTTACATATTTGCCTGTTTACATGTTGGCATGTTTACATATTTGCCTGTTTACATGTTGGCATGTTTACATATTTGCCTGTTTACATGTTGGCATGTTTACATATTTGCCTGTTTACATGTTGGCATGTTTACATATTTGCCTGTTTACATGTTGGCATGTTTACATATTTGCCTGTTTACATGTTGGCATGTTTACATATTTGCCTGTTTACATGTTGGCATGTTTACATATTTGCCTGTTTACATGTTGGCATGTTTACATATTTGCCTGTTTACATGTTGGCATGTTTACATATTTGCCTGTTTACATGTTGGCATGTTGACATATTTGCCTGTTTACATGTTGGCATGTTTACATATTTGCCTGTTTACATGTTGGCATGTTGACATATTTGCCTGTTTACATGTTGGCATGTTGACATATTTGCCTGTTTACATGTTGGCATGTTGACATATTTGCCTGTTTACATGTTGGCATGTTTACATATTTGCCTGTTTACATGTTGGCATGTTTACATATTTGCCTGTTTACATGTTGGCATGTTTACATATTTGCCTGTTTACATGTTGGCATGTTTACATATTTGCCTGTTTACATGTTGGCATGTTTACATATTTGCCTGTTTACATGTTGGCATGTTTACATATTTGCCTGTTTACATGGTGGCATGTTTACATATTTGCCTGTTTACATGGTGGCATGTTTACATATTTGCCTGTTTACATGGTGGCATGTTTACATATTTGCCTGTTTACATGGTGGCATGTTTACATATTTGCCTGTTTACATGTTGGCATGTTTACATATTTGCCTGTTTACATGTTGGCATGTTTACATATTTGCCTGTTTACATGTTGGCATGTTTACATATTTGCCTGTTTACATGTTGGCATGTTTACATATTTGCCTGTTTACATGTTGGCATGTTTACATATTTGCCTGTTTACATGTTGGCATGTTGACATATTTGCCTGTTTACATGTTGGCATGTTGACATATTTGCCTGTTTACATGTTGGCATGTTGACATATTTGCCTGTTTACATGTTGGCATGTTGACATATTTGCCTGTTTACATGTTGGCATGTTGACATATTTGCCTGTTTACATGTTGGCATGTTTACATATTTGCCTGTTTACATGGTGGCATGTTTACATATTTGCCTGTTTACATGTTGGCATGTTTACATATTTGCCTGTTTACATGTTGGCATGTTTACATATTTGCCTGTTTACATGTTGGCATGTTTACATATTTGCCTGTTTACATGGTGGCATGTTTACATATTTGCCTGTTTACATGGTGGCATGTTTACATATTTGCCTGTTTACATGGTGGCATGTTTACATATTTGCCTGTTTACATGGTGGCATGTTTACATATTTGCCTGTTTACATGGTGGCATGTTTACATATTTGCCTGTTTACATGTTGGCATGTTTACATATTTGCCTGTTTACATATTATCATGTTTACATATTTGCCTGTTTACATTTTTGTCCACTTATTTTTACTTGCCGTCATGTTTTAGAGTTAATTTTAGCCCTGATAATTGCAAAGGAGTTAAAAACTGCAAGTGAAGCATGGTTATGTTCCCTGTACATGTGTCATCATTGTCATCTAGTACTAGCTCAGGGCTCAGCGAAGGAAATGATGTCACCAGCAATTCATTCGTTCTGACGCTACCGCCTGCACAAGACAGAGCAAGATAAACAAGCAAATTTTTAAAAAAAAATAATTTTTAAACAAAATTAATATCAAGTGTATCAATTAGTTTGGATCAGTCATGCCATTAAATTTCTAATAGAACTGGACTAACACAAACTAAATCTGTGCGAATAGAAATATTTGTATCAATTGTTTTTGTTTAGTGCTTTTTCATGCGTTTAGCCGTTCCCAATACGCTATCATCTTATCTTATCTTATCTTATATAATACAGACGTTACTTCAAAAAAGAAAATGATTACGTCCTACGCGTCTTGCATTCAGTCATGCATATTAACCAATGATCCTATCACTTGTCTGGACCAGTTGGAAAGGGGTGGGGGAGAGAGAACGGGGTATCTGGGTGATCGTTTTGAAATGTACTTATAAAAAAAAAGGAACGACCTGAATTCGAACTTGTGGGTTAAAGCCTTCTCAGGTAACCACTCTGCTAGCGAAGAGCGTATGAACAAGGAAGATTGTATAGTTATCTCTTGTTTCTATTTCATGTTTGTGTTCACTAAGCCTCAGACGACGACCTATAAAGGAGACTTATTCAGTTTATATCACTACTTCAGTCAAATTCAATTTCTTTCCCTTGTTCGAGTTACCAAACAAAATAATTGATTTACATTAGTTAATTAACTAATTGGTTAATTTATTTTACTGATTTTTGTGTTGTCAGGTAAAAGAAATAATTAGGCAAAATGTCGGCTTAATCCGAGATTGGGTGTGGGAGAAATAACGTGTACAGACTTTTAACCGTACAGACAAAGTGAATTGACATAAGCTTTGAAAAAAAATGAATTTAGCAACATTTTAGGGCCTCAAGGGCTCTCAGCTCAATTGGAGAAATAACGTGTACAAACTTTTTACCAGACAGACAGACAGAGTGAGTTGATATAAGTTTTGTTATTACAAGAAAAGAAAACATCTTTTATAGATTTGTCAACATAAAAGCGAGAAGAAATTATCAACAGTATAGATTTGGTTTTCAAACAAAAAGACAATTCTTAAATAGTATCATCGTGTAATCATTGACACAAGTCTTTAAGAAGTGGTACCAGAGAAGGCTAACCCCATCGTTCAAATGTGTATATTACTGACCCCCAAAATATCCCACTCAAAATGCAAGCTCTATGGTAAACTCCCTGAATTGTTTAACTACTGCTCATCTAAGATAAATAACAAATTGATTATTTCACCCTGAACTGTTAACCTAAGTTTTCTTATAAGATATATGATTTATTTTTTTTATTAAAAAATATTAGTGCATGCGGGTAGCGTGTGCCAAATGCAAACTGCACACCTGTGTTCTGATTGAAATGTTGAAAATAATAAGAAATGTAAGACCATATTTAATAAAACTCAATTCATATGTTTAAATTACTCTTATTTAAAGCGCATGTTAATCACCCAAGCCAGATGACTCCTGGCACATACTCAAACCCATTTTAAGAGCCATTTTTAATATCCCACATACATTTTAACAATAATTACACGTCTTTTCACTCTGGCAATCTGAAGTAGTCCGTTCTAGCTAAGACCGCTGACGACAACGCCACTTATCTTGCATCATTCACATAGCCACCAACCAATCATTTTCTTCTCACCGTCACCATACATACACACACACACTGACACACACTCCATAACGCATAACCATAGTTTCCATACAGACCTAAATTGCATTGGTCATCTTCCAAACATCGTTTGTTAATACATTTACACTTATGTTGACAGTAATTCCCAAACCATCCTAGGTCACGGTCCTCAGTTCCTTTAGAAAGATAAAAAGAACAAAATAAGAAATTCGTTTTTTTTTTAAGTAATAATACTTTTGAGATCTGTTGGAGGCCTTTGGAGGTACTGATACATCAGGGCGTAAAAAGTACACGTTTGAGTTTACTTCTTTCATACTATAAAAACATTTTGAATCATCGACCTAATGTTTGCTTCTTATTTGATAAATAACAGGCGATCCTGCGAATAACAATTTAAAAAAAAAAAAGAAAAATATAAAAAATACTTTTAAAAAAAGTATATAACTTATATAGCGAGTATTTTGCTCCTAATAACTAATGAATGTTAGATTTTATTTACAAAATGGACCATTTTTTTTTACCCCGCTCCATTCTCCCTACCACTAACGAGAAAAAAATCCTGGTTAAAAGAATATATAGATCTACCTGACTTTATAATATTCTAATGATAAGCTTTTGTGAGGCTTGTGTTCTGCAATATATGTCACAAAAAAAAAATCTTTTCTAGTTTACGAAATCTAAACGGGAACTTTAAAGGAGAAAACAAAACAAGCTCATTTTAGTTGTATTTCTTATTTTCTTGCATTAAAAAGAGATGTAGTGCTGGATATTTAACTTTTTTCGTTTTTCCAGACTGTAGTGTTTTATGTATTTGTCACTATAAATTTATGAGTGAAAACGTTTAGTTCCAGCCTCATCATCTTACTGACGTGCTGCTCTTTTTTTTTTTCTTTATTGTCAATATTCATCTCCCAGCTCTTTTATTCCCCTCCCTGGTCGTGAGGTATGTGCTCTGGACTGTCGTTTCAATCGATCCCCCGTCATCCTGCGGAAGCTTCTCGGCTAGGATGTAAAAATGTTCTAATCGAAAAAAAAAAAATAGCATTCCTATTCCCCCCCCCCCTCCACAAAAAAAAACTAAACAGGTTCCGTTCATGCTTCCCTTGCTTTCATTTCTCGCTAGATTCGCTCCTTGAATTGACTTTCCTGAACTCTGTCTTTTCCATTTCCCATACAACTGATGAAAATGTGAAGTCAATTGTTGATCCGGGATATCACGTTTATTCAGTGGCGTAGCTAGGGTCGGGGAAGGGGGGTAGAATTTGAAAATCTCCGCAGGACCCCCCCCCCCCCAAATGATAGCAAATTCTTAGCTACGCCAATGCGTTTCTTATTACAGAAGAAAAAAAGATTGAATCAAGTATATTATTTTTAATTTATCTGATGTAGATTTTTACAAATATTTAGTTTCAAATAATGTTTCTCCTCAACATCTAACCCCCCCCCCCCCAGGAAAAAGTTTGTCACTAAAAGTCTCCTCCCTATTTTATCTCTTCAGATAACCTTCCTGTCGATTACGCCACAGCTGATGGTTATAATAATAACAGTGGCGTTTATCTTAATAGACCATTCTAAGCAGATCTCTGCTAGTGTTGATATCGAGTAGCCCACCATTTGTTTTGTTTCTTATTTATTTCTTTTTTTTTAATGTTTATTTATTCTTTCTAATGATTATTTTTTGTTTCGTATTAAAAAAAAAAGAACTTACCTTCCACGCCTATGAAAAAGAGATATAGAAACAAGACTTTATGTTGTATCCCCATTGTATCTTATCTTATCTTATATAATACAGACGTTACTTCAAGCTTTCAGTGGCAAAGAATGAAACTTTCGAGACAGATGGAAACACACACAACTTAAAAGGATTGATGTCATAAAATACACTTTTTTTTTCTTAGAGAAGTTTATTTTTTTCAAAAAACTTAATTAGTGCTAGCGTTTAGGCTTTTTATAACTTTTATTATCTTAAGTTTTAAAATAAATTTTTAAAAATATAAATAATTTGTATCTGTAATTTGTTTTCAATGCGAGAAAAATTCCACTTACAAAATTAGATTTAATATTTCAAATCTGGCTAAGATGAGGATTCCTTGGAGTGCTTGAAAATTTAAAAACCAAAGTTCTGTTTTAAATTACTGTTAGAAATATTAACTAAATCTTGATGAGTATGCCTATATTTTATAATTCATGAGTTTTGGCGCAAGCCTAAAAACTAGATAATCAAGTTAAACAGTTTTATTTTATAACGGAATCTATCTGGTGCTAGATTTATAAGCCTAAAGGACGTTCTGCTTCTCAATATAACCTCAAAATGAGCTGAATTTCGTTCCATGAAATTGAGTAACATTATTAGTGAACGAAACTGTAATGACAAGGTGACACATCTTCCTGTCAAAATACTTTCATTAATTTGTGACTAAAATAAAGTGGCTTGGAAACATCTATCTGGCACACAACGATTTTCTTAGCAACAGAAATCCGGCCACTTATGGTGAGATCAAGACCAACTATAAGTGGAATATTTTAATGAGATGGTTACGTGTAAATCATATAAATTGTAGAAAGGAAGATAGATCTAGGTATTGCAGGCCATGTAATTGTTTAATTATTTTTATTTAATTTTACACTTTACACCTTATGATTTAAAAGAATTATGTTTAGAATGCATTTGCAATTAAGCGATAAACAAATTCCCTTTAAGAACGTAAAACAATTGTCAAGCTAATAGGCCAAATTTCTGTCTGCCGATCTAATTATAAATATAAGGCTATATAGTCAGAGCGAAACAGTCCCCGATGACCACTTCTGCTCTTCCAAACATAGTCATTGTTGATTCATTTCTCTTCTGCTGCGTTTCTAAAGGAAAGCAAATACTCTTTGTCCGTGTCTATAGCTTGAGATGGCGTATGAACAGTTTTACTTTTACAAAGCTTTTATTAACTTACTCCATCTGTCTTTCTGTCTGTCTGGGTGAATACTTGTATACTTTTTTCTCCCACTTCCAATTCTCGGATCAAGGTGAAATTTTGCACTATTGTCCATCGTCGATGACACCACACAAATCAATAAAAAAAAGTAATCAATTATTTAATCAATTAGTTGTAATTAATTAATTTTTATAAAGAAAAATGGAGATAAGCTTACACTATTGAGTGCACAGTGTTCTCCCTTCACTCAATATAAGCCTAGCTTTGCTTTTTAAAGTATTTTTTTATTTTTATTTTTTTTAAGTATTTTTTTATCTTTTGCTTGTTTTGGCATAGGACCAACCATAAATTCTACAAACTCAATATTACAGTTGTTGTTTTTGCTGTTTTTACTGTTTTTTTTAACTTTATTCTCTGAGAAATTACGTTGTTGCTTTATCATTCATAGATTTAGATGATGCGTATCACTGGTTACATAAGCTGGTGGCTTATAAAAATCAAAATTTTGTCTTCCGAACCGAGGAGCTCCCAGTTCGAATCGCAGTGCAAACAGCGTCTGTTATATTGTATAAGTCTAGCTTTTTGAGCCAGATTCCGCCTAATTCTAATAAGTAGGGCCTGCCTGGCAAACGTAGTGGAAAGTCATTTAAAGGCGATTACTTACTTACAGCCCGTCACCCCTATTGGAGTATGGGCCGCCAACAATAGATCTCCATAGTCCCCTGTCCCGGACCATCCTTTCCATCTTGTTACAGGTGTAACTAAAATGTCTGCATCTAGTTCATGTCACCAGGTGCTTCTAGAAAACCCTTTCTATCTTTTGTCTTGTGGGTTCCACTTCAATGCCTGCTTGTGATGCTAGTTGGCGATTTGGGCAAAGTGTGCCCAATGCAGCTCCATCTTTTCTCTTTCTGATTTCTTCTTCTACAGGACTTTGGTTGGTTCTTTTAAGAGGTCACTGTTGCTGATGGTGTCTGGCCTACGAATCTGAAGGATTCTCCGTAGGCAGCTGTTAATGAAAGTTTGCACTTTCCTAATGGCAGTTTCAGTTGTCCTCTGTTGCTGATGGTGTCTGGCCCACGAATGTGAAGGATTCTCCGTAAGCAGCTGTTAATGAAAGTTTGCACTTTCCTAATGGCAGTTTCAGTTAGTCTCTGTTGCTGATGGTGTCTGGTCTACAAATGTGAAGGATTCTCCGTAGGCAGCTGTTAAGGAAAGTTTGCACTTTCCTAATGACAGTTTCAGTTGTCCTCTGTTGCTGATGGTGTCTGGCCCACGAATGTGAAGGATTCTCCGTAGGCAGCTGTTAATGAAAGTTTGCATTTTCCTAATGGCAGTTTCAGTTGTTCTCCGGGTCTCGACTCCTTAAAGTTGAATCAGATTAGCTTTAAATATCCTCTGCCCCAAAGATCACTAGGTCTGAAAGGGGTACCTTTAAAATGTAAACAAGAAATACGAAGATATATGAAAGCGATGAGCCCAATCAAGTGACTCAAGCAGAAAGTTAGGAGGCAGGTTTCTTCTACTTTTGGCAATATCTATTTGATTTGTACGAGCAAATTCGACCTATTTGTGCAGAAAATACACGCGTCAAGCAGCGTGTCCAGTGGCGGAGCTAGGGTGGGGGAGAATTTGAAAATCCCCCTGGCCCCCACTTGAGTGGGGGGGGCCAAATTAGTGTTTTTAAATTGAAAATTAAATGCAGGGGCTCTCAAAGAGGTCGAGATCCCCGGGCCCCTAAACGATGAAAAATTCCTAGCTACGCTCCTGAGCGTGTCCAAGAAAATATCGTATAAGTTGCAGGCGTTCCTTTAAAAAAAAAGACGACAATTACGTCTCCTTCGTGTTATCTCAGACAGATAACATGCTACACCACTTTTAAGAAGAACATTAAGAGTATAAGACCTATCTGTTTATAATTTTATATATTGTCACTACAGCTGTCGTGTTTGTCTGTGTAAGATCAAAAAAATCATAGATAAAGCTAAAATTGAATAGCGCAAATTCTGAGGTTTCCTTTTAAAAAAGAAAAAAATAGTACAGCGCCTTGAGCCTACATTTTGTTTGTTAACAGCGCTTTATAAATAAAATTATTATTGATCTAGTCGTGCATGTTTACTTAATATTTAAACTCTACTAAGTGATTGGTTTTCCTGGCTGATTTATGCAGCCTGTTCCTTTGTTCGAATGGCATTGAAGAAGAAAGAGCACATAGGAATCTGTCCTAGCAAATGAAATGATTATTTGTTAACAATGTAGGCTCAAGGTGCTGTGATAGCACAACAAATAAAAAACACGAGAGTTACAAAGGAAAACTGATCTTAAAAGTTTTTTGTTATTTCATTTGAATATTTTTTTGTTACTTAACAAATCTTCAGACCCCCTCCCCATTGTACCAAATCGTAAACAATTTGTGTATCCTCCCCTACCCCTTTAAGCCGTTACGAATTATTCGAACATTCTCTTTTAAATGTTGTTTTAGTCTATTTAGCAGCACCCTAGCCAGAATTTGTCAGGCAATGACCGCATCACAAATGAAGAGATTAGAGACAGGATTAGTTCAGTGATTGGACACCATGAATGGCCAAGATGACCTACTAAATACTGTCATAAAACGCAAACTAAAATTCTATGGCCATATTATGCCTAAAAGGTGCTCGGGGGCTCGCAAAGGCCTTCCTTCAGTGAACAGTACCAGGAAAAAAAGAAGACAACATAAAGGAATGGACGGGCCTGCCGTTGAGGGAGATTCTGTCCAAAGTAAAAGACAGAAATAGAGAAAGACGGTCAACAGATCTTATGTGGTGCCCCAGCGGGCCTATAGACTAAGGGATAGGTGAAGGATATGAGGGATATACCGCGCATATCTGTCAGTTTCCCTCCTCTTGTAGCAGTGGCGTAGCGGGGTACCCGTGGTCCTGGTTTCAAGAATACGACATTAGGCCCCCCTCTAGTAAACTGATTGTGAACGCGTCCAAACTGAGCCGTACTGCATCTCATGTGAAAGTGCATTTCCAAGAAAACAATACTTAAGACAGACAATACACAAAGTACTCAAGTTCTGCAAGGGGAAAACGAAAACGAGGTTCTCAAACTTCGGGTCATTTGAAAAGTCCATGCCATTAGTCAACCATGTCACTAGATAGGACCCCCGAGTCTTATGCTCAAACTTCATATATCTTAATGTGAATTGATCGTCACAAGTATAGGAACCAGTAGGCTAAATATTGTTCAAACGGGCCCTTCACAACAACCCAACTAAGTCCTTGGGGCTTCCCACAAGGCAATTGTCCTTATCAGATTTTCGACATCAACCTATTGATATTTATTTTTATATTTATTGGTGGTGGGCCCTGGAACAATATAAACCCCATCGCGCCATGGTTGAGCAAGGTGAATAGTTGATTGGGATTTGTTCCAGGCAGGCAATGGCTTAGGCGCGGATGCTTGATGTGCAGATGAGGACGTGCTGAAGTGTTTAAATTAACTTTAAATTATTGTTTTTTTTTAATTGTGCTCCCTACAGTTCAAGGAGAGAGAAATAAACGAAAGAGTTCTATATTTAGATATAGCTTAGGGCTAGCCAGAATTTTTTCTTTTGTGAGGGGGAGGGGGGGCTATGGATATTTTAAAAAATCTTCACTTGTGAAGTAAGTCTTCTGTCTCCTAGATTAGATTCTTTCTGGAGTTAATGGAATGACAGTAAATACCACTGCATTGATAGTTAGAGGTTGCTAATAGCTCCCCAGAGCCAGAGGATCTGGGCGGATACACGGCACCAATATTTTTTTCCTGTATTCTGAGCTTTCAAAATGCATTTTCTGAGGTGTCTTCGGTGTAAAATCCTGCCATTCCTCTAACAGCGCTTAAGATGGAGCCCAGGGACTGTTAGGATAACAACCATTTATGAAATCTATATATTTGGGGGAGGGGAGATGAGCTACACAATTGGCTTTGGAATTTGGTGACTGCAAGTTTTGCTTTAGTATTTCCTATGCTGTAGCTTGAATTCTTGTAGATTTAGGCCTGCTTCATTAAGGGAGCTCCTAGTGGCGACTGGTAGGAAAGTAGAGCATTGTGTGAAGTATTTTATTTCGCTCTGAAGATATAGTAGGACCGGATCAAATAATGTTCTGGAAAGACCTGGAACTCCGCACTGGTTTATTTAATGTGGAAACACAAACTCAAATCGGCCCCCGAAGTGGTCCACCCAGCCAGGTAAAATGGCAAGTTTCAATATTTTCAGAAAGATATCAGAATAAAATTATATCGAAGGCAAATGACATTGAAGAAGGGAGGAAGAAGGTTGACCTATCTTGTGTGGTGCCCCAAAGGTCCAGCAGACCAAGGGATATGTGAAAGTGAAGAAGTTAGATGTGAACCTGGCCTAACTGATATCATATACTGAGTATCTAATTGATCTAATTGTTTTGTAAAGGTTCAATCTCTTATTCAAAGCCTCAAGAAAAAAAAACATTTCCGAAAAAAAAAAAAAAATGTCTAGCCTCTGCAGTTCACGCGATAATATGAAAAACTACTTATTAATTGTTGTTTTAAATTATGTCCAACTTATGTGCATACTAAATAGATTTTTTCTATTTAAAAAAAAAGTAAACATTTTTTGTAAATGTAGTAGTTAGTATGACAGAACAAAATCAACTTAGCAATACAATTGTCAAAAAAATGTTTTTGACAAAAATCTAAAACCGTTTGCATAAACTTGTTAAAAATATGGTAAATATCCTCCTCCCTTACCTAATAGCCCCCCGTGTTTGTTACTATTAATAAAAGAATAGTTGTAAAAATGGTGTATTTTATATTAAATTAATCGCTTTCAGAAAAGAAAAACGTAGCCATTGCATCAGAACTTTGCATGGTCTGAAATAAAATGTAGGATTTTCCATATCCTTTCTAGTTTACGAGATCTAAACGGGACGGACGGACAGACAAACCACACAAAACTAATAGTGACTATTTCCCGTTCGGGGGCCGCTAAAAATTATTTCCAGAAATTATATTCGTTTCTTTTTGGACTCTTTTTAAAAGCTATGTCAAGATTCTTAATTCAAAATGGCGGCGTCATTGTGGTGGGACGATCCACAAACAACGACCAAATCTGATCCAAAAAATTCGCTTGATGATTTATTAGTTTTTGGATATGCTTGCAAAATATTTAGAGACGATGATAAAGCTATCGACATTGACAAGGGAAAACTCTTAATACCGTGGATGGGAGATGAAAGACTAATGATAGACAGGTCTGTGCTCGACAACAGTTCGTCATAAACCAAGGTTTCGATTTCGTAGTCATTCGCGGTTTATTTACCTTTCGCGTAATACAATTTATTTACTTTTCAGCAAATCAAGCTCACCTTGAACAAAATGGGATGAATGAAAAAGTCTCCAGGGTCCTTGTGTCTAGTTTCTATAACCAATTACAAATACAAAATCAGTTTCAAATATTTAATTTAAAACTAAAAACAACTTCCTTTTTTTCCCCTAAATTTCCATTCAATTACTCAGTGAATTAGTCTAGATCTATCTAGTCTAATCTAGATATCTAAATATGATTATGTCAATTATGATGATTCATTCAATAAATCATAATTTTAAAAAATAAATTATCTTGTAACTTGTAGTTGAACCCTTATTATTAATCAAATTTAATAATTGATTACTGACAACAAAAAAAATGAATTTAATATCACAATGCCATATTGGAGTGTATATATAAATATAAGAATATCAGCATCCCCAAGTTAAATCTGTGATTTACACCTAACAGTATTATGTAATAATTATAATCTAAACCCAATCAATAGTTCAGTTTTTTAAACAATATTAATCATGAACTAACTTTAAAGAACAAAAAAATACAATTTGATAAATTATATCTCAATATCTGTATTCTAGTTATAGACATTAAAATTCTATACACTAAATACTATTAGATTATTATAGATCTAGATCCTTGCCAAGTAATTTGCATCATTTGGTTCTTACCTGTTACTTGTTAAGATAGTCATGTATTAAATATCTACACTCGTCTACACTAATCTCTACAGTATTTGTCAAATATATAATATATATATATAATTTATAATGTATATATAAAAAGTGCAATTAACTTAAATGTGATATGAAACACCTAAATGAAATTTTAACAAGTATCTAGATCTAAGTAAAAAATAAAATCTTAACATTTTTTTAAAATATAAATCTATAGAGGACTAATATTAGTAATATTATATTTATATTAAACTTATCTTCTGACTTTTATATATATCTAGTTTTTATTATATTGAAACATATTTTATTCTAAAGCATTATAAATATATATATATATATATATATATATAAGTGGGGTGGGAATTCAGGCTTAGAAATTACTCTTCACTAGATGCTTAAACTTACAATTATTATAAAATAAATAAATTATCACTTTTTCAATAAATTTTAAAAAATATCTTAAAAAAATTAATGTAATAATGCTAATGTTGTTTTTTTTAAATCTTGTTTTCTATCAAACCCCAGTTCACAAAATTGTCAATAAAATTGTACTAGAGAAAAAAAAAGAAATAGTAAATGCTGCTAAATATTTAAAAAATCATGAAATAAATCTCCTTAATAAAACTATAGTAACCCTACTTTAACTTAGTCATTTGCAAAAGTCTTGTTCAAATCAAATTCCTAGCCTCTCAGAATGCCTACTAGAAGCCCAGAGAAAATAAAAGTAGGAGACTCATAGAAACTAATCATAAATTATGCTTTATTAAATACAAATACCCTCGTGCTTAAACTTGCAGAGCAAGACCAGCAATAAACACCTATTTATTTGTTTTGCTATCAAGGCTAACATTTTAAAGAAAATAGAAAAAATCGTACATAGTAATATTTAGAAAATAAAAACATAACGGCATGAATATAATTTTCTACTTCAATTCATCCCTCATTTTAAAAAAATATTTATATATTTTATATATTAATGTTTGGATGTGCTGGAATATTGTCAAATTTTTAGAAATTGGGTCTTTTCATTCATCCCTGTTTCTGAACTGCTTGGAGCTGGATTATACTCTGGATGAATCAACAAGCCTGCAGCATTTTTAAATATTTGTATTTGTTCTTTTATCATTTTTTTATTATTTTTGTGTGGTCAAAACTGAATCAATTCCAGGAAATATGAAACTTTAAAAAAAAATTTGGTTCGTGTGGATTAGATGCACTTTCAGGTGCTTCCAGTTGATGCAGCATAGCAAGGCTGGGTATGCTTTCAAAACAACATGATTATTTTGTTATCTTTTTTTTTCTGTACGATTTTATGTATTTTAATTTGTTTGTATGAGACTAATAGCACTAATCCTAGTTCAAGTAAATATGATAATACAATGTTTTACTTCCTTGTAGTTTAAAGACACATTTTTTTTTTACTTTAAAATTTTATTTTTTTATTGTTTTTTGTTGTGTTCAAGTCTTATCACTAAATGTTACCTCTACTCAAGCTCTCGATATTTACTGTGTTTATATTTTTCTTGGCGCAGATATGATGGCCGTGGGCACCTGTATGATTTGGTTTCACACGATAGTGAAAACGCAAACAAGAATCCGTTACTTACAGAAGAAGAAGAAGCCATCGAAAAAGCGTGCGATGAAGAGCGTTACTTAGAACTGCATACAGATGTACGAGAAGCCCAAATTTATGAAGGTCAGTTGTTATCTAGCTACTCAACTCATGCAATCATTATTTTGAAGAAAAATCAACAGACTATCGATTGTATGGATGTGGACTTACTTAAAAATGGCATTTTGTTAGTGTTTGTGTGTGCGTGAATGCTGCCCATAAGCAGACTAACAACTAATGAAAGTTAGGAACCAATGGGAATTAAAACAGCTGCTTTTTTAATGTAAAAATATAGGTAATGTGTAAGCCAGACTAGTAATTTTTCAATTACAATCTTCTTTAGAAAACAATTTTACGTCACTTTGGTATGACATCCAGATAGAAATATGCCCTCCATGCAACTAATTTTATGTGAATCATAATTAGACAAAAATACAAATCTATGAAAATATAGTTTTACACAAAATAAAAACCTCTGAAGAAGTAAATATACATTCTATTTAAGCCAATTCAAAGTGACTTTTATTAATAAATTGTTCAGTTTACTATTTCAGACAAATATTGCAAATTAGGAAAAATATATTTATATTATTCAATTTAATTCATTCACCTTGGTTTGCTACCTGGTCGTGTGGTATGGGCTCTGGACTATCATTCGATGGGTCTGTGCTTAAACACTACTCGCCACCATTCCCCATTTTCCTGTGTGAGGTTTGGGCTAGGATGTAGTTTTATTCAAATCGGAAGAAACATCAGAAACATGTTAAACATTTACATTTAACCCTAGCATTTATATGTTTAGTAGTTCAATTAGCAGTATGAGATGAGCCTTGTCCTTTTAATAGTTGGCAAGAATTAAATTGAAATGAAAAAAGTAGCCATTTATTTTAAATTAAATCTGCTTCTGAAAAAATGTTAATTACATTTGTGTTTCAAATATTAAAAAAAATTATTGTTGATAAAAATTTTAGAACAACACACGTAAGACTTTAGTTTCACTTTACATTTCTTTAACGAAATATTGCTTACACCCAAATTTCTCCTGGTCAATATTTTAAAATAATCTTTTGCTTCTCTAAATTTCTATCAAATAATCATGTACTTTTACTAATTATTTATATATTAATTATTGAATCAGAAGAAGAATGGAAGCGTTACTACTTGTCTCTTCAAGAAGGCTACAAAGCTGTTGGGTTCAGTTATGATGAACAAAATGGTGAAGAAAATGAAGAAGTAGCATTTAGAGGTAAGACACTACTTGCAATTTTTAGAATCAATGCTAAAAGCAGCATTTAGAGGTAAGACACTACTTGCAATTTTTAGAATCAATGGTAAAGGCAGCATTTCACTTTTTACAATCAATGGTAAAGACGAGTCCATTAATAGCAGTTGAGGTCTACATGAGCCAGCTCATTAAGTTTTTGGTATCTAGCTGTTATTTATTCATCTTTATCATGAGGTAATCATTAAAGCATCACTCTTTTACAACAGTTGGCTGTTTGGTAGTGTGATATGTGCTGAGTACTTTTGTCTCGATGGTCCCAGGTTTGAACCCTGCCCACTGTGGGAAGCGTGGTCGAGAGGCTAAGTGCGCTTGAACTTGGCTTGTCTTGGCTACCTAAAAGGGGGCTTGAGGTTTGACACCAGACTCTGGCAGAGTTGCATTTACTGAGCACCTACAGGCAGCACGGAAAACCAACTTCTAGATACCCCCTCCCCCCCACTGGTCCACAAATGAGATTGGACCAAAGCGCTCTGAGCATGCTATAAGCATGAAAGTAGCGCTATATAAAAGCTATAATTATAATGCCACCTCCAAACGCCAGTATTCTTGGCAAGACTAAGCAAACAATCAAGGAAGATAATAGCATTCTTTCACAGACTTCACTAATTACTTGAATGAAATTTCAAAATTTGTTGTCAAACATATAAGTATAATAGGGATTTAAGCTACTTTCTTTCTCATATTGTAACTGTAAAGTACACAGTAGGTTATTAAGACATGAATGTAAATATATATATATATGTGTGTGTGTGTGTGTATATATATATATTTGTAAACCAAATATTTCAGGACTTTTTTTTTTTTTTTTTTTACACAATTAGAAGATTTGAAATTGCAAGTAAAAGATATGATACTAATTTTCTTATATACTTAGTTGCTTGGTTGTTGAAATGAAATATATTTGTTTGTTCTGTTCTATCAATGACTTCATGTTGTTGTCACAGAGACGGTGAAAGAAGACGATGAAAAACCATTTGTGCCGTCCCCAGAGCTACAACTTCCAGCAGACATGCACTTAGTGAGTTTTTTTTTTTTTTTTGTTTGTTTTTGTTTTGCCATATTAGTAATTTTTGTGAACAACTTATAGAAGAAACTTCTTTGTGTCAGGTGACCTATTTCTAGTGTCACGTTAGTGTGTTTATAAATGATTGTCAAGTTTTTACATTGTTTGTTTCCCTCAGCCAACTTGTCTAAAGCAAAATGCTCGAATAGAGAAAACAGCCAGCTTTATAGCACAGCATGGTATCCAAATGGAAATTATGCTGAAAACCAAGCAGGCTGGAAATAGTCAGTTTGACTTCCTGCATTTTGAAAATGAGCTGAACCCTTACTACAAGCACATGGTCCAGATGATCAAGTCAGGCAAATATAAACCAGCTATGGAGGAGGAAGAGACAAAGAAAGGTTTGGATTGTTTCATAGATTTATACTTGATTCATAAGTAATAATTTTTAACTTTTGTTTCCAAATGATAGAAAGTTTGACGTTTTAAATGTAATCTAACCTTAAAAATTACTTGTTTTTTGTTTTTTTTTTAAAGAACATCTTTCAGTTTTTATGGAGGAAAAAATGCTCTTTATATGCATATAATTTAGTGATGTATACCCAATAACAGTTAGTTTGTAATATTATTTAAAACCTGGGCTAAAAAAAAATTCATACAAGATATTGCTTCCTTTTTTTTTTTTTAATTTCAATTTAAAAGATTTTTTTAATTTTATAATTACATAATTTATATTGGTTATTTAGTATTTAAAAAAATTCTAATCTATGTTTTCTTTGTCAATTACTGTCTTTTGCTAGTTTGTTTCATCACACAAATCAAGCTGTGAAAATTTTGTTTAGGAGTAAATCATAGCAAAGTTCACTCTCTGTATGTTGTCTGTTCTCTTTTGTGGAGTATTGTTGTAATCAGAACAAGTTTTCAATATAGATTAATAAAGAAGTCTTGTTCTTAAATATCACCTTTTACTAAAGAAGAGTTTTTCAAAAAATTTTATACGACACTGCAGTTTATTTCTACATTTGCAGAGTTTCTGTAGCATTTTATGTCCCAAAAGACTCTTTTTCCTTTGCAACTTTTCATGTGACTAAAGTGGCCAATCCTTGATACACCGCTGCGGTCACAGGCTGGACGTCTTCAGCTTTTTCACCTTTCTTTCTACTTCTGTTGTGTGCACCAACTGCAATTAATGACCCTTCCTTAATCATTGCTTTCCATATAGATCTATCCGTGGCCTCTTTGTCTCAACTGTTGGAGTCAATTTGGAATAGCTTCATGTGGCGCTTGCATACAACAGTATACCTTATTAGTGGCCGACCTTCAGTTCTCCTTCCTTGTATTAGATCACCAAGTCCTGGCTTTCCCCCATTTGCAGAGTTAATGAGCGCAGAAATGTTGCATAATTATTATTGCAATGAGTAGTTCAAGAGTGCATAAGTTAACTTCTCTTTTAAGAATACATCAGTTTCAAGCAGTCCACCACATTATCATGTATGAAAGCTCTGATGTTATATTGTAGTTCGTAAATAGCTACATTGATATTTACTTGGTCTCAATTTGCTACTTCGACAGCTGAAGAAGATGAAGGAAATCACAGCTACCTCCACCCATCCCTGTCTTCAAATACAACTACACAGCTGCCTCCTCCCCCACCTCCAGTAAGTATTTCATGCTAATGACTCTTGTAGTGTGTTGAAAAATACATTCATGTGTAAACTTGTGATAGTCCTTTATCCATACTCTAAGGCAGTGTTTCTCAAACTTTTTTGTCTGCCGGCACAGTAAACAAGCTACAAAAATTTCGCGGCACACCACGAAGAGCAACAGTTGTTTTATAATAAAAAGAAAAAAAGGTTTGAACTGTTTTAACGTATTTTATTTAATGTGAAGTGTGTGCCTGTTTTTGAGAGCAAATGCGATCTAATCGAGGCTCCAAAGTCGACAAACAAATTCGCATTTCATCGTCTATT
Source organism: Biomphalaria sudanica (assembly GCA_036873155.1). Taxonomy (NCBI): domain Eukaryota; kingdom Metazoa; phylum Mollusca; class Gastropoda; family Planorbidae; genus Biomphalaria; species Biomphalaria sudanica. Next base: position 1,029,748 of record JAZGLO010006678.1, on the reverse strand, counting down.
GTAAGAAGTCTCTCTCTTTTCTTAGATTTGATTTCTGTCAGTGCTAAAAATTCAAACTCACAAAACCATGAAGACGCAAATGGAAGAATTATTTTGATTGCTTTTATTAAACTGATTGCAGGATATAACTTATTGATTGAAATCCAAAACACATCCAAGCTTTCTCTGCAAAACTTGACTTAAGAACTGCATCGTTTTTTAAATCAATGAGCTGCTCTTCTTCTTCATTTGTAAAATTGGTAGCTTCATTGTTTCCAAATGGATAGCTAACCCATCCATATTCATTACTTCCGACTGTTGGAAAGTAATGCTGCAATAATGAAATCAACTCAGCCTTGAGTTGGACGACACGCTTTAACACTTTTCCACTTGAGAGCCAACGAATGTTGGTGTGATACAGCAGACATTTGTAGTCTGAATCCATTGTTTCACAAAGCTCTGAGAAAAGTCGGGATGCAAGCGGTCGAGATTTGAGGAAGTTTACAACTTCAATCACTTGATCCAGAACAGATATCAAATATTTCAACAAAGATTTGAAGGCAATAGCTTCTCTGTGGATCCATGCATTGAACAACTAATACATTTGGATTTTCTTGACGCACAAGAGTGACGAATCCCTTTCTATTTCCCTGCATAGAAGGACAGCCATCGGTGCAAACGCTTACACAGTTTTTCTCCACTGTACTTTGAATTGCAAAATTTTTTTCGTTCACCACTTAAAAATATCTTCGCCTTTGGTAGTAGTTGGTAAGTCTTTGCAAAATAAGAATTCATTGACACATTTTTCATCCTTTATGAACCGAATAAAAGCTTGCAGCTGGGCTTTGCCACTAACGTCAGTGGATTCATCAACTTGAAGTGACCACAGCAGAGACACTTCATCGTCAGTCACTTCAAGTGTTCGCAGATTTGATCTTGTAAATCTGACGATAAGTCTTCAATTCTGCACAAGATAGTTCCATTTGACAAAGGAACTTTTTTAACTTTTTCGGTGGCATCGGGTCCAATGATAGTTTCAAAACTATTGCTAAAGCTGGTGCAATGACTGATTCAGCCTCTGTGTGTGCTTTCTTGCGTTTCGCTAATAACTGAGCAACCTTATAACTTGCAATTAATCCCTTTTCTGGCAGCTTTAGGTAGCTCATAAGCTTCTTAGCTTATTTATTTTGTTGAGCCCTGATGTTTTCAAAGTATTCCTTCGGTTGCGCTTTTACAGCTGGATGTTTTGTTTCCAAGTGTCTCTTCAATTTGCTTGGAACAAGCGCCTCATTCGACAGATTTGCATTGCAGATCAGACAGAATGGCAATGGAGAATCTTCAGGTCCCGAAGATATGAAACCATATCCGATGTAATCTTCTTTTTTCCCTTCATTTGGTTCCTTGCTTTTCATTTAACACTTTCACAGTTTCTTTCTTACTAACGTATTTCTCCATGGATAACAACGAATAAGACTTTTTGATAATTTGTTATTATTAGCATACACCTAAACAATTTACATAAAACACATCGCTTATTATTATCGTTACCAATTCAAGAACTGCTGTGCGTCTGCTAAGGCAGCCTACATTTGAGTCATTATAATAATAAATGTATAGTGGACAATTCCATAACCTGAAGAGCTAACACCCCTTTCCGTCACTATGGAGCGATTCATTACTATTATGGCTACCTGGTCGTGCGGTTTGCACGCTGGACTGTCGTTTGAATTTATCGATTGTCCCGGGTTGAAACCCTGCCAGCTCCCATCCCATGTCGTCCTGCGGGAGGTTTGGACTAGGAAGTAAACTAACTTCAACTCTGAAGGAACATCCGAAACATGTAAAACATTTTACAAACAAACAAAATTAGTGGTCGTTGTAAGTGGGGATGTTGTCGCAACGTAAAATAAAAATTATATAGTAGGCAGACCTGTGTAACGCTGCACGTGTGGCGTTCTGAAAACTCGCGCGACACACCTGCAAATCTTCGGCGGCACACAGTTTGAGAAACACTGCTCTAAGGGTAGTAAATACATAAGAATAATATGATTGTAAATGGTGCATATAAACTAGGATATTCAAATATTGGTTCTTATTTCTCAAAATGCTTCTAGCCTTCAAAACCAATTGAGTTGCCAAAAGTCTCCATCCATGACACTCCGTACGGTGCGCTGATTAAATCAATCAGACAGAACACTGAGAGGTGAGCCTTTCTTTTTACTTTCATGTATAAACTTAGTACAGCTGCCTGTACATTATATAGTTCAGTCTTCCAGATTCAGACTATTCCAGACTATTTTGAGTGATACAATGGCTGCATCTGTCTTACTATTTGATTTATAAATTTTAGAACTATTTAAAATAGTGTGTCTTACTTTTATTTCATTAATTCATAAACTAGTTAGCAATAGTTCATTAGCAATTTGTAAATGAAACCAGTATGTGCTTTTGATTAAATGCTAGTTCAGAAATTATTGAGAATCAGTGATCTAATTGTCTGTTTTAACACCAAACTAGCTCTATTTTCACTAACTGTAAATATTAGATAATAATATTTTTACAACAGTTATTACCATTACTTTTTTCACTAAAACATACTTAAAATAATAATAATGACCTTTACAATGTGTTTCAGCTCTCGCCTAGCTGCCTTACAAGCTCAGTCATACCAGATGGCCTACAACAATGAATACCAAGAGCAGATGATGTACATGTATCATAATAACCCACCTCCCCCTGGAACCGAGACAGTAACTCTGCCCAAGGTCACCTCCCTGAGTGGTCAGTCTCTTGTTGACCAGCTGTACAGTCAGCCTCTGCCCCCAGGCACTGAAGATGAGTATGGGGAAACGCAGCCTGAAGTGAAGGAGAAAGGGAAAAAGAAACGATCACACAGTTCCGACAGCTCATCATCCACATCCTCAAGCTCCACTTCCAATAGTTCTCGCTCTTCTAATCGTAACAAGTCAGTGCCACATTGATGCTAAGTAGTCTATAATAGTTTTAGCTTTAATCAATATTCTTTAACGTTTTCATGTACACTATGAGATGCTGCCAAGCAAATAAAAAATTGAGAATAATAATGAGCAAATTAAAACTCTTGACAGAAGTTTATCAATAATTAACTGACCAAAATTCAGTTTGTAATATATATATATATATATATTAACCGATTTAGTTAGGCATGAGTATCTTATTGTTGTTGTTTTTTTTTAAAGAAAACAGTTCAGTACTTCTATACTGTTGGTTACTATAATTTGTTTACAGAAAATCTTCAAACAATGCATCGCCATCTAAAGGGCAAGCCAGAGCTCAGGGTCCTAACCAGATTCAGGCACCACCCCCAGATGTGGAGCCCATTGTTGATCGCATGGCCATGTATGTGGCTAAAAACGGTGCCGAGTTTGAGACGGTCGTGATGAGTAGAAACGACCCACGTTTCCAGTTCTTGAATGAATTTCATGTCTACCATCTTTATTACAAGATGAAAAAGGACAAATATATTCAGGTAATTGGTTTAGTTTAATTTCATTATCTAATGAAAACAGAGAACAACACACATTTGATTGTAAACATTCTTGTTTTAAAAGCCAATGATTTTATATTAGCAAAGTGTAGTTTTGTTACATTGATACTTTCTACATGTTTTTTATGTCTTAGGCTTAATATATATATAGTTATAAATTTAACTGCAAGAATTACTAAATATGCTATAATAATACTTTGTTGTGGGGTGAATAATATCAAATTTTCTAGGGAATGTTTTTTATGACATCCTTATTTGAATTGCAGGATTAGTGTTTTTCTATTTAGAATTGGGTTATTTGTGGTGAGCTGTCATTCATTTCTTTTAACTACCCTACCTGTTGTGATTCATCATTCAGTTAACTATATAACCACAACTTGTCAAGTTTGTTTGGAAATTGTCACAAACCATGACAAGAGCAAGGAGTTTAGTAATAAAAAAAAACAAATCGTAAAGATGATATAATTTGACGATCAACAAAAACACTTTTGTTTTCTTCCAGGAATTTGTCAAAGCTGCCAATGAAGCTAATGAGGGTGATACTTCTGAAGACAAATCGGCTCAGAATCTTCAGCGAAGTGTTAGTTTTTCTATAAAGCCAAGGCCTAAAGACCAAGAAGGAAGCCAGCAGCCAGGCAAACCTTGGCTGTTTGAGTATGATAGCAGTGAAGGTGCAGTCATTTTTGTTTTCTTTTTTTTTTTTTTTATTTATGTAAAGCAAAGAATTATTTTATATTATATTTTATACTATATATATAGAGTTGTTTCAACTTCTTCGTTCTCATTGTTTTGTTGGAGCGTTCAGATGACTTGACCAATACATGAGATGAACTGCGCAGTGGTTTTTTAAATCAGGGAGCTCTCCATATAGTTTTCTTTCTATTGGGGTGTTTTGGGGCCAGTGTCTTATACGGACCTGTTGGTAAAGAGAGCAGTTTTGGAGGACGTAGTCTGCATTCTCTGGTGATACTCCACACGGGCAGATTTCACTGGTTCCAATTTTGAGCTTCCGGTACATGTGTTGTCACATTCTGTTGTGTCCGGTCCTGAGTCGAAAGATTACTTGTCAGGATAGCTTAAGTAAGCGTCATCTTTCTTGTGATTTGGATGAGAGCTCCTGCATTTCTCATTTATTTATTTACAATTAATTTCTTCAATTCTTCTGGATAGAGTGCAGAGTTTATTTGTGAGTTAGTTCTCCCACTCTTGGCGAGTGTGTCAGCCTTCTCATTTCCTTCTAGTTGTATATGAGCTGGTATCGATTGAATAATAGTTTTTTTGCTGTTGTTGTTGAGCTTTGTAAGTGTTGTTCTGAGGAATCAGAGTTTTGCAAGCTTTGGAGGGTTGTGTTCGCATCGGTTTCAACTTATGTTGTTTTGCGATGTAAGTGCAAACTTCAAGGGCTGTAACTAGTTGGTGTTTCTGTTGCGGATCATCAGCTTTTATTTTTTTTACACATTTCTAATTACATTTAAGATTTGTGTTAATTATTTTAAAAGTAATTTCAGCTAAATGGGTTATCATTGCAAACTGTTTCTAACTTAAGGGAGAAAGGTTTACTGAAAATGAGTTGTTAATAGGTCGTGATCCTTTGTTTAAAATATTTCTTTATTATTGCTCTTACAGGAGAAGAAGATAAACAAAGGGACCAGCTGTGTGAGAACCTTTCTGGTACAGTCACTCCAACAGCTAAAGTTGTACAAGATGAAGATTCACAAAAAGAACGTGAGTTGGCACCTAAAGTTGTGTTTCTATTGTTGTTTTTCCGACATTTGGGTCTTTCCGGCAGATTTTTTTTATTGATGGTGCTACCTTAAGGCAAAAGACTTAAGTGTGAAAAAGGTTCATCTCAATTATAACATTTAGAATGTAATTTACAACCCCTAATCAGAGTACAAGTTTTGTTTATTGCTAGAAGCATATTTTATACACATAATGGCATTAATTAATTAGTCCTAAGCATTGCTACAAGTTAACTTGAATGTTCCATGGGATTTTGTCTTAACAGAATGGTTCTTTGAATTGTGTGCTAGATAACCTTCTATGATGCCCAGTCTCTTCACTATCACTCTATCATCTCTAGGTTTAATTTGTATACAAGTCTGTGTGGAAGAAAGAATACAAAGTGTTTTTTTCTATCACAAAATGTCTTGAAATATTTTTTTTAATCCCTGGGAGAAATTAAAGACATGAACAGCCTACTACAATTCATTCTAAAATATTCTAGTTTGTAAAAGTTATTTGAGGTAGTATTAATGTATTTTAAGTGAAAGTGTTTTTTATTCCCTTTCAAATTTATGCTGGCATATGGTTTGCCCTACTTTCAATCCTGATTTGAAAGACAAATTAATTTCTATGTAAATATCGTTTGGAGGTGCGGTGGCTGAGCGGTAAAGCGCTTGGCTTCCGAACCGGGAACCGGGGTTCGAATCCTGGTGAAGACAGGGATTTTTAATTTTGAGATCTTCGGGCGTGAGTCCACCCAGCTCTAATGGGTACCTGATATTAGTTAGGAAAAAGTAAAGGCGATTGGTCGTTGTGCTGGCCACATGACACCCTTGTTAACCGTAGGCCACAGAAACAGATGACCTTTACATCATCTACCCTATAGACCACAAGGTCTGAAAGGGGAGCTTTTTTTCTTTACTTTATCTATTTTTCACTACACCAAGGTTTATAATACTTGTCTTGTTCTAAAAATAAAAAGATGCCTAAAATTATTAGCTAGCTGGGATTTCTAACCATCTGCAGCTTTATGCTAAGAAAAATATTTAAAGTGCCAAAAAAAAAAAACTTGAGTCAGCAACTGAAATTGAAATAGATACTATTTTTTGTTTGACTCTACAGTTGAAGAAAAGCTGAAAGATAAACTGACCAGTGCTATGAAAGAGAGAATATCTCAGTCTCATAAAGAGAAACAGGTTCAGATGGAACGGAAGAGAAAGGCAGCCATGTTCTTAAATCTTATTAAAACAAATCAGCCTTCAGGCCCTATGCCTACTATCTTAACGGATGATTCAGCTCCTTTGTATGTAGGTAAGTATTTAGTCCATTATCTCATACAAGATCATGGGCGTGGTGGCCAAGTGTTCAAGGGCTTAGCTTCTAACCAAAGGGGTTTCCAGTTGGAATCTCCCTGAAAAGTGGAATTTTACATTTTGGAATTCTTATTTGGAAGCTAGTGAGTTAACCCGACTATAATTAGTACCTGATATATAGGGGGCTGGTAAAGGCCGTTGGGTCGTTGAGCTAGCCACATGACACTCATTAACCCTTGGTCATAGAAACAGATGAGCTTTACATTATCTACCCACATAGATTGGCTGGTCTGTGTGTTGTAGCGCTCATTTTATTCTTTTCATTTAATGATCATAACATTGACTGCTTACTTTTATTGCTACTTACAAACTTCATTCTTTAAATACATTATTTGATTCAGATATAATTTAGCAAGAAATATTGGGATCCAATTAGCGTTAGCTTAAACACAGACTTTTAAAGAAAAACTTGTATATTACTATCAGTATACTTCCCACAGGTGAAGGAGTTTCCAACCCTCTGGTGTATGAATATGACAACCAACCTTTTCCACAAGTGATGGCTAAGCCTGACAGATCCTCCTCCAAGTCCAAAAAGAGACGGCGGAGATCTCCCACCCCGCCAAGTGCTTATAATCTAGAAAGAAGGTAAATGGAAATAACAGAAGTTTATTCCTTCTTGGACGTTTTCTTAATAAAATAACTTTTTTATCAGATCCAATGTCCAGTTTATGAAACCCTTAACAAATTTTTTTTAATATGTTATATGAACAGGGTTGCTTTACTCATGCTAATTTGCTTAATAAGGTTATAAATGTTTATGCTGATGTTGGTCCCACCAAAGAGCAGTGAGTATGCTATGTTTTAATGTCAGAATGTTTTAAGATGCGGGTCAAAGGTTTGGCCATCACATTTAATCTGTTTTTCTGAGTGTCCAAATAATCAGTCAGTTTATTATTACACATTTCTTTTCTTGTTAACTCACTGACCTCTGTCCATAAGGATGAGTACATTAACAAACCCTTGAGATTATAACCCATGTTTTTTTCAAGTCATCATACATGTTTTTTATATTAAATCTGCAAAGTCAGCGTTTGCTGGACAAGCAGTACCATAGAATAAAATATGCAAATAAATTGTGGGGAGGGTATAAAAACTCACTTTACAATTTACAAAACTGTAATTAAACATTGGGAAAGCTACACACACACAGATATTTCATTGTTGTTGGCTATGATTGTTTCCAGTATGTCATAAGACTAACGCCTAATTAAAAAAAAGAATGCAGTAATATATACGGAAAAAAGGCTTATTCATGTTAATAAGTTCCTAGATAGGGCAATTAATTTGCTGTTATTTTTTTTTTATGCATTTGATTTGTATTGATTCATTTTAATAAATTTCCACAAATTTTTGACTGAAACCAAATATTTTATCTTGGTAAAACTAAATAACATTTAGTAATTATTGTCTTGTCTGCTTGTTTAGTTTAAGCTGAGCATAATCATCGATCGTTTAAACAGGTCACCTAGTCGGCCAACTCCTCCACGGTGGCCGGTCAGGCCAGCACCCTGGTCATCTCTGAGGGAAAGGACTCCACCCTGGCAGCGCAGAAACCGTGAAATGGCATTCCGAAGGTCAAGATCGCGCTCCCCAAACAGAAAAGAAGATAAAAGAAACAAATATAAAAGGTCCAAGTCCAGGTAAAATATTTATCTGCATTTCATTCTATGAATTTCACATTTTTAGAAGTTTTTTTTTTTTATTTTAATGGGGAAAAAAAAGGCCACTGGTTGTAATCATTGTTTTGTATTCCAAAATCTATCCAAGAAGCATATAAAGTTAAGTAGCATGTTTTAACATTCTGAAAGTTGTTTTTGAGATGTATTTTAAAAAGTACATGTGGTGTTAATAATTGTCAGTTAGCTATGTGAATTACTTGTTAATTAATAATCATCCTCAAGCTTTCCATTTCTTATAATTCTGTTTAGGTCTCCACCAAGAAGAGAGAGGAACAAAGAGGAATCTCGGCATTCTAAGGATAAGCATAAAACTAAAGAGAAAAAAAAAGAGAAGAGAAGGCACAGGAGTCGAGACAGAGACCAAACCAGACCAATGAAAACAGACCAGGGAGTTGAAGACGGCAGTGGTAGTGATGTGGAGATATTGGATAAATCACCGGATAGCAGGGCTTTCAACAACAGAACAACTGCAGGAAATGTCAAGAATAGAAGCATTTTTAAGAGGTTGGTTTTTCTTTCCGTTTAGGTGAAGAAATTTTATATGAGAATGAAGAGCTCTTGAGTCACATGAGAAGTTGTAAAGATCTTCTCTCAAGTCATTAAATGCCACCAACAGAGAGCTGTTTTTATATAGAAAAAGAGTTACTAAATTAACCCAATGTTGGGTTGATGATACCAAATTGCAATTTTTATTGTTGCTTCCTTCAGTCATTCAGTCCTTCAACTATTGTTAATCTCGTAGAACAAGTGAGATGAAAGCCTGGGCATTATCTATGGTCAGAAGGATGTCGTCCACACAGCTTTTTCCCCGTCTATGCAGCTGATGTGTCCAAAGGAATTGAAATATCCATACAGTTTGGGATCAGTAGTGCAGCAGGTTCTGCCAGGTTGTAGCATAGTGTGCCACAATCTGCCTAAAAGCTACCAGCTCCTAATTTTTCCTCAGGATTGTCTCCCGAAGCCTTTCCTATGTTAGGGTATAGCTGAAGGGCAGCTGAGGTTTGGATTCAAAGTTTTCCGTCTATAACTTTTAGTATGAACCTTAATTTCTAATGGGTATTTAAACATAATTATAAACACTGGTTGAAGACAAATTGTCATTAAAACCTAAATTGTGCCGATTTGCCAAAACTCAAACTCAACTTTAACTTTAAAGAAATAGTTGTGAATCCAACATGTGTGACCATCATTCTACAAAACATTTGTAGAACATCCTTAAACATGGTTCCCTTGATTTGTATTCCATTGTTAAATAGGATTCTGGTGGTGTTTGTTTTGAAATGTTTACTTTCCAGTAAATACTAATTAATTACTTGGCCTAGGTCTAGATCTAGGAGGCTCTAACAGTGAGCTGTATACACTGATGACATTTACAAATTAAATGAATGAAGTAAAACTGGTAGGGATTATAACAGAGCTCTGGAAATAAAAATAATACATTAAAATTGCATATATATTGCCTACTGCTGATAATACAGATATGTGTGATCCTTATTTGTTTAACTTACCTCAGTTGTTCCAGTGTCCCGATCTTGCTTTGTCAGTGGGGGTTCCTTCTGCCATAGGAGTTAGGCCTGTCTAAGTTTTGGGAGGGGTCAAGGTTTGTAACTGGCTCCAAGGGTAGACCAAGATTGTTCATTGATAGGTAGACTTGTCTCAATGTATGAGCATAGTTTCAGTGTGGTTACACTTTTTTTTTTTTTGGCCACAAACTACTTACTTCTTCCTACTTATCCCAATTTTTTACAGCATTCGGGTTACTATTTTTACCTTTATCTGTTTCCTTTTCTAAAATATTTGAAATTCCTAATTGGATAAGTTTAAATAAATTATCAACACAAGCACTATAAGCTGGAATAACAAACTCTATATTCATTTACACAATAAACATGACATAAACACATTACAGTTTTGTCTCCCTTGCCAAGGGGAACAACTCTAACTAGTGACTCCATTCACCTGATGTTAACACTGTCTGGGACTTCTAGTCACCTGACTCACTTCATTCTGTTTTGTTTCAGTGAGAGTACAGATGACTTGATAGAGTCAGTGAGTAGAACAACAAGTCAGGGGAATTCACCTGCACCATTGGCGGACATCTCCAGGAGCAGCACCCCAAGCAGGTCCACAACAGATAACACATCCATTGCATCATCTGTGAGTACTGTGAGCCATTTGAAATTGTGTGTTAATTGTTATGAAATTGTTTTCTTAAAATTGTTTCCCTTAATAATTTCTGTAATATTATTCAGAAGCATGAGCTCTTTTTTAAAAAAAAGTTAAAATCTTTTAAAAACTTGGAACAAGATATCTTTCACTATTTCAGTATTTTTTATTGTTAAGTTTATTTTGCGAGAGATCTTGCAACTTTAAGGATGGTCAGTGTGATACATGGAAGGCCAGATTTAATACCACATTTAAACCTTCTTTTATTACCGATTTTAAAAATATGTACTCATGGTTATTGAATTATTAACATTAACAATATTTTGTTTTAGGACCTGATGAGCAAAGTGCGAGCAATGCTCAAGAAAAGTCGAGAACTGATTCGTAAGGAAGAGGGATTCTCATTAGAGGATACATAACTCTGTGTAATTTTGAATGTCATTGTATTTATCCTAAGTATGTGATTGTAAATACGGGCAGTGTTGTGTGTGATAGTTTATGTGTAACTGAGTTGCGTGTTAGATGTGTCTGTGCCTGATTGTGTGGTTTGAATTTTGTTGCTGCGATGTAAATACAAGAAGAATCACTTGGTGCTAAAGAACCACTGTAAATAGTGCTTTTGATTTAAAAACATTAGGGTATTTTGTTTACATATGTTATTATGATGGAGACGCGGTGGCTGCGAGGTAAAGCGCTTGTCTTCTGAACTGTGAAGTCCTGGGATTTTTTTTTTTGGGATGTATAGGGCACCTCTGAGTCAGTCCAGCTCTAATGGGTACCTGACATTTGTTGGGAAACGTAGAAGCAGTTTGTCGTTGTGCTGGCCACATGACACCTTTGTTAACACTGGGCCACAGAAACAAATGACCTTTACATCATCTGCCCTATAGATTGCAAAGTCTGAAAGGGGAACTATACTTACTTTTGCTATGATTCATGACATTGAAAGTAAATTAAAGCATCTTATTTTTATAGCCAAGTGAATTGAACAAGTCTCACATTTAGTATAGCCTTCATAATTTTTGCTCTAACATATTTAAAGGTTTTAGTTCTGTTAAAAAGAAGCTTGCTGATTATATATGCCATTATTTTCATATTAACATCTATTTGGATATAATTCTGTTGACAACATCCTCTGATTAAGACCTACTCGGTGTGAATATTATTTTCGGCATTTCAAAATGAAGTATAAGAAATGCAAACTTTCTGTTGTCAAAAGTAATTTCTAGATGCATAATTAGTTTTTATTTGAAAGTTTCTGGATTTGTTGTGTGTAAATGTAAATATATTATAGGCATTATATGACTTGTAGGCATAGTCATGAGTGACTATCCTGGTAGACATTTAAGTTGTAGGCATTGTCATGAGTGACTATCATGGTAGACATTTTAGTTGTGGGCATTGTCATGAGTGACTATCATGGTAAAATTTTAGTTGTGGACATTGTCAGCTCATAATTAGAGAGTTACTCAAATGAATATAGTTATATATAGGTGAAATGTGATGTACATATATTGAACAGAGTAACTGTTTTGTTGATAGTTTGTATAAGCATTACATTTCAATTGTCCATCATATTGATTGATTTTGTTCATATTGATTGATTGAATGCTGACAAATAAATTGGCTAGAAAAAAATGATCAGTGTCTTTTTAGTGTTTTTTTTTTTTTTGTTTCTAAAGTTGCCAAAGTAACAGTTTAACACATTCTGTTAACCAGTCTATCATAATCAAAACCTATCGGAAACATGTCCAATGATAACCATAAATCTTTAACATTTTTTTTATTTCTACAGAATTTTAATAATAGACAATCCCGATAGACTAATACTATGCACAAGGGTTTAAAGCTTATAATATTAAATCTCTAAATTACTTTCAGTACTAATAATATGGCATTTGAGTTCCAAAGATTAAGGCATTTGGTACTAATAATATGGTATTTAAGTTCCAAAGAATAAGGCAGTCCAGAATATTGGAAGTGTTTCCGAATGGCTTCCCAAGGGGCTGAGTTTAATTCCTTATGTAGTCAAGGAATTTTAATTAGCTCTATCTGAGCTGTATTGTCTGAGTGCCTTGAGTCAGCATGTAAACCTTCTCCAAGATACGCTCCGTATGAGAATATACCAGACAGCTGTGGAAGGAGCATGAAAGTAGCAATAAACAAAACCAATAATACATTTCACATGCCTGAGTTGTAAATTGTTATTAAATAGGCTTGTAAAATTTTTATTTTATTTTCAGTCTTTAGATTTTTAGTCTATTAAGTAGTATTAGCCATTGCTTGTTGCTTTATTGACCAAATTTAAGTCATCACAGTTTCAGGTTAAGTTTTATTATTAGTAGTGGTTAGTTTTTGTTTTGTTTGTTTCTTGCATTGGAAGCTAGCATTTTCTTTGTTTCTTTTGTTTTGTCTTTCTTTGTTTTGAATCTTTTACCTTGCTAGCTGATTTTCTTGCTTATTACAACCCATTAGCCTATGGTATCTGGCTTTTTTTTTTTCGGTTAAAATAAAAAATACATCTATGGTATTTTATTTGAAATGGCTTAAAAACAATTTTTTAAATCGATACAGTATCAATTGCAGGCTTAGTGATGTAATAGATTACACATCTGGTTATGAATACATTTATATTACAATGGTTTAGTTCATTGCACTTCTCATAAGCAAAGGCTTCAATAGATACATCCTTCAACAGCAACAACAAAAACTGGTACACAACTTCTAGACTTCAAAAAAACTTTTTACCAGGTTTGACATGAGGCAAGCGATAAGAGAATTCAACATACATTGTCAATGATATCAAAACCTCTTTTACCATAAAGGGAATAACTCAGTACTTCTGAACAACCACATAGGAAAAAATTCTAGGACATCCATAGAAGTGTGGCAAAAATACATTCTCTCCCCTGCTCTTTTAAAACTATTTCTGGAGCACATCTTGATGAAAATTCCAGAAGGATTCACTTGCAAATGATATAGATAGACCTCATTGGAGAAAATGCAAAATACTAGTTTGTGGTGGAGATAGTACGATATGATGCATACAGTTGAATGGCCAAACATTAGAAGTTATTTAAATACTTAGGGTCAAACATAACAAGAGATTGAAGAGATAAAAGTTGGTTTGACCTTGGTAGGCTATTCGCCGTCATTAGTACACAAACTGTGGAAAGTATTGAAAAAACAACAACTTGCAATAAAAATTACAACTTTTTTCTTCGTTAGAATTTTCTACGTGGTGTTGTGACAATTGGACACTAAACACTGAAGCGGGAAAAAAAGAATTCAAGCCTTTGCGGGGAATCATAGGCTATACCAGGAACAAAAAACAATTGATTTTGTTTGTCTATCACTAAAGCCAGCCCTGTTTGTCACCAACCCCCCCCCCCTTTCTTTTTTTCTATCTACTGTTTCCCTATATAGATTATATATGTCAGTGAAAAGATTTTTTGTAATGCTGGTAATCTCCCCTATAACCCTGTAAACAATATGGTTATTCCACAACGAAGGTGCGAACATCGTGATTCCTTTTTGTTTCAAATAATTTAAAAAAATGACTAAATGTACATACAATTCTTGATGCTAATTTCGTTTTGTTCATTTGTGACTCAGAGCTTATCAACATCTAGATCTAGTATTCATGTAAAAAAAATGTGCCGTACCGTAGCGCTCAACAGCGGGCGTACGCACTCATTAAATTAAATAGATATATATCTAGACCTAGATCAATATAATATTATATAAAAATATCATTCAATGATTCATAATCATAATAAATGATAATATAAATAATTATTTAATAATAATAAATATTATAATTATGTAGATCTATCATTTTTATGATTGTAGGACTAGTAGTAGTAGGACTACTAGGAGTAAGCAGTAAGGAGAATCATGTAGGTTACTAGTCTAATACTAGGACGTCTAGGTAGGACATAAAATAAATACTTCAAATAGTCTAGAACTAGAAGCAGACTATTTAATTTTTTACTTTAAGGGAAAAAAAATTATACTGGAAAAAAAAAGAAAAAATAGATTACTAAGCTCATCAGATCTAGTAGTAGCAGAAATAGGGTCAAAACATTTGAAATAGTTCTAACTGGTGCTTTGAGTTTGATATAAAAAGGTCAGTTAGGAATGACATTTTTTTAAGTTGAATCAGTAATAGGTCACAAATATGAGTGAACATAAGGCACTTGTGTAAGATATTTTTTTAAAAATATCTTTGATAAGAGACATAAAGCTTATCAAGCACGAATTCTTACACCTATAACCAAGTGTTATTAGGTAGCTTGAATTTCTTAATTTAAATGAAAAGGAAAATTTTTTTTTTTAAATACATCTATTCTCAAATGTATAGTTATAGTAGAGCTATAAATGGCTCTAAATCAACACCAATAACAGTAAACTCAGGTGTACCTCAAGGAATAGTCTTGGGTCCACTACTATTTTTAATTTACATAAATGATTTACCAAATTGCATTAGTTCAGGAACAAAAGTCAGATTATTTGCAGACGATTGCATAATATATAGAACAATAAAAACAAAACAAGACACAGATATTTTACAAAGAGAATTAGATGAATTACAGAAATGGGAATCAAATTGGAGCATGTCTTTCCACCCAGAAAAATGTCAGTTGTTAAGAGTAACAAAAAAAATTAAACAAATTAATTCCACTTATCTTATTCATGGCAAACCAGTAACACAGACTAAAAACTCAAAATACCTAGGTGTTATAATAAATGAAAAACTGTCATGGAATCCACATATTGATGAAACTATAAAAAAATCCAACAAAGCATTAGGGTTTATTAAAAGAAATTTCTATAAATCAAATAAGAACATAAAACTAAAATGTTATTTAACCTTGGTTAGGCCAATAATAGAATATGCATCCACCGTGTGGGACCCCTCAACTCAAGAAAACATTAAGAAACTGGAACAAACACAAAATAGAGCAGTGAGATTCATAACAAACGAATATTCACATTTGACTAGGGTAACACCAGTAGTAAAATCACTAAATTTAGAAAGCCTTCAGGACAGAAGACTCAAAAGTAAAGTAGCAATTATACATAAAACACTGAACCATAATCTTCAAATACAAAAACAAAATTTAATAAAATACTCTGAAAGACACAAAAATAAAGGCACATTCCTCGTCCCATATGCTAGGACAAATTTGTACAAATACTCCTTCTTCCCTAGTGCTATTAGAGCATGGAATGGGTTGCCTGAGCTAGCCAGAAAAACCAGTGACTTGGCAGAATTTAAGTCATTGGTTAATATGCATGACTAAATGCATGACGCGTAGGACGTAATCATCTTCTTTTTTGAAGTAACGTCTGTATTATATAAGATAAGAAGATAAGATTTTAACTTAAATTTAGTAAAAACAAACCAAAACTCTAATAATAAAGACACACCCTCTAGAACTATTTTAATTCAACTTCCTTTTATTGAACAAAGTAATTTAAATATAAAACTTAGAAATAATTTTAATTTTATTATCAAACACAAAATGTGATAGTTTTAGACCAATGCAGAATTGAAATACATTTTGTATATGGAAGAAAAGGAAACCATTTCCTTCTATTAAACTGGCTAATATCAAACCATTTATAGATCTAGATTTACTCTAGAATACATCAATACCTAGACCTTAGAAGCATGGTTGAGAGGCTAAGTATGCTTGAACTTGGCTTGGCTTGGCTACCTATGAAGTGGGCTCGAAGTTCGGCAGAGTTGTGTTTACTGAGCATCTAAAGGTAGCACAGAAAAGCACAGATACCCCCTCCCCCACAGGTCCACAAATAAGATTGGACCATAGCGCTCTGAGGCATGCTATAAGCATGAAAGTATTGCTATATAAAAGTTATAATTTATACATATACTTTTTCACCCTAGTGAAGTTTAGGTATTAATTTGTTCAGTATAAATCTAAAGTTATCTAGAATCTTATTATAAAAAATTAACAATAAACTAGATCTACTACCCCTTTTATATAAATCTTTATGAACTTTATATGTATCTAGATTTATTTATTTGTGTTGTTTTGAAGAAGACCATGACTGTGACATCATTGTTTAAATGTTTACATTATAAATGTTCATATTCCAAAGAAGGCAATGAACAAAAAAAAATAGAATGGTTTGTCAAGATCCAGTTTTTATCATTTACAAAAAGCCAAATAAAACAAATTAATATTTTTTTTTTCTACTAAAAGAATCTAAAAGCTATTCTTAATTTTTTAGAAAACTACACATTAAGTTTTAGTGTCAATGAAAAATATTGGCTGTTTTTAGTACAGGCATATTTTAGTGTGATGCAATGTCTGATGTTTAACAGATGGGCACTTATCTTATTTCAGAAGAATGACGCTTATTAAATGTGGCTATCATTGTAGCTTACTGAAGTGTATTAACAACATTTTTCAAAATTATTCCAAACAACCTTTGCTGCATCAACCAACTGCATGGAGATGTAGGATATCCATTTTTTCATTTAGAAAGAAGTCATTTTACCAACATTTGAGAACACCTGGATATAATCATACGTCAAAAAGACTTTTAAAAACAGGTGATGTTTGAAGACAATTTTTCTTTGCATTAAAATTTTTAAAACAAAGGGATGTCGCTGTTTGGCTGAGAGGGGTAAACTGCTTGGCTACCTTTCAAGGGAGTTAAGTTTGAATCCTGGCTTGAGCTGAACATGTTTGTTAAGTGCTTAAAGGGAGCAGAGATACCCCCACCCCCTCCCCACAGGTCCACAAACGAGATTGGATCAGAATCCAATGAGTACGCTATAGCATGATTGACACTATGCAAAAGGAATTAAGAAAAACAATTGTATTTATCGATTTATTATAAAAGTAAAAAACAGAATCTCCTTTAAGATCTAGGGGTCAAGAGTTCAAGAGATTTTAATTTTTCCAGCACAATGACTAACCCAATCAGAAACCCCATTGGTATGAACCATGCTGAAAATTAGAGCATGTGAAAGGAATGACCAACCAACAATTGTTGAAAATTACAAAGGGGTAATCCAACAATTCATAAACAGACTAAGGAAGCTAGTGTATACTTTTATCAATGGTACTTTTATTTTCAATTTTAACTGAGTAGAATCAGATAACCCTTAATAGAGACAAGTAACCATGTGTAAAATGTTTGGCTAAGATTTAATGAAGACTAGTTTTGGTCAAATTTTTAAAAAAGTATTGATTATAATTGAATAAAAAAAATGTAATCATAAGAGTGATAATCTTTAAAGGATTTCTTTTCCCCACAGACCAGGCAGCTGAAAAAGAAGGTGCTAAACTTCCTTTGAAATACAAAGTATTACTTGTTTCCTCTGGAGTACTTGCTGTAGGGTACTACTGTGTTCATACAGCCACTCATTCAGATGTACCAGCTAAACCTTGGCAGGTAAGTTAAAGCTTCTCTGCATTTAATGTTCAGTCCATAGGGATTTCTTATCTGTTCTTGATCGATGCTTCTTCTTTTGTGTCTTTCCTCTAAATCTGGCTAACACAAGGAAAGACAAAAACTCCATACACATTTTCTTCACTTTATCATAAGCCTAGTTTTTTAGAAGATAGCCTCTCACCGTTGCATGGAGAGTCTGTTTCACTGTTATGTCTGCTTTTTGCGGGTTGATCAGCTCTCTTAACATTATGCCTTAGTACCAGTTTTTTTTTCTTTCTTTGAACAGCGCTGACAATACCAACACCTGTCAAAACCCTATTTATGAGCGAGTTTGTGTTTTAAACTAGAAGATATGAAAGATTGGACTTAATTTATGGATAACATGCAATTACAATAAACAACAGAGTAAAAAGCAGACATTTTCATACTTTCACTTTAGGCCAATGCCTTGCCAGGTGGAGGACACCAGCCTAAAAAAGACATTTGGTTTTTTAGCGCTGGTGGCCAGATTGGGCTATCTCTTTCTCCCCCACCATAAATTTTCTCTCATCTGCTATATAAAAATTCGCTACAAGTTAGTCTACCTATAGTCTAGGAAATGTTTAAAATTTTTGTGGAAGCACTGGATGACTTACTCTGTATTTGTTGTTTGCCTTTGTCTCACTTATATTTTTATTATTTCTCATTAAGTTCTTAGGAAAAAAATGTAATTCAGCCAGGCACACAAGCAAAACACAAAAGAATAATAAACAGCAGATGTGAAAATATAATATGTTAATCTAATGTATAAAGTAGAATGTAAGGTGTGTGCATGTATGCATGTCTTTCATAGAAATCAAAACTGTTTGACCAATCTTGATCAAACTTAGCATGAATGTTCCTTAGATGATAGCGGTGATCTTAGGATATTGTAAAGCTGGGCTACAACAAGAGCCTTTACTAGATTTAGGTCAAGGGTGCATCTTGACAAAGATTTTAACTATGGAAACACCATAGATGCCATTTATAATGTAATAAAACAGTAACAGAAAAAAAAAAACTTTGATAGAAGGTACTGAAGCGTTTGCCTATAATCTGCCATACTGAGATCTGGATTTCTTGATCTACAATGACTACACTTACAGTTCTTAGCATTTGGATAACCAATCCTAGGAAGAAGAAAAAAGTAACACTTTCATTTCCCCCCCCCCTCCTTGCCCAAAAGTAAACAAGCTTGAACTTGAGTAGACAACTAAAAGTTGGACAGCAGACCAGTGTGTATTGAATTGGTCAGATAGCTCTAGGGCAGGGGTGGGCAACCTTTTTGTATCTAGGGCCGATTAAATTTTTTGGGGGGAATGGGGGCCGCATTATATATATATATATATACACACGTACTTGCAACTTACAAAAATACCCAAGCTTTGAATAATGTCTTTTAATTCATATTTATACTGTAGGCCTATTATACATTCACTTTTCATTTGGACACACTCCCAATTGGGGGATTGCAACAAGAATTAGCCATTTGTGAAACCAATTTTACTATTTAAAAAAAAACTTGCTATTGTGTTTTTACATCACAACATTTCACCACAAAAGTACAGTTGTACTTAAGGGGGGATGCACAATGAAATTTCCATTTTTTTAATTTACAGTTTAAAAAAAAAGCTTTATGCATGACTTGATAGAACATATAGAGACATGAGTAATCATACACATTTTATGAGTGTAGCCTTTTGGGTTGCTATGGAAATGGTGGCCATCTTGAAAATAAACAATGTTTACAAAAATCTTAAAATATTCTAAAGTACTCAATTGTTTTGTAATTTCTTGATTGCACCTGATAGATATTTGAATCCCATAGGTAACTGGCTAATTTTTTTGGGGAAATTATTGCTGGTTTAATTTTTATGAATTTTTTAAATTTTTATTTTTTTTTCGACCCCATTTTTCACCTGAGGTCACATCATTATTTTTCTTTTTTTTATGAAAATTATTATACATATTGAAAATTTTTGCAGTCTATTACCTATGATATACTATCAATAAACTACATGTGAAAAATTATTAGTCTAACTTATACAGAACTAAAGATTTTGAGATTCTTGTGAACAACATGCATCTAAAAATACATTTTGAAAAAAACGCATTTAAAGTTTTTAAAATGATATAAAATATTTATTGTAACCATAAAAAATGAAAAAAGGGAATATTTACATAATATAACATAATAGATAATAAAAAAAACAAAAAAACTATTCATTAAAATGGCCTGATTGATAGGATGGACCTTCTAGAACCTCTGCCCAGTGCTCATGCTCAATTCTTCGTTTTTTCAAGTTTTTTCTCCTGGACACTAATGCGATTGATCTTTTTTTTTAACAAGCTGTAGTTTGACATTTTGCTTTTTTCTCACTAGAAGAAATGTTCTTTAGTGTCCAGGGAACGCCTAATATGTCAAAAACTGATTTGATGCCAACAGGTCCATTATTGAAGGCTAAAACAGCAAGGTATGTCGCAGCCCTTACAGTTTTTAATGTTGCGAATTCTGTTTTGGGGCATCTTTGCCAAATGAGGGAATGAAAAGATTCATTGGCGTTTTGTGTTCCCATTCTTGAACATCTTTTTAACAGATCTGTGTCTGTTAGTCTTTTCATTATAGGAAATAACAGTTTTCCTATTTCTGATGTGATGGTCTGATTATGTTTTTTGTATGGCTGTTTTAGTGCCTCTGATCTCTTAAAGTGACACCAAGATGTAGTGCCATCAGGACACAACCTGTGGTTATGATCTAGGTCTGAGCTCATCATATGAAAAAATGAGCCCATAACAGCCAGCTTCATTTTTTGAATGTCAGGAGCATTTTGGCGCAGAGCTTTGGAATAGTAATTTGTAATTTTTTCAATTTTTGGCTTTGTAGACTTATAATTTAGTTCTTTTTTGTTAGACATTTTTAAATTGTTCAAAGCATTAAACATTCTTTTTGAGATGTGGTTAATGCAGTCCTCTTTTAAGATTTCTACATCATATCCTGAGTTGGTAATGGCAGATGAATGCGATTTACTATCGCCATCACACAGCATCGTGCCATAAACAAGTTTTCTGGATGCCACAGAGCGTGAAAAAATTTTGGATGCTGCTGCGGCCTCGATTGCATTTGCTGAGCCACTGAAGTTTTTTTGACACATATGCTTAGAGGCATCAAAATTTAGTTCTGCAGAGTTGGAATCACAAACACGGCAATAATTTGATAGGACTTCTGTGTCGATGACGAGTCCAGTATCAAAATCAATAACTGTGCCAATTCCTGAATGAGATGAGTGGCCCCTTTTATGCCAAGTCCCATCGAAAGAAACTGTAATAACAGGACAGCCTGTTGAACTTATTCTATCATCTGTAGTTAGAGGTTGTGAAATGTTTCTTCCATGCACAACAGCAGATGCCCTAATCATACATTCTTCACCAGCTTCAATTATAGCAGTGTTGACTACGTTAGCTAGATTGTTATAGGTATTTCTGTGCATGCAGGGCATACTCATAAGTCCACAAAACCTAGTTCAATAATTCACTCGTGGAACTAGCTTACTATTTACTAACTAGTTGTTATCCTTGTGACTGTTGTCAAATTACAGTCAGTTACCTTCGCCCTGTGATTACATTTTTTTTAAAGTTTCCACAAAAAAATGACAATTTGTTCACAGATGTGTACCCAAATAATGTGAACGTTTAGTGGCAAAGTTTTTTTTTAAAGAGTCTAAATATAGCTTCTGGCATCCATAAAACTCCCGTGTAAGTACTGGCTGGAACTTCTTTAGTCACAATTTGCTTTGAGTTACGGAGCTGAATCAGCTTCTGCGCTAAATGGTGAGCTGGTGATATTAAAAACAGGTGCTTGACGTCTTAAAACTTGCGTTATAAAGTCCACGATAAAGGACTCCAAATAAGTCTTGTACTTTTCAACTATTTCACTTGAACAGTTTCATATTTCAGCAAAGGAAAATGTTTTCAATTGCTTGGCTGGAGAAATGGGAAAGCTTTGTTTGAAAAGATTTGACATGCACATACATGTGAAAACCATCCATTGTAATGACAATCATGAAAAACATGAAATCTGTCTACCACTCTTCATTAGAAATATTAGTAATAAAGTCACAGTTTAATGTTCTACAAGGAACATAAAATTTTCTTTCTTGAGATTTTATTTTCTTCTCGTTACCTTGCCCATGCTAAGCTAGCGGATGCATCGGAATATTTTGTTTTTAAATCTTCAAGAACTTTTCGAAGCTTTCTCTCTCTGTGTGTGATAATTTAAACCCATCCTTAAACAGTTTTGGCCCTTTATGAAAACATTCTTATAGTTATTTGAACATTCATGAAGTTCGTTGATGTACTCTGTATATTTTAAAATGTTTGTGAATGTAAAAATAGAGGAGCAACAGAAATGGAAATATAGGAAGACAAGGCCATTCTCCTCTTTGTTGTCCAGCAGCCACGTGACTTTGGTTAAAGTAGGTCAGAAATCCGGACTTGTAGTCTAACTATTGTTAGGGTGTAAAAAGGCTCGCGTGCTAGTTTTAAAAATAATCTCCAGGAAAAATTTAACCTAGCATCTAGATATCTACATCTAGACTACAGTCACTAGATCTACAGCCTGCCTAGTTGTACAGCTAGTCTATATTAGTATGCTAACAAATGCAAGTCAACTTTTTTTGAATCGCAGATGTATTTCACCATTTGTTTCTATGACCATTACATAATCCACACATTGAAACTTTTCCACAGGCATAGAAACGGGAACTCCTTGACATAAAGCTCGCTGTTTGTATTATTATTGTTATTTGGCGTTTTCATTGGAGGTTGTAGTGAAACCGACCAGTCCCAGTAACTAGGTCACAGCGGGCTGGAAATGAATGGCCTCTTTACATTGGGCGACCTGGATAAGGTGATTCCCATTTGCTTTCCGTTCTGTTTGAGTGTGTGCAAGGCGCTAAATTAGTACGGAAGCACACTTTGATCAGATTATATATAAACATTGTTAAATGAAGAGAAGCAACTTATTTAAATGAATGTGTTCTTTTAATAAATAGCTAATTTTGCTTATTCAGTAAATGCTCTTAAAATCGTGTATTTAATTTTCATTGGCTTGAATTATACATAACCAGTATTGTAAGTTTATTGACTATGCAGTATGACCTATCTTTTTTTTTCCCCAGTTCAGGACGTACCGGTATAGGGAATGGGATTTAGCAATATGAAAACGATGTATGGTTTATAGTGTTACAATTCCATAACTATAAATATTGCTAGTCAAAATATTGATTGTTGCTTTTCCCTTTTTGAATATTAAAGATGAATAGCAAAGGTAGACCACATCCGAAATGAAGCTAAAGTCTAAATGATCTGCAATGACCCTATATGTAGTTCATAATTATTCTACTATTATTCCGTTATGTCAGACGCTTATGGTTGGGGGTGAATCGGAAATAAAAATGAAGAGCTAAATTAAAACGAAACAGAAAATGCTATTTCAAAAATTTAAAAGTACATATATTAAATTTTGCGTGTACTAATTCAGCAGTTACAATTAAAAAGAGTCTCCCTCCATTTTTAACTGCCAGCACAACCAGAATTATAAGTTTTTGTTGTTTTTATTTTAATTGAGGAATTAAAATCGCGAAATAATTTTTTTTAAATTTAATGTCTTTTTTTTCTTTTTTTTTTTATATATATCCTCACTGTTGACGAAATATTTTTAACCCATTTACATAAGTACACACTTCTCTTTATTGGGCTATAAATATCTCTTCTGTGCTAATCAATTTGATGTTAAATGTACTTTATACTTCGTTAATAAGTGCTCTTTCTTTTTAAATCGCATTATTGTCATTTGACTATAGTTTTTTGCTTTTTTTTTTATTTTTTATTATTATTGGCTCTTTCTTTGTAGTCAAAAAAATGGTTAAAAGGCACGAGTCAAAAACTGAAATAAATAATTACATATTTATTTCAAGCATTTATTTAACAGACTTAGAGCAATCTGTTAAATGATGTGTATCTATATAGCTACGTTTTGCACTGTCATTTTGTCGAAGAAATATATTCAATGACTCTTTCGTGTTTCCGTACTCAAGGGAAGTAATTCGGAATATTAATGGAATCGATAATAGAGAAAATACCACCGGCTTGTCGAGGGCAGGGTTACTCACTCTCATGCTAAAAGATCTAAAAATCCATAGCTACTTATAATAATATCGAGATATTCGGGATTGTTATTATTTCTTGGACCTATTCGTTGTGAATATTCTTAAGGATACTTAGATCTAGGTAGAAAACGAAGCAGCAACAGGAGCTTGAGATTAGTGGATAGGTCTAGCTCTGTAGAGGTTAGGAAATTTCAGGTCTGTTTATATAGTCCCTAGTCTAGTCTCCCCAAAATGAAAAGGGGGTTTGGTTTTGATGTTTGTTCACTGGAGTCATTATTTATTAATAAATGTGCATTTAGACTTCATCTAGATCTACAGTCTAATATTTCTACAGTTATTTTAATATTTTCTGCATATATTTAAATTAAGATCGAATATATTAACATAGACATATCATTTATGAATAAATGCTTTTCAAATCTAAATGTAGATATAGATCTATTGGTCAGATACTAGAGTTAACTAGAAGAAACTAGTTTCTAGAATCTATAAGTATATCTAGGTCTAGATCATGACATGATCTTGGCAATCTTCCTAGATATGGATCTAGATCAATATATTTTTAGTGGATATTAGGTTTTAAATCTAGATTGTAGGTCTATTTGCTTCTGATTCGTTGCTACAGCCGATGTGTTAAAATCGTGGCCGAGATGAAAAAACTCATTATAGATCCAGATCGTAATTGTAATTATATCTAGATTTAGATTTATGTACACAGTCTACGATGTTTACAGTAAGATATAAAAATTAACACAGAGTTGAATTGGGCAGATTCCCGTGAGATGTTCCCTGATTCAAGAGAAGCAAATACTAACAATTTAAGTCTGCTTGTAGATTCTAAAAATGTAATCTAGAACTTAAGTCTCTGATCAATTAAAATTTGATTTTGTTTCCGGGGGGGGGGGTGTCCAGGTGGCTCCATCCCGTCCCCTAACAGTTAAGTGATTACTCGAGGTGGGCACATCGAGGTGGATCCTAAAACTGATTAAGACGCTCCCTAATTACTAGATCTAGCTTTTTTTTTTCGCAACTTCACGACAAAGTTAAAATTAGTTTCTACTGGATCTATATATATATGCACTATCTCATTTGTAAACACTGGAAAATATGAATAGATTATTTATCAGTTTTGTTGTTGTTGTTGTTGTTGTTTTGGTTTAAACGTTTCGAAGGTGAAAATTCCTTGCAGGACGGGTAGGGAATGGCAGCGGGCAAGGCTCGAACTCGGCACCATCGTGTCATGATCGTGATGTCTGTAGTACATACCACACGACCAAGCAGAAATGTATTATGATGTTTACAAAAATGCTAACAAATAATTCAGACATTTCATTGCAATCATAGCAAAGTTTCATATTTTAATAATTATAAATAAAAAATCTTAAAAATATTTGACATGTTTCGGATGTTCCTTCAGTTTCTGAAAATAATTACATCCAAATCTCCCGCAGGACGACGGGGATGGCAGCGGCAGAGTTCAAACCCAGTACCTTCGATAACATCCATTTCAATGTATATATATATATATATATATATAAATATATATATATAAATATATATATATATATATATATATATATATATATATATATATATATATATATATATATATATATATATATATATATATATATATATATATATATATATATATATATATATATATATATAATTGAAAAAAAACACAATAAAATCAAATAATTCATGTTATTATTTGTTTACTTTTTTAATTGACCTTGATAATATACACCATAAGCATAATAAAGATTATAGACACTTAAGCCTTAGGTCCTAAGTCTAACTTTGTTAACCCTTTGTCTCTGCATTGCATTGAATGAAACGATGTCTTATAAATGTGCTGTTATTCAAGCCATGCAAGTATCATCACTCGTTTTGTTTAGCTTCCGTTAGTTAACGGTTCTAGGTCACGACTATAATAGTAATGACCTCTGGGCAGCAGTGTCGTCGTTGACACTGTGCTCGTGACATTAAAGTGTGTAGACGGCTGTGTTTCGCGTGTTGAGTGTGTCTTCCGTGCTATTGATTTACTGTGTATGCATTCTGTCCTGGCACTTCGACTAGTTAATTTCTATCCACACTTTTCCTGCTGTGGGCTCTTTTGCAGACTGTGCTAAGGGAAAATAGTGGGCTGTAATACATGAATGCGCTCAGATTTAAAAAAAAAATAGCAGCAGTACGTTAGTAATGTCCATAGAAACACATGCAGTTCGGTCCTACTGTGTTGTGACATCAATGGGAATCTGGTAAGGTTCTCAACCTCTTTAGGTCGGCGACCCCTTTTTACGATTCTCCTTTATGTGGCGAACCCCCAACCGTAAAAATCATAAGCCTAGGTAACTGTGCTTTTCATCATGTTATAAAACAGTTTACTATTTACTATTGTACTTCTTATTCACCGTTGGCATACTTATGTGGCTGTTTCAAACAAACAAACAAACAAAAAACAAGACGTATTATATATTATATTATATTATTTTCATTGGTCTTAGGCGACCCCTGGAAAATCGTCATTCGGGGGTCGCGACCCACATGTCGAGAACACCGCTGGTCTAGAGCAATCGGAAAATAGTGGTATTAAAAATAATTCTTGTCCGAATGCATCTTTCTATAAGGTATTTTGAGACATGTCCCTTCTCGGCTCTAACAGGGGGTTCGAGATTGTTGTATTTCTGCATGTGCTCGATGAAGGATGTTTACATTAATTGTATTCGCTAAAGTAACCAAGAAGGTCCTGGCAGCCTCAGCGTTCAATTTCTGTTTGGACACCAATGAGTCTTTTTTTTTTTTTCCACTCAGTTATTCATTACTTCCATACTATTTCTTTTTTACTTTAATGTTAGTTCTTTTGATTCTTGCGATTTGCATTGAACAGAACTAGATTCATCCAAGAAGTCACGCCACTGTCCGCTGTGTCCGCGTAACAATTTTTTTTTGTTGTTTTTTTTTTGTAGTATCTTTGTCCCATTACTTTGAGCATGACATGAGATTCTTTGCCTATTAAAGTCTACATTCATAGCGTGTTTGATTTGATCACTGCACTAGTCACAAACCTATCTGCTGCCCCCCACAGGGTTTGCATACGATTCAGTATTCTGAAACGTAAGATTGCTTCCAAAAATAAACTTCAGGTTAAAGTCCGAAGCGTTTCGTTTATGTAGCAGTCATAGTGCTGCCGGAGGAGAGGCGTCATTTCCGTGTGACACCACTTGGCGCGTGCTGGGAAAAGATACGACTTTATAAGTTTGTTTTAATTGCAACTCATTTCAGTCTCTCTTACAGCGACACACGCACACAAAAAGATTCAATGACGATTTGTAATTTTTTGTGTGTTGATATGCTCAATTTGTGTGTGCATGGGAGTTTATTTCAATATTGGGAAGAGGGTGGGCGGGAAGTGGTGTATAATTAATATTGAGCCGAAGCATACAAATCATATCATATCGTTACGATAGTTAAAAAAAAAACACCTGTAGAACAGGCTGACAAATGTATCTGTGCTAGCGCGGAGACATATTTTTTTTTTTAATAAATAAAAGCATTGATTACATGTGCTTTTTGGGGGAATTTTTAGACTCAATGAGCATGATATTTTGTTCAGTGTTTGTCAAACTTTTACTGGTGACGGACATTAATTAGTCACCGAGAATGATATCTTGTTCAGTGTTTCTCAAACTTTTACTGGTGACGGACATTTAATAGTCACTGAGAATGATATCTTGTACAGTGTTTCTCAAACTTTTACTGGTGATGGACATTATTAGTCACTGAGAATGATATCTTGTTCAGTGTTTCTCAAACTTTTACTGGTGACGGACATTATTAGTCACTGAGAATGTTATCTTGTACAGTGTTTCTCAAACTTTTACTGGTGACGGACACCTTTAAAAAAAAAATTACATTCGCCCGACACCCACCTATTGTAAGCTAGGGTTCAGAGGAACGCCATTCGCTCCTCTAGCGGGGTCTGGGACGGAAAATTTGCTTTTGGGCTGCAGCAGATATAATTCTGTTAGATCACTTTAAATCTTGTGGGAGTCGACCTTGCGGCATTCTGTGTCTAAGGTCGCACTATTCATCACAAATTAAGTCAAAGATAGTCTTGACCTTTGTGTGTCATAAAATTAGTTTCCAGTTAATCAACCAATATGTAGCAAGCCCCCCCCCCCCTACTTTTTTTTAGACACAAAAATTCTCTACCGTTTAAAATTAAAAAGTAAAAATATGAAAAAATTCCCCATATTATTATTACTTCTTCAAAAAAAAAAAAAACTTTGAGCCTAGTCTTTTTGCAGATTCCTTTCCAAAATGGCATGCATTCTCTGAGGCCCTGTTTAGAAAATGGAGCGACGTCTCTAAATTAGATAGTTTCATGTCTGAAATGCTAGTAAAATGTCATTTTGCTGGAATAATATAGAAATATGGATAAAAACAACACTGCAAATGCAACCGTTTTTTTTTTTTGTATTCGTCTATTGAAATATAAATTGAATTTCTTGGCGTCTCCCTTGTTACATGGGGCGTGGCACACAGTTTGAGAACACACTGATTTATTTAGTCCGTTACTCGTCACATAGGGCTTCTTTGCTTTCTCATAGGTCTAACATTGTCTTTTCAACATCGCCGTCTGCCACTCTGTCCTTTAGATGCGTAGTCGAGAGGCCAAGTGCGCTTGAACATGGCTTGGCTTGGCTACCTAGAAGGGGGCTCGAGGTTCGACACCCGGCTCGGGCAGAGTTGTGTTTACTGAGCGCCTAAAGGCAGCACGGAAAACCAACTCCTAGATACCCCCTACCCCCCCCCAAACTGGTCCACAAATGAGATTGGACCAAAAGCGCTATAAGCATGAAAGTAGCGCTATATAAAAGCTATAATAATAATGAAACGTATGGAATCTTAGCCCGTTGACTGTTAATGGAAAATTTTCACGCCTCGCGTTTGATTGTTTATCTTGAGATGCGCTTATTGACAGTGGAAAACAAAGATAACGATTGGTGGAAATTTGAATAACAGTTTTCGGCAGTCGTTCATTAAAAGATAATATTTTGACTGCTTATCTTCTTTTTTTTTGCTTACGAGACTTGACTAATTGAAAACTAAAGAAAGGTGCTTTCATCTGGTTGTTCTAATATCCATGTCCAAAGCTAGCCAAAGGATGAGTACAGATCGTATTGCGGACACATTTGACCCCATTTTTACTTAATTTGTTTTTTATCGGAAATGGTTAGACCATAGACTTATACATATATATTATATCTAGACTGGACATTGAGATCTTTTAAAGCTACAACACGCTTCGTGAATTTATTTTTTTTTTAAGTTGAAACAAGGCGTTGTTTTGTAAAGTAGTTAAAAGAAGTAAAGTTTTTTTTCCAGCCCTAACCTATGTAACATATGATTTAATTTTTAGATCTACATCTAATAATTGAACATCAAAAATAAGAGTACTGTCGTATCGTAATTATTATTTTGCATATTTTAGATACATAATCTAGAACTATCGAGGTAATCAATCTATTTAAATGTAGATACGATGATTAAAATCAACAGACATGAATTATTTCGATCTAGGATTTTTGAAACATTATCTCAATGGAAACTAACAGGAAATGGCTTTGTTTCATATATAAGCGTGAATATATCGACTCGTTTGCGACTAGTCATTTGTGGGTTAATTACTGCATTGCCTCCAGAGTATTTTTAAAGTTATAATTGTCTCGCGCAGACCAATACCACTCTTTAAACTAAATGCAGTTCACAGAACAACACAAGTCTGGGACGGCTGGGAACAACAGATAGTGAATATATAGTTTTGTGATTTACAGCCCATTTTAAAGAAAATCCGAGAAATGATTTTGCATTATTTCTAAACTTTGAAAACTAAAGATCGTTACATTTGTTAGACAGAAACGATTGATTGAGGCGACTTGCCATAGAGCTTGAAAAAGAGTTACCTACATAAAAATATATATATTTGTTTCCGGTTTCCAGTCTAGATATAATATATAAGTCTATGGGCTTGACTTACGAATAAAATGAAAATATGGGAAAGTTCCTCAGCTATGGGCTAATTGTTATACATTTTCTGCGTGATAGTCCTATGTTTATATACAAAAAATAATTGAAGTTAACTTGTGGTGGGGTCTGCACACCTCACGGACAATTTTTTTTACAACCTAAAAACTCGCAGACATTGCGAAAACTTCACGGACACAGTATATAAAAGTCATATAAAAATCCATATAATCTGACAATTCTTCCCTTTAAGCCGTTTTCTTTTACAAAAGATTAAGACAATCAATTCTTTGTCGCTTTTCCCACACTCGCTCTAGCCTTTCTCTGTTTATTATGGATGTCACAAGTTGCACCCTCTCCCTTTCCACAACTAGCCTAAATCTTCTTTTTGTAGACATCCTCCCCCTATCCATGTTACATCTGCTATTTTTTCCCTAGCTGCAAAACTATGGCTATGGTCAAGCCTATTTTGACATGGGGGAGAAAGTTTTGCTTTGGAGCAGTCCCACATTTTGGGATCATTATTTCAGTCCATTATAATGGTGCTGCAATGGGTTTTTTTCCCTAGCTTCACAGTGATGTCTATGGGCTTAGCCTATTTAAACATGGGGGTGTCAGCTCCACACTAAAATGATTACTGTTCTCCACTGGATCCATTCCATTTGGGGAGTAAGGCCTGCACCCTGCTAGTAGGTGATAGCAAGTTGTTGTCCCCTCTCACCCCACACCCTCTCCTTTGTTAGTTAGCCAAGTGTAGATCAACTTCACCAAGGTCACACCTGTTGTAAGCCTACCTACCTGTGGTCCCTATCTTGGTCAGCCAAGTTTTTAGTGGACTCATCCTTCCATCCCTTTCCCCATCTAGTGGCAGTCTCTTCTGTTACATTGAAGAGTTTTTTTTGTTACAAAAAGAGCCCCTCCCCTCCAATCAGGAGAATGACCCACTTCCCAGCTTTTTCATGTTGACTGTTTCACACACCCCCTCCCCCATTTCCATAGTTGTACCACTTGGCTAAAAGTTTGCTGGTTTATTATAATTAAATTCTATAAGTAAGGTTTTTACATTATTGTTTAAACCA
Organism: Biomphalaria sudanica; assembly: GCA_036873155.1. NCBI lineage: Eukaryota > Metazoa > Mollusca > Gastropoda > Planorbidae > Biomphalaria > Biomphalaria sudanica. The sequence continues at coordinate 998,566 of JAZGLO010006678.1, read as the reverse complement.
AAAAAAAAAAACCTATCACATTTTTAAAGACATTTATGCGTATTATAGCAGTGTCCGCAAACTCTTCTTTTCTGAAAAAGGTACATAGGCGCGGACACCCTTATTTATTTTACTTTGTATGCACTGCTTAGGCTGATGCCATATGATTATTAAAAATAGCCTTATGCATTGACCTACTTTCTTCTTCCACGGATTAAAAAAAAAAGGAAATTTCCATACCAATTCACTATGAACTCAAGTTGAACTTAAATGTCAAAGGAATAATTAAACCAAAAGTGTCAGTAACAGTAAAGAAATGGAGCATGCGCATTACGAATGTAGTAGCTAAGCAAAAACAATTACAATAATGGAAATATGAAGGAAGATATAGTGAGCTGTCCGCGAGGTGACACTGTCCGCAATACAATCTTTACTCATCTGGAGATGATTTTAAGTTGTTCCTGACCTGGGTTGTCTTTTTGGTTTCCGGTGTTTCCGGTTCTAAGATGTTGGCACCGTGCATCTCTCTCATTATCGCAGTTTTCCTGGTGCCAAGGGGAGATTGGATAATCTCTTGGGTATGGTATCTTTCATTTTTTATCCTTTTATAGGTAAGAAAGCTGCGCACCAGGAGGAGGACTATGTTACGATGTAACAAGTGTTGTTCATCTTTTTCTATGCCCAGCGGTTGACGAGGGTTTCGTATGGCCAGCACAACGATAAACTTGCTTAACTTTCCCCAGCAGGTACACATTACTTCTGGTGGAAGCCCCGAGTTCTTATTGCTCATCTTCACCTGAATTCGAATTTGTAGTGAACCATTTCTGAAGTGTTCTTCTGTTTTAGTTTTGCACTAATTGGTGTTTCGTTTTCAAACGTTTCTGCATCTTATTAACATAAATTACGTTACTTTGTATCGAAAGTCTCAGGGGAACATCTTGTCATTTTAGTGCGTTTCACACACTCACACGCCCGCTCACACACACACCCGCTCACACACCCATGCCCTTTCATTGTAGCTTACTTTGGCTGGTAGTCAATGAATTATGGCATAACACTTTTTCGAGATTTTTTCCGTGTCATTTCACTAAAACATTGACTTTTGCTGTCATGTCATTTTTTAGAAGTCATTTATCATCGGCGTTGCGGAATCAGACCACAGTGACTTGATTAGGTTGGATTAGATTTTTTTTGTTGTTGTTGAGGTAGTGTGGTCCGTGACATATGTGTCGTAAGTGTATCTGGCTCCCTGGTCGAAAAGGATTGGGTACCAGAGTCGTAGATTTTGGGTGTCATTTGTCAGTTAACCGGTTTTTATCGTTTCTAGGTGTGTCTCTTCGTGTGTATGAGAAGCGACTGACAAATTTTGGCCCGACGTTTTGACGAAACAAACTTCTTTAGGTCTTCCTGTGCATCACGTGCAATTAGCAAAGAGCATTTGATGCGATACGTTATGGTATTGGGTGTCACAATGTTTGCTGGGTGTTACGATGAGATTGTGCTGAGCAGACAATGAGTATCTGATTTTCAATTCCGTATAGTTCTCTTTTTTTAAACAATGACTCAACACTCAAACACTATCGTGATGCCGGAGATACAACTGTGAAGTATTCTTTCAAAACTGAGATCCTGTAACAATAAATACAAAGCTTTTCTTATGGAACTAGGAATCACTTTAATAATACACACACCATATAAATGTACAATACAATTCAATGTAAACACATTACTACCGGCGTTTCAGTCCCCAAAACTACCAATGCATCTCTTTAAATACCTTTTGCCATCTCCGTTTCCCGCCTTTTTTTTTTTCTGAACTACCAACCTTCTCTCGTGTGCCTGTAATTTCCAACCACTCCTTCTGTGTCAGTTGACGGAAATCCAGTCGTCAGCATACCGCCAAGACATTGCGATGCAAATATTCAACCAATGAAAGGATTCATATATATTTTTGTTATGCGAAATGGCCTTGCACGCTTCCGCTCCGTGACATACGTAAGTTAGAGGAAGGTCGGGAGACAATTGTCTAGGATTGCATTCTAACACTCTTTAAAACCAATGCCCTAACCGAGACCGAGCATTATTAAAGCTCTGAACACTGACCTGCGACGTCGCAACCTGTGGGCAGTTGAGACCAATAGCTCGTTTCGACGTCACAGGTCGTAACGTCAGACAAGTGACGTGGCATTGATCTAGTGGTCTAAACTGACTACCGGTTGCGACGTCGTCACTCTGTTGAGCCCTTCCATAACGACTGGTCTCGCCCTAAGCCTTTAAGCTTTTACTTGTGCTCTTTATAAATGGAGAAGAAACCAATGGTATAGTTTTTCACTAGGTTTAGTAGAAATTAACTAATATTTAAAAGCAACACTCAGGCCTGCCGCTTGTTATTCTTAGTTGGCCCATAGCAACAGCAGACTTAATATATAAATGCGCGATCCACCCATTTCTTTGTTTATTCAATTACCTCAACCGAAGCTTAGTAAGTTTAAATTTAGATTTTTCTTTATTTCCCAACAGCGAGCTTCTGTAATACTTATTTCCCCGGATATCGCAACGTTTGTGGTGCCATATATAGATCTATTGCGACATTAACTTTTTGGCGACACTTGAACCGCTGCCATGGTAACCTCCACGCTAACTTCGTACGTGTACCAAGACCTGGAGCTGAGCAACACCATGCTGGTGACGATCCTCCTGGCGGCCGTCTTCCTCGGCGGCAAGCAGCCCACCAGGCAGGCCATGAGGCGCCTCCTGAACCCGGGCGACTTCTGGGGCAAGGTCTGGCTCTACTCGCCCCACCGCCAAGTCTGGTCCGGCATGAAGCGCGCCCTGCCCCCTGTGGTGTCTAGGAAGGTGCGGTCGGGCGTGAGGACGGCCAGTAAGATGATGCTGGGCAGGTCGGCGCTGAGGAAGCTGGCGCTGAGTAAGTTCCTGAGGTACAAGCACAGCCAGAAGCACGGCCATCACGCGACCAAAGGGCGACACAATCGAACGGTAAGAGATTCTTGTAACGGTGTCGTCTCGTTTTTTTCATCCACCATTTTTTTGTTCTATTTTTATCCTTCTCCCTATTGTTTGTCAGAATAATATTTTTTTATTTTTTTTTGTGCATGAATCCTTGTAAGGTCAGCGTTCAGTTATTTCTTTGTTGCATTTATTTTTGTTGGTTTGTTAATGTGTTGAACATTTCATTTTTATTTTGGGTATTTTTTGTAAATACAATCTATGGCTCTTTTTTCCCTTGATCTTATAATTTGCTTAGAAATAAATTTAAAAACAATTCCCACCTGCCTAAGCCTGCCTTTTAAAGGACATGGCTTCAACTGAGTTCTTACAGTTGTTCTAGCGCCTAGCTGTGTGGCTTGATGAAGAAGATCATTGGTATACTGTATTAGCTTGTCCAGTAAAGACGTTTTCCTTATGTTCTTTTTGTGTTCGCTGTTTCTGTAAATCTTTGCGTAACAAGGAAATATGTTGTTGTGTTTCTGCCTACATCAGTTTAAAGAATTTTTGGGGATGTTTGTAATATGTAAATAGTACTGGTAAAGCGCATGGCTACCGAGTTGGGCATCGTAGGCTCGAATCCTGGTGAAGATTGGTATTTTAAGTTTGGGATCTTTGGGTGCCAATGAGTCCAGCCAGCTCTAATGGGGTACCTGACATTAGTTGGGGGGAAGTAAGGGCGGTTGGTCGTTGTGCTGGCCACATGACACCCTCGTTAACCGTGGACCACAGAAACAGAATACCTTTTTCATCATCCGCCCTATAAACTGCAGGTCTGAAAGGGGAACTTTACTTATTATTTAGACATATATGAGAATATATTTCAATAGAGAAAATAGAATATACATCCAAATATTTTTAGTCTTTTATGTTTATAAAAGCCACTCGTGTGGCTATGTGGGGCGTGATCGCTGAGTGGTCACGGGTTCGAATCTCGGTGAAGATTTTTAGGACGCCCCTGAGTCCTTCCAACTCTAATGAGTACTTGGCATTAGTTGAGGAAAGTAAAAGGCGGGTGGTCGTTGCGCTGACCATATGAAACCCAGGTTAACCGTTGGCCGAATAAATATGATCTTAACATCACCTGCACTATAGATTGTATTGTGTGAAATGGGAACTTTATTTTTATATGAGTCTATACAAAGATAATGTCCGCTTGTATTAGGGGGGAAAAAATAATTTCTTTTTTTATAAGTTCGATAGTACTTTAATGCTGCACTTACCCAGTGCAAGCCTTTCATTGATAAAGTCAAGATCTAAATCTACAAATTTCTCAGTCATACGACAAAAGTAAGTCAAGGTATAATTCATTTTGTAGAGTCGTACGACGTAATGTGAAATCATCTGACTCCTGGATTTGTCGCGTTTAAGAAACGTAGTGGACCGTATCGTGTCAATGTGAACCTGCAGGCGCAGCGCAAATGTGTGACCCTGGTTCGTTCCCGGGACACTTTGGTGAATGACACTTAATGACCTAGATCATTAACATTACATCATCAAAGTAACGGTGGTACTTGAATGCCTGCCTATTACAGCAGTGGTAGGCTGGGAAGAGAACATCGTGTGGTCCTCCTCCGTGATAGGAACTAAGTTGAAGATGTTTAAAGCTACATTTCTTTTCTCTCCCCCCTTTTTTTTAAAAAACTTAAATCAGTGTTTCCCAAACTGTCTCCTTGGGGAACACTTCGCACATTTTGAGAATTATGCGTAACTCTTTGCTTATTTTTTTAAGAGAGGTTAATTCACGTGGTGGCCTACTGGTTAATTATTCCTCAAGTTCCTGGAACACCTAGTCAGGCCTTGCGGAACACAGTTTGGGAAACACCGGCTAGAATGTTTTGCTGATAGTAGAAGCTAAGCTTCTATAGAGTACACGTCTGATGTAGAGTTTGAACCTTTAGTGGATTAGTTACAACCTTTACTAGAAGTGTTGCCATACAGTTATGGGCCTTGGCGGATGAACTTAAAAAACAAATATTTACATTTAGTATTTGCTCTTCCCTTATGAAATCACGAGTTAGTAACATCTCTAGCATGGTCTAAAAAAATGACCTTCACATTGAAAAGTCAAGGCCGCGTAAGGATACGAACTCGGCTCTGCCATTTTTTCCTCTCGACTTCCAGGCGTTCTTTTCATTGGTTGATATTGTGCTTGTGTCGGCGAAATTCGTATTAGGTCATTAGGTCACTTTTTATGACACCTGTACACGTACCCCATACCTTTGTTCTTTTTTTTTTTTTAGATAAAAAGTATTTTCGCACACACACACACACATATATACATATATATATACATACACACACATACATATACATACACACACACACACATACATATATACACTCTCTCTCTCTCTCACACACACACACATGGAACAAGGCGTACAAGTAACCATACGTTCTTCTATTCAAAGTGCCGAATGGTCATTGTTTCACTTTTTCTTTGTTTTTTGTTTTCGCCTCACAATATAACGTCTTGGGAGGCGCGGTGGCTGAGCGGTAAAGCGCTTTTCTTTCAAACTGGGGATCCCGGGTTCGAATCCTGGTAAAGACTGGGATTTTTATTTCGGGATCCTTTGGCGCCTCTGAGTCCACCCAGCTCCAATGGGTACCTGACATTAGTTGGGGAAAAGGAAATGCGGTTGGTCGTTGTGCTGGCCACATGACACCCTCGTTAACCGTAGGCCACAGAATCAGATGACCTTTACATCATCTGCCCTATAGACCACAAGGTCTGAAAGGGGAACATTACTATATTACGTCTTAAAGAGTCATTTAAAAGAAGTCTTTTAGTAAAATATAATGCAGCGTCAATCGTATGAAACCATTCCTCATCGTGGCTTTTTTTTTTAAATAAAAACTATCTAATATATATAAGTGAATGTTTCCGTGAGGCGCCTCTGTTACGTCGACCACCTTTTAGCTCACAAAAAAAAAAGACTGCCTGTGGCATACGTTCGTCTACCATACGGGATGCGGGCCCTACCCAGCGTAACTGTCGAACCATAAGAAGTCATTTCTACACTGTCCATACCGGCGTTCGCAAGGACATCGCTGTTTGTAGTGCGGTCTTGCCACCGTATGTCCATGATGGAGCGCAAGCATCGTTGGTGGAAGCGCTCAAGAAGTCTTAGTTGTTTTCTGCATAGTGTCCATGTCTCAGAGCCATATACAAGGGTTGAGAGAACCACCGCCTTGTAGACATTGATTTTTGTAGGCTGGCGAAGCGATTTGTTCCGTCATTTCTACACTGTCCATACCGGCGTTCGCAAGGACATCGCTGTTTGTAGTGCGGTCTTGCCACCGTATGTCCATGATGGAGCGCAAGCATCGTTGGTGGAAGCGCTCAAGAAGTCTTAGTTGTTTTCTGCATAGTGTCCATGTCTCAGAGCCATATACAAGGGTTGAGAGAACCACCGCCTTGTAGACATTGATTTTTGTAGGCTGGCGAAGCGATTTGTTCCGCCAAACTCACGCCTGGAGCCGTCCAAAAGCGCTTGGTGAGGTCCACAAAGACATCGTATAAATTTAGGTTCTGCTATTTGCATTTTTCTTGTAATAGTCGCAGAACAAATATCATGTCAGATGTACCTCTACCTGGATGTGCAAAATATGTAGGTCACAGCTGGGGCTGCGCAGCCACGGGAAATATTGTATTCCTCACTAATCTTCGGACTCGAAGACAAGCTTTATTATTATACGTGAATGTAAGGTATGTGTAGGTGTGTATGTCCGGCTTAGAAATCAGAACCGTTTGGCAAGTCTTGATCAAACTTGATATAAATGTTCCTTACATCATGGCAGAGACTTTAGTATACGTTTAATGTCCCTCCAGCAACCGAGAGCTCTGAAAATAAATAAAAATAAATTATCTCCATTAAACAATGAAACTTTTTAACAAAGTAGGTGAACCCGTTTTCACAGTATTTTTATATGAATATGCCGCGGCTAAACTGGTAACTCTATTTTCATACTGTACTTTTTTTTTTCGTGGAAAAATTTTAAAAATGTTAAGGGAACATTCTCTAAGTTTGACATATATATATATAGTTCGTCCATCGTGGTTCGATGATGACCACTTTGTCATCCAGGGGGCTGAGGGCTTTGCACTGGGGTTTTATGCCTCCTCATGTGGCTGGTTAGACTTATGTGAGCCCGGAATGTTCGGCCGCACACTGGGCAGGTTATTCCAGCTGGAGCTAGTGTCGTTTGCCTTGCTTTTCTTTTCTGGCGTATTTCTTCTGCCAGCGTTGTTCTTTTTTTCCTCAGCAACCTGTGCGCCAGTTTTCACAGCACGACGCCATGATGCTCTGTCATGTGCCTCTGTCTCCCAGGTGCCTGGGTCTATGCTGAACGCCTTCAGAGAAGCATTGAGGGTGTCCCTGAAGCGCTTTCTTTGACCACCTTGCGAGCGCTTTCCTTTGCTTAGTTGGCCATACAAGAGTCGTTTAGGGATGCGGTGGTCTTCCATTCTGTAGACGTGACCTGCCCATCGCAGCTGGGACTGCATCAGGATTGTGTGGATGCTTTGCAGACACGCTCTTCGAAGAACATCTGTATCTGGTATTTTGTCTTGCCATTTGACATTTAGTATTTTTCTCAGACATGTCATGTGGAAGTGGTTCAGTTTCTTTACATGGTTACTGTACACTGTCCATGTTTCTGAGACATAGAGCAATGTATGGAGGATGACGGCTCTATAGACCCCTAGCTTTGTGTTTGTGGTGATGCCACGTCTGTTCCAGACAGTTTTAGACAGTCTGCCATAGGATGCACTTGCCTTGGCGATACGCAGGTCGATTTCACTTTCGATTTTTCCATTTCTGGAGAGTGTGCTGCCAAGATATGTGAATTTGTCTACTGCGTTTATATCCTGTCCATTTATAGTGATGCTTGGATCCAAGTAGGCTTTCCCAGGATATAAGACTTCAGTCTTGTTCGTATTGATGGTAAGGCCAAAGTCTGAGCATGCTCTTGAGAAGTCACTGACGATGCTCTGCAGATCGTTTTCAGAGCAGGCATTTAGGGCACAGTCGTCAGCAAATAGCAAGTCTCTGATTACTGCTGCATTTGTTTTTTATTTTGCTTTAAGCCGCCTCGGGTTGAATAGGCCACCATCAAATCTGTATGATATATTTATCCCGTTGTTTTCTCTTTTTGTGAATGCATCTGTCAGCATCAGTTTGACATAGATCTAAATCCAATCTACTTGATCAGTAATACCCAAACTAAGGCCCGCAGGCCGCGCGCGAGTCATATCAGCTAGTAGAAAAGGAACAGAAAATACAGCCAAAGAACAGGTACCCCGTGATTAGCTTGAAAACTTGATGTATTAGATTGGTGGAAATGGGCATGTTTCAATTCAACGATTCTTACCTGTGATAGTTCAGTGTTTAGAAGCCTTTTTTTTAAATCCACTTAGATCTAGATCTATTCTTTTTAACAGGCTTTGTTTTTTTGTTGTTTTTTTTTTATCTTTTTTTTTTCTGTTTTTTTTTTTTTTGGGTACTCCCTCACACATACACACTCACGGACATTTCAATGGCAAACTTTGTTTTAAAAAGCAGGTTCGCTAATGCCAATATTAGAGGCTTTGAGAAAACAACCCAAGCCTCTGCTACTAGGGGTATATATTTACACCGAATTGAGAAACGCTGCTCTCGTTCGTTCTCGTTAGATTTCAGTTCAACTGATTACAGACCAGTCACAGCAGACTTCGGATGACCCCGCCTTGTTCCCGACTTCATTAGTGCTCGCGTGATTCGCGCCATTGATTGGTCAGTTGTTACTCGGATTAGTTGGGAGTCTCAAACTTTTCGCGAAGACCTACATCTATAACCTCAATTTAATTTTTTTTTTCGGTCTTTTAATGTTGTTGTTTGTTTCCCCAACTACTTTCCAACCCCATTTGCTTCCACCCACTTTAACAAAGCTGACGATACGCCCCTGGGTTAACGCATCCCCACCCTAACTAATGTCACCCATTCAATTCGATAAGAAGGTAGTGCAATAAGGAGGACGCCTCTGCGGTGCCAAGACATGCGTCTGCCTTTTGTCTTTGGTGTTATTTCGTGTAAATTCATGATTAAATCCCCACGTTTGTATCCAGTAGACCTATAGAACTTGTCTTGGTCAATACAATAGTGCCATTGCCAACTTTTGGAGAGATGCTCATGTGATGAAAGAATGTTGAGTTTCAATCGAAATTAGTGTAATGTAATAATCATTTTGGGTGAACTTTTTTTTTTTGTTGTTTTTTTTGTTGTTGTTTTTCTGACTCCCAGCAGATGATAATTTGTTTATCTTCTTCGTGTGTGTGGGGGGGGGTCCCCTTGCTTTAATATTGAGATAAGATTAATGTTAGCTTATCGTTTTTTTTTTATTACTTTTGTTACAACCTTGACCCTTGTTTTACTTTTGTGTTTTACTATTGTTTCTTTTGAAATGTAGAACCTTAGAGTGGCCCACGATTTTCTGCGCTTCTTTTTCAGCTTTTTTTTTTTTTTTAAAGCTGTTTCTCCCTCATGCATGCTCCGATCAAGTTGATACTTTAAACGATTATTTATTGTACCTAACAAAACATGAATCAATAAACAAAAATAATAAGTTATTGGTAATTAATTTTTTTTTTAATCGAATAAGGAAAATAACTAGTACAATATGAGTAGATATAGTTTTAAGGACGGAGTTCTTCCCCTTTAGATAAGTTTTTTTTTTTAAAGGATTTTTAAAAATATATTTTGCTTGTTATATTTGATGAGTCAGTCTGCAATAAAGCTAAAATGTAATTCTTATATTCGTTGGTTCTAGATTCTAGGCAATACGCGCCGTAGAAGTCGTGCTAATTACATACCTTTAACTAGAGTGCTCTGCTGTGTATGAAGGTTTATTGTTGTAATGTTTGACATGTTTCGGATGTTCCTTCAGAGTTGTAGATAATTACGGAGAGCGATGGGAGGGGCAGGGTTTGAACCCGGGACTATCGATAAGTCCGAACGACAATCCAGCGCACAAACCGCACGGCCAGGCAGCCATCCAATAAATAATATAAATAAATAAATAATAATACTAAAACGGATAACTGAGCGTTGAGTCTAGAACCAAAGAGGTGCAATAAAGATTTCGTCTTACACCTTCTGTCACTGTTGTAGAAGGGAAATGTCAATTTCTACTTCGTTTTGTTGTAAATTGGGCTTTTTGTATTTGCACTTTATAATACTTAGCAATTTGTCGAAGGCTCAAAGTGTAGGGTATTTATGGATTTAATGATGAGTTGGCAACTCTTAAATACAGTTTTCCTTCAAATTTCTTTCCCTGTTTCCATTTTAAACGACTTTTGACTATGCGTGGTAAACCTCAAATCGAAATAGAAAAAAAATTTCCGCTAGCAAGTTGTTAACTTTCTCATAGTAAACTCATAGGATTGTTCGTTATCGGTTGGAGCATGTACATTGAGCGCGCTTTTATTTCAGCGAACACGTCGTCCGATAAGATGATCGGTGTCACTGTACTTGTTAACGCTAGGCTGGATACATTGTTTGAGGCTAGATAGTGAACTTTAGAATTTTAATTATTCGCGTGACCCAGTGACCTACATGCCAGAAAGGTGCACAACTTGAACGACCTTCATAATATACATTTACTGGTTTTTATCGGGCCAGGTGAAAGAATAATGTCAGAAATAAACAGGGGAGAGAGATCACCCTAGACACACCTCACACTTTCTTCGGACAAGAACACATCTTTAGACTTTTTCAACTCATACAGACAAGACACTTTGACACCTTTTGGGAAGCTTTCCAAGCTGTTTTAGCCGAGCCTCAGTTGTCTGCCTACACAGTGTGAAATGATCGCACTATGTGTATACAATTGTCCAGTCTCTTTGATCCTTTAAACCAGTGATTCCCAAAGTGGTCTATATAGACCCCCAGGGGTCTACGAAAGTGAAAAATTAAATTGGGGGTCTATGGGATGTCCATGGGGGTCTACGATAGTAGATTTCATGTAAGCAGGTCTTTACTTAATGTTCACTTTCCATTAATGTAATTATTTCCTACACTAATATATGTTTTGTACCTTAGTTAATCCTTTCAATATTTACCTTTCTATTCAAACGAAAAATTGTTGTATTCAATTCCAATACTTATTTAAATAGCTTTTGTCTACATGTAACTAATGTTGAGAAAAAAAATAAATGTAGACTGTACAGCGTTGATTATTTAAAATTGGGATTCATTCCTTCCTTTTCAAACAATTGGTGGCCTAAGTGACTTTTTTATGACAATATGAAACCAGTTACGCTGGAGGATCATCTGAGACAATGCCACCCTGACAAAAATAAAGATTTGAAAAACTTTAAAACACTCAAAGTTAAAGTTCAGAATAGACCCACAAAATCTCCGTTCGACATCATATAAATTAAGATGATGGTTTGTGAGCGTCTAACAAGATTTCTTTACTTACAGCAAAATACGGAAAGCAGCAAAGTTCAAATATTGAATATACTAGCCGTTTTACACAAACCTACATCTGTTATTATTTTAAGAATTTCTTAAAGCAACAGTTCAGGGTCGCTTCGGTGGCATGAGTTCTAAAATTAAAAGCTTCTTATGTAAATCTTTGCAAACGACATAAATACAGTTTGTCCTGACAAGGTGTAGCGCTGTGTCCTACAAACTGTCTTATGGTCTAATGGTCGCCGTCTCCTTATGTCTCCTTAGGGTTGACCCACGAGACTGCAAGGCAGTAGAGTTTTGAATTCAGTTTTCCTTCTGCTAGGTGGGTAGCAAGCCAAGGCTAATGAGCCCTTCCTGCTCGAGTTTTCCTGCTTTACGCTCCAGTTACTCGCCTTCGCCCCTTCTCCTGTTAATGAAAACAGTTCCGCAGATTTAATATTTGAGCCACACGTGAAAGATCAAGAATTACACAAGAAACTGCTCTTTGCGAAACCTTTTACAATGATACTTAATGCATATTAATTAATTAATTAATTAAAACTTAATGTTGGAAAGACTACTTCAGACAACAAATTCGTGTATGAAACATAATATCCGTAATTGTGTACTTTTAAATCACTTTTTCACTCTTCAACTCACTACAGTTAGAAATTCGCTCAAAAAAAATGTTGATGAATTTGCAGACAATAAATAAATACTGTGACATCCAAATACACGAATCAATTAAAAAATGTCCCAACCAATTCTTAACGGCCTACTTGGCAATAGTTGTGGGAAAGTAAAGACGGGTTGGTCGTTGTGCTGGCAAAATGACATCCTCGTTGGATCACAATCTGCTCTAAGGACCACAAGGTCTAAACGGGGGGTCGTACTTGTTACTTGTATGCTATTGTGTTCCACATTATTTAGAGTAATTCACCAAATTGGAACACTGGCCTTTTTCAATTAAAAATGGAACACCTCATAGTATTTTTAATCATTCGTTTTTATGTTGATGATTATGGCGGAATTACTATTATGATATTGTGTATAATCCATTTCTTTACATTTCTGACACATTTTTTTTTACAATAAAACAAAGTTCTAGTAATGGTAATATATGACGGTAGACTGTAGCTTGTTGTAGTATCAGTTCATCAATCGTACAATCAGTCCATTAATCAATCAGGCAGCCCCCATGCAGTCCATCAATCTATTATGATCAATCACACGTTCTGCCCAATCATTAAATTGATCTTATCAATCATTCAGTCAGTCCTTCCATCGATCACTTAATCGGTCATTCAAGCAGTTCATCCATACAGCAATACTTCAATCAGTCCATTCTTCCATCATTCACTAAGTTCATCCTTCAATAAATCGTTCGATCCATCCATCAGTTTGTCTCTTAGACGAAAACTGCGATACCTCAAGGATTATGAGGGGGGAGGGGGCTGTATCCAGTAGACACCGCCATGCAAACACTTGACTTCAACATATGGCCAGTGGCGTCACTAGGAGGGTGCGCTCCGCACCTGGTGACGCCCATTTGGGGGTGAAACCTAAGTGGTAAAAAATATATATTGGCAAAAGCATGCACATAAATAAAAATAAAATCTACCCAAGCATGCCTAAGCATATCTACTGTATCACACTAGATCATCTATAATACATTTTATTTTTGGCCTTATTACACTTTGTTTTGTTGGTACAAATGCCCAATTGTTATGGGGGGGGGGTGCAAATGTGTCTTTCTGTTTAAAAAAAAATCGGTTGTATTTGTATTGTAGTTATTTTGTATTTTAGTATTAATCAGGCAAAACGGCATTATTACCAAATGAAGAAAAAAAATAAGTTAAAGGACGTCGTTTCATTATTTTTTAATTATTATTATAGCTTTTATATAGCGCTACTTTCATGCTTATAGCATGTTCAGAGCGCTCTTGGTCCAATCTCCTTTGTGGACCAGTAGGGGGGGGGGGGAGGGTGTATCTAGGAGTTGGTTTTCCGTGCTGTCTTTAGGCGCTCAGTAAACACAACTCTGCCCGAGTCGGGTGTCGAACCTCGAGCCCCCTTCTAGGTAGCCAAGCCAAGTTCAAGCGCACTTGGCCTCTCGACCACGCTTCTAATTAGAACCTGTTCTTTAGCAACAGGATCGATTCATAATGTTCTTTTAAAGAAAAGCGATGTTAAGTCTCTTATTTAATAAACTTGCATTGTAAAATATGCTATAACTACTAAGAGATGTCATAGACAATTGGGCTTTATAAAATAAAATGACACTCATTGTGTAAACAATCATTGAAATTTGGTAATCTGTTCACTGTGTTGGTTCAATAAAAAGAACAAACGATAATATTGGAAAATGTTTTGGAGAAAGTTAATGGTAAGAGGGGTGACACCCTGAGCTGAGCGCACCGGGTGACACAGACATTAGTGACGCCACTGCATAATATAGAACCCTTATTCTATCTTTTCAACAAACAACTGCTAGAACGTAGTTGATCTTTGAAATAATTGAAAAACGTTTTCGACTGACCATCATCACCAATAAGATTTATTTTACCTATAAGCTAGGTCGTCTTTCTTCCTACTGTGTTTAATATTTTCATTGCTAAGTAATTGGCGTGTTTCTTTTCGTATACCATTTTGGCCTTAGCTCTAGGTCTATTTAGATCTATGTTTAGTTTTATCATGGAACATCTATCAAAGTTCACTAGGCTAAGCAGAGTCAATTTGTCTTCTCGAGGCCATTGTTTGAGTTTTGCGTGCATTTTGATTGGTTCGTATATTTAGTTGACCATCTACGATGTCACCCGATGTGATAAACGTTTGCTACTGATGTCCACTTTTGTCATGTTTGATAAATAAGATCTAAATTTTGTAAACAAGTTTAGTCTGATCCCATTTTTCACTCTTAGGCGGATAGACCGTGTTCTAAATCTATATCATTTTTGTTTTTAAAAAAACGAAAAGAGCTAGCTAGATCTATTTTAATTTGATATTTTGGTTGCTAAGTCAGTAAGTGTTCCATCAGTAGCAATCCCTTGCCTGTCTAGGCCAATTAGATCTACCTACAGACTGCAGTACTTTGTAAATTACTGTTAAATAGATTGTTAGAGGCCTGTTTAAAAGTTCGATAATTAATTGTTGTAAATTTCCGCATGGGTAGCTTCAAAAGTCACAAAAATAGCGTATATTTAAACTGTTTTGGCAGGCTGGATAGAACTTCAAATATCAGATTTCAAGTGTGTACGGAGCCGTATGACTAGATCTATAAGATTAACAAAAGGCATTGAAAAGGTTTTCAACGTTCAGAGTGCTTAAAACTGCTATTATTGAATTCGTAGCGTATCTTTAATAAACAAGATTATAGAATCTAGATTTACTATTTAGAGTTCCAGAGCACAGATTTAAAATCAGGGTTAGTTTTAGCTTTTCTAGACTAATTCGCTAGTACGACTAAGTAAGTAGATCTAATCTAGATCTAGAGGTCTACAACATTGGACATTAATTGAATATCGATCTCTATTAATAATACTAATAATAGTATTTTATATTATTCTCTATTGACTGTTGGCCTTGGCACTGTTGCAAAAGTTACACTGAAGGAAAAAGATTTGTCTCAAAATTTGCCACAATGGTGAAGTTACTGTATCAAATTTCTAAATGGAGCAAAAAGAGAGTCATGGATCAAAGGCGTATTCGAATAAAAAGGACAAGAAAGCAGTGTTTGATGTTGTGGAAATTAATTTCAATGTCAGCTTTGCTTGGAGCATTAAAATCAGCACGCAAGGATCATAGAAATAATACTGTACGTTTTTTTATGAATATTTCCTTGCTTTTCTCTGAAATCACATGATTATTTTCAACTTATAATTATAATCCAGATGGTCAAAATTAGAGTAGATCAACTTCAAGATCTAGACTTTAATTTTTATCTTTTTTTTCAATTAGAGATACTCTTTATTTTAAGATCTGGATTATTATCTTGATTATTTCTTGAAGATTCATTGGTCTAAATATTAAATTATATTTTTGTTACTTATATTACATAAAATACAACAAATCCTTAACCTTCAGACTTGAAGACAATATCTTAATATATACAAACACTCACATATATATGTTTATACCTATGTTTAATTGTTGTCTGTCTTAAGGGCCCTTCTCAAATACTTTTGTGTCCTGTGAACTTTGTGAGAGCTCTCCAGCTGTCTCTTTCAGATCTGCTTCCAGCTGCTTTTCTCTAGATGTCAGTAAGGGCAAAATCGCTTGATTTAATCTTTATAACGTTGTCTGCATTACGTCAAAAGTGGTAAAATATAATATGCAGGCGGCAACTGAGTTTGTGTGATCATCTGAAATACTGTTCTCATTCCTAATCTTTGGAATTGAAGAGAATGCCTAATGTATATAAGATTTTTTTTCAACATTCAATATCATGGCGTATCATTCATGTTAGTAACTTCATGAGTGCATGCTGTCATCAAATTTTAACATTGTCAATCCACTTTGGTTCTTAAAATATTAATTGGCATCCTTTGTTAAAATGAGGGTCAGGTATTTCAGAGTAGTGAGTAAAAGTATACACTTATGTCTGTTAGTTTAAAAAAAAAAAAAAGCAGCTAAAAAATGAATCAAATAAAAAAAAATACACCCCCAAATTTGTATCACACCGTTATAGAATTTTCAACAGTTTTTTTGTACTTAATAATCAGTTATTTTATTTAATCAATATTTTGTTTGTTTTCAGATTAACTTGTATAGGCGGATGCCCTTAAAGACTTTGTCCAGATTATGGGGTAAATTTAACCAAATGGAATTACCCATCTTTTTACGAAAGCCCTTGCTAGGTCTTTATATCTGGATGTTTGGTTGTAATATTGAAGAGGCTGAAATAGAAGATCTAAAGCTGTACAGAAACTTGGGAGAGTTCTTCCGACGACAATTAAAACCTCATGTCAGACCAATTGACAATGAACATATTTTAGTAAGTTGTTTTGTTTTAATATTTTGTTTCTGTGTTTTATTGTTTTGCTATTCAGACAGTTGTGATGTCTTGAATGTAATGTTCTGAGAAACAAGTTTTTAACCAAGATTTGACTTAAATACATTAAATGTGGAAACTCTTCAGTATATCACATCTTTCTTTTAACTGTTCAGAAATAATGGCAGGATGTATCACTTTTTGACTCTTTTTTGCATCACTGTACAATGGTGGTTTCCCACCCAGCCTCTCTCCTAACTGATGATACATTTTAAAACACAACTAATCCTTGGAACTTATCAATACAATCTATTGAGTAGCCCTCAAGGAAATGTACTTTTCTTTTTATGATATCAGATCATTTGTTTTCTCTGTATTATTAGATATAATGTTTTGATGTGATGGATAAATTTAACAACATTAAGAATTCAATAGAGATGTGGTGGAAGAGTGACATGGGGGAAGATTGGTGTTGTAAAGCATGAGGAGTTGTGAAGGCAAGGATTTGGGGTTAGAAGCCCCTAAGTTTAGAGTTGCTGACATCTGTTGGTCATTGTGCTGGCCACATAACACCGTTGTTAACCTTCAGCCATAGAAACAGATGAGCTATACATTATTTGTCCCCATAAATCGCAAGATCTGAGATGGGTACCTTTAAATATTTTTTTTACTAGAATTCAGTGCATTCATTTTGGTATTTGGACACAATTTAGAAGAAAAAAATTCCTTGTGAACTTCCTTGCTGTTTTTTTCTTCTTCATCTTCTCCAGACTTTTCATTGTTATGTTGAAGAGCTCTATTAGACCTGACTTCTCTCCAGACTTTTCATTGTTATGTTGAAGAGCTCTATTAGACCTGCATATATATATATATATATATATATATATATATATATATATATATGTCCACAATTCATGTTTCTTTATTAGGCTACAATGTGTGGTTTAAAAAAAAAAAATAAGTTCTAATTTTAGATTTTAAATAACAAAAGGTGTGTGTGTGTTCTATTTATAGCCTTGTGCTAATGTAGCTGTCCATGGTAATTTTGGATTTTAATTACCCTCAGCCATTAGTTTTTATGTCTAATTCAAACAAACCATTACAAAAGAATGAGTACTGATAGAAATAACCCCCCCCCCCTTTTTTTTTTTAAAGGGGGGAGGTGCTGTTATAAGTCTTTTAATGTTTTCTTTGTTAATTAAGAAATCATAAAATTTCAGTCTCTTTTTTTTTCAGACATCACCTGCAGATGGTAAAATATTATACTATGGTGAAGTTAAAAATGGCATCTTAGAACAGGTTAAGGGTGTCACATACTCATTGCGAGGTTTCCTGGGACCACAGACATGGACAGCCTCACCCCAAGTACAGGACGTAAGCCATATTTCTGATGAGGACTATCAGAAGGTGTTGTCTCTGAAACCAGGCAACGAGCTGTACCATGTTATTGTATACCTAGCACCTGGCGACTACCACAGATTTCATTCCCCTGCCACATGGACCATTCACCACAGAAGACATTTCCCAGGTACTTCATTAATAGGTGCTAAAACATATGATGTTGAGCTAGATGAGGTTTTTGCTTAACCTTTGACTAAATAACTTAAAAGTCACTATTGGTTAGGCTTGCTCAGGGAAGGCTTACATATTAGGTTGCAATCAGGAGCATTCCTTTCCACACTTCAGACAAGTTCAGTTCAATTCTGTAATTCAGCATGGCAATATTACTCCATTTAAAAGAATGGGCGTTTTTTTTTCCCTTTTGAAATGTTTCATTGCTTCTTTTCTTAAATCAGTTAATTACTATGATATTAACAATCTTATCTTCTTATCTAATAAAATACAGACATTACTTCAAAAAAAAGAAGATAATTACCTCCAACGCATGTTCTTAGGTCAATCTAGTCATGCATGTTAACCAATGACTTCAATTCTGCCTAGTCATTGGTTTTCCTGGCTGGTTCAGGCAACCCATTCCATGCTCTAATAACACTAACGAAGAAGGAGCATTTGTACAAATTTGTCCTAGCATATGGAACAAGAAATGCCTTTAACAATCTTGTCTATAGGTTGTAATTACCTTAATCAATATTGGACAGTGGGTTGCAATTAGCTTTAGCAACATTTGGCATTAGGTTGTTAATTAGCTTTAGCTATATTGGACATTGGGTTGTAATTAGCTTTAGAAATATTGGACTAAAGGTAGTTGTGTACATCAAGCTTGTTTAGCAGAGCAAAAGATTATGAATGTGAATTCTGGTCCAATTTCTACTAGTTTAAGTTGGTTAATAGCCCCCAGCGCTTTTGTGGGATGTAAAGGTTTTTTTAGCCTTAGCTCTGGACCTTAGTTTTGGTCTTAATTTTAGTTCAATTCTAGGCCTTTGTTTTGTTCTGGGACATGGTTAGGCTATAAGCCTGCTAATGAATGCTCTTGAAAACGTTTCATCAGTAAAGTAGAGCAAAAATATCTGGGCTATCTTTTCAAGATTAGTCATAAATTATTATTATTTATAATAGACTGGAAAACTGTATAAAAAGTAAATTTTTGGCTATAATATGTTAAATTCTTTATTTCCTCACTCATTAAAAACAGCAAATCAAACTATTGTTTATTTTGGAACTATTTAATAAATCAATAGGTCCAAATAAAGCGACTCAGTTAGTCAGTTAGGACTTTACAAGAAACTTATCAAGTTGATTTTATTAAAAGAAATGAAAAAGCTTCAAATAATAAAGTTTGACTTATTCCATGTGTAAATATGTTTCTCTGTAATGCATGAGTTTACATTTCATTGTTCTATCTGTAGGTGAGCTACTGAGCGTGAACCCTGGTGTCGCACGCTGGTTGCAGGGATTGTTTAACTTCAATGAACGTGCTGTCTATACAGGGGAATGGGAACATGGCTTTTTCTCTATGGCAGCCGTGGGTGCAACAAATGTTGGATCCATCAAAATATATTGTGATGAGGTAAGGTTTTCTTCATGTCCTATCTGTCAACCTTAGATTACAGTAATTAACGCAAATATGTTTGAAATAAGAGATATTTGAGGGAAGTATTAATATATATAGTTCATGGTCAAATATGAGCACTTTTCTCATCTCTCATGAACATGAAGATGACTGTAAAGTCCAATCCTCGCTTTAAAAGGCTGCAAATGTGACATGGGTAGGTTTGGTCAGTTGCAAATTACCCGGCTTCTTCTCTCAACTTTTGGTTGGTTCAGTGCTCTTTCACTCTGGCCACTCTCCTTGCTTCGTATCTCGTGACTCCAACACTCACTGCTCTATTTCATGACCAGCAATCAAGAACTATTGCTAACAACTGTAAATGTCAACATCACACTCCTTGAGGGAGCTCTTAAGGTTGTCTTTATAGCGCTAGTATTGACCCTCCCTTGAAGTGCTTTCCTGCACATAGATCCCTGTACAAAAGTTGTTTAGGAAGGTGATTGTCTGGCATTCAGGCAGCATGTCCCACCCATCAAAATTGGGACCTACAATTCTTTTTATTAAATATTAGACAATACCTAATTTACCCTTTGCTAGAGATTAAATCAAGTTATTGGTAACACAGATAATCTCCTTAAAAAAACTGCTTTAATTTGATTAAGGCAAAAGTGACATGACCAAGTAATACATGAATGATAGTTAAGTGAATACTACTAACACATTTATATAGAACAATACAATAGACATAAACATAAGAAACCCTCTGGAAAAAAGCCAAATACAAAGAATTTTTTGGATCATAAAACCTTCCTCAGCTGAAGCAATTGTTCACACCTGCAGCTGTTAAAATTCATATTTTAAACCACCAATATCTTAAGAGTTTTAAATGTTTTTAAGCTTCACACTATTGTAAACTACAACTTGCCAACTTTTCTATACCATAAATTGTATTAGACTTTATAGTAACCATTGCATACATTTGATCAACTGTTGACTTCTCACTAGGAGCTGGAGACTAACACTAGAACCAAGCACCCAGAGTATACTTACTTTGACAAGAGATTCACCACACCAGTTGAAGTAGAAAAGGGCGACATGTTTGGGGAGTTCAACTTGGGATCCACTATGGTCTTAATCTTTGAAGCCCCCAGCGGATTTGTCTTCAAAATGAAAGAGGGGGATAAAATCAAATATGGTCGTCCTCTTGGAACTGCGCCTTAAGTGACTAACCATATTCCAGCTCATCTAGGATTTTGATTATTAAATCATACTGTATATAAAGTTTTCTTGTATAAAAAAAAAAAGCCAACAGACATTATTGTAATAGTTGTTTCCATAAATAATTTAAGTGGGGAGATCAATGGTGATCAAAGGGATGTATTGAGGGTTCCTTTTTTTTTTTTGTAAAGTATTAGTTGAATATTATATTTGAATTTGACTAAGTAATGTTGTTTGTTTTTGTAAGTCATAACAGATGTAGTTGTTTTGTTTATTACTTTTTAAAGTTGCATAATACTTTTTTAAATTCAGAGTTGAGTCAATAGTGTTCTTAAAATGATAATATGAAAGTTTCAAAAGACTTAAACACATGGTGTATACCAACAATTTAAGACTAAAGATGTCTCAGTGTTCACTCCTCTAATAGGCAGGGCTTCCAATGAAACACAAACTACAATTTTGTCAGCAGATAATGTTTAGTTTTAAATGTTCATGCTGAAATGTAACCATTAAAATAAAAAATGAAATGACTTCTCTAAAATAGTCATTTCCATTCAATAATTGTCAAGGCAGAGATGAAAAGGTGATTCTGAAACTCTGAAAGACAAAAAACTTAATTTCTCTATGATTTCCAATTATGATTTATATGTTAGTGTCACTTTTTGACTTATTGGATTGAATTAAGTTATTAATGATCATTACCAAAATTCTTTTTATTAGCAATTGAAACATTTTGAATTGAAATATTTCTTGCAGTACACTCCACTCAGCCCTCTTGTTTCTCATGCCTGCTGTTTAGTCAGTGATGGTCATTGAAAAAAGAGTTGCATTTACTCTTTGGGGTTTACTTTGAAAATAGAGTTCAAATCTTACGGGCTATCCACCTGCCCGCCCTTTCAGTGTCACACCACCATCACTGCTGGATGTCACTTCTTATTCTAGAATACTTGTAACATTGAATGCGGGTACCAGCAGAAGCACTTTCACTGACTTGAGTTTGAGCTTCAGTTGTAAGTCATTTGTGTAGCTCTGTGAAGTCATATTTTTGTGATACAAATACCTATGAAATACTACTGGCCTTATCATCTTTGTATACAGATATGTTTCTTTATGTAGCACATAACTTTATGTCCTATTTAGTCTTGCCACTTCTGCTGAATGAGGAGGGATCTGTGAAATTAATCACAGTGTAAATCATTTAAGCTTGAACAAATTAATTCATGAAGAACCCAACATTAAACACTTTAAAAGAAAAAAAGAATCCATACATTTCATAGACATTTGTGTCCTTACGAAACACTTTCTATCCAGAAAGATGCATTGTTTAAAATTGATGTTATGCTCCAATCTAAAGGGGATGAATAGCTTGAAAGCACTGTATTGAAATATCGTTATCAATTATTTATCGTTTTAAAAATATAGGGTCCTCTGCTATTATGAGCAAGCAATATGTGTTGGGAGTCTTTTAAGTATAATCAGGACTCGTTTTTTGTTTGTTTGTGTCAGTCTTGTTGATTGAAGTTTGTATTGTTTAACGTTGAATGCTAATAGGATAGCACCAATTTTAGCAAGGATTAGTTCCCCCCCCCCCTTTTTTTTTTGTTCATTCAAAATGACTATAAAAAAAAATTCCCCTTATGTATCTTAAAGATTTTTAGACCAATAAGTGATGGATGTTACACACCAAACACATCTGTTTTTGTATTCTACCCTATAAAAACTTATGTAAACCCACCCATCAACTCTACAACTAGGAAATCTTGAGCTTAGCAGACAAGCATTTTAGCCCCTCATCTGCCACAAGAGATATAGTCCTTATATATCAGCAGCATATATTTTGTAATCAGTTTTACACCAGACCAAAAAAAAAAACTATTCAATGGCATAAAACTGTGTGCAATAAATAGCATGGCTTAAGTTTACTAGACAACTAGGAAAGTTAAGAGAGAGAGAGACATCGGTACTCAGGCATATTATTGAACAATTTAGTATAGTACAATGTGAGGCAAGCTGTAATTTGATGATGATGTATTATTTAGCTACTGCTGCTTTTTATGTTAGCACTTTATGAGCATTTGACTTTTCATTTTGTATGGTGTGCCTGGAAGAACATATTTTAAGAAACTTTAATTTAAAGATTTGTTGTTTTTAATTTCAACATCAGAAGTCACTGTATGATGTGTCCCGAGTGGCTGCTGATACCTGAGCTGTGTGTAAACAAGACTGCTTGTAACTCTAGTTTCATTCTAGAAACTGTTTACTAAGCATCTCTCTCTCCACTATGGACATGAAGTTTTCTTAAATAAAATTATTTACAAAGTCTTTCAGTTTTGTTTGTTGTTTTTTTTTTTTTTTTGAATAAAAAAAAATAGCATACATTTACATCTTGCCTGGTTAATGAAATGATTTAACTAAGTATCCAGTGTGTGTACTGTAATAATTGTTCTTGAAACAGATATCTAGATAGGTGCTATAGAGAGGCTATGCTACAATCAGCATTATTTCCACTAATTAATTCAAATTAACAACTCTTAGTTTAGGACTATTTTGTCTCACTAATCAACTAATCCTTACCTTATGCCTTATAATTATATTTAATATTATTTAGTCTATATTAATTTTATATTCTTAGATTTTAGATCTAGTCAGTCTTAGACTTAGACTTTAATTAAGGCCTTAGATCTACTAATCATCTACAAATACTACTAATTATAAACTAATAGTAATACTCTATATAGTTAGTTAAACACAAATATATTGATCTACAATTAGATCTAGATCTTGAATTAGATCTGGATCTAGTCTAGGTCTATATTTTGAATAAACCATTTGATTGTCATTGTAAATTAGCTATCACCTTAGACTTAGCTTAGGCCATCTTAGGCATTTTTAACCTTAAACTAGATTTAGACTAGACCTTTTAAAACTAAAATCAACAGTCATCATGAAATTGCTCTGGCTATTTATCCTAATAATTACTAAATACACACTAGCTGAACAAAGAACTAGATCTACCTCAGCTTCAACACTAAACTTAAAAAGGAAACAACAGTCATAATCAATCATCACACTTTAGATCAATACAACTTCAAAAATAACCTAACATACACATCCATAACATTAAAGAAGATTACCCATCACAAATGGAAGTTCTCAATCAGACACAGTAGAAATAAATACCTTTCACTGTTAATATTAATAGCAGGAGATGTAGAGTCAAATCCAGGGCCTAGATCTAAAGATAGATGCAACATCTGCAAAAAAGTATGCACTATGAAACAGAAAGCCATTCAATGTGACACCTGCGATGAATGGTACCATGCATCATGTCTCCATATGAATACACCTGTGTATTATGCCTTAGGCAACAAAGATGCATCATGGCACTGTGTACCGTGTGGGTTACCTCAGTTTACATCAGGACTGTTTGATTCCTTTGATGTGGACACTTCTAACCCATACAACATCCTAAACACCATCCCAAAACCAACTCACCAACCACTAGCCAGATCCACTCCTGTTAAACCTAAATCTACTAAAATTAATACAACAGCCTCACTAAACAAACCTCCTAAAGAAGTAATACCAAAATACCTTAAAACCTTAGTAATAAATTTTCAAAGCATTAGGAACAAAACAGCAGACTTAGAAATTTTATTAGAATGTGAGAAACCAGACATAATTGCAGGAACAGAAACTTGGCTACGTCCTGAAATTTATAATGCAGAAATTTTCAATAGTAATTATGAAATTTTTAGAAAAGATAGGGCTGATAATCATGGAGGAGTTCTTTTAGCAATAAAAAACACTCTTATAGCAGAAGAAATTACCTTACCTAACTCAAAAAACATAGAATCTACATTTTGTAAAATTAATACCACCTCAACATCCCTTATAATAGGCAGCATTTACAGACCACCAAATTCTAGTTTAGAATACATGCAGGAACTATGTAATCAGATTACTACACTTAAAGAGACAAATAAAAATGCAGTTTTTTGGATTATGGGTGACTTCAACCTACCTGATATAAATTGGAAAACACTAACCATAGATAAACACCAAAACCTTAAGGACATAAATGAGCTTTTCATAGAAACTTTACACAACCTAAGTTTAGATCAAATCATTAAAAAGCCAACTAGATTAAACAACACATTAGATCTCTTCTTAACCAACAGACCTGGATTAGTAGTTGATTATGATATTATCCCTGGTCTATCAGACCATGAGATCATAAAAATACACAGTCAGATAAAAGCAGTAGCCAATACAAAACCCAAAAGAAAAATCTTACTCTGGAATAAATGTAACCTAACACAACTACACCAAGCTGCATTAAACTTTCAACAAACATTCTTATTAGAAAAAGACATTAACCAACCAGTCGATGACCTCTGGAATTTCATTAAAAACCATCTTAAAAGCATTATAGAAAATCATATACCAACTAAATACACATCAAACAAAATAAATAAATGCTGGTTTAATAATAGATTAAAGAAGCTTTGTAAACAGAAGGAAAACCTATATAGAAAATTTAAAGAAACCAAGGCAGAAAGAGTTTACAAAAAGTATATAAAAATTAAACACCTAACCCAAAAAGTAAGCAGACAGCTGCAGAGTGAATACATAAACAATGTAATATCTAAAGATAACAACAAAAACCTATGGTCATACATTAAGTCTAAGAAAATGGAAACAACAGGCATAGCGCCATTAAAAGATGAACATAACATAATACATAATGATAATGAAACTAAAGCAAACATCCTAAACAAATACTTTGCATTAGCATTCTCAGCCCCAGGAGACAAAGACATATTTCTTAATTTGAACCAAGTAGACAACATAGAAGATTTAGTAGTACAAGAAAATGGAATTCAAAAACTATTAGCCAACACCAAACCAAATAAAGCGTCTGGACCTGATGGTATTCCAGCTAGATTACTCAAAGAACTAAGCAATGAGCTAGCCCCAGTGTTCAAAATACTCTTTCAGGCATCGCTTAACCAGGGCAGAGTACCAAAGGACTGGAAAGAAGCTAATGTCACCCCCCTATTTAAAAAAGGAGAAAAATCTGATCCAGGAAACTACAGACCAGTATCACTTACCAGCATCACATGTAAAATACTAGAACACATAATATGTAGCAATATCATAAACCACTTAGACAAACATAATGTCCTCACCCCATACCAACATGGCTTTAGGAAATATAGATCATGTGAAACACAACTAATAGGACTAATTGATGATTTTTCAAAAGGTTTAGATAATAGTGAACAAATAGATGCTATCTTACTAGATTTTTCCAAGGCTTTTGACAAAGTTCACCACCATAGTTTGCTTAAAAAATTAAAATATTTCGGCATTAACGGTCCACTGCATCAGTGGATTAAAGATTTTCTGATATGGAGAGAACAAACTGTAATAATAAATGGCTCTAAATCAACACCAATAACAGTAAACTCAGGTGTACCTCAAGGAACAGTCTTGGGTCCACTACTATTTTTAATTTACATAAATGATTTACCAAATTGCATTAGTTCAGGAACAAAAGTCAGATTATTTGCAGACGATTGCATAATATACAGAACAATAAAAACAAAACAAGACACAGATATTTTACAAAGAGAATTAGATGAATTACAGAAATGGGAATCAAATTGGAGCATGTCTTTCCACCCAGAAAAATGTCAGTTGTTAAGAGTAACAAAAAAACTAAAACAAATTAATTCCACTTATCTTATTCATGGCAAACCAGTAACACAGACTAAAAACTCAAAATACCTAGGTGTTATAATAAATGAAAAACTGTCATGGAATCCACATATTGATGAAACTATAAAAAAAATCCAACAAAGCATTAGGGTTTATTAAAAGAAATTTTTATAAATCAAATAAGAACATAAAACTAAAATGTTATTTAACCTTGGTTAGGCCAATAATAGAATATGCATCCACCGTGTGGGACCCCTCAACTCAAGAAAACATTAAGAAACTGGAACAAACACAAAATAGAGCAGTGAGATTCATAACAAACGAATATTCACATTTGACTAGGGTAACACCATTAGTAAAATCACTAAATTTAGAAAGCCTTCAGGACAGAAGACTCAAAAGTAAAGTAGCAATTATACATAAAACACTGAACCATAATCTTCAAATACAAAAACAAAATTTAATAAAATACTCTGAAAGACACAAAAATAAAGGCACATTCCTCGTCCCATATGCTAGGACAAATTTGTACAAATACTCCTTCTTCCCTAGTGCTATTAGAGCATGGAATGGGTTGCCTGAGCTAGCCAGAAAAACCAGTGACTTGGCAGAATTTAAGTCATTGGTTAATATGCATGACTAAATGCATGACGCGTAGGACGTAATCATCTTCTTTTTTGAAGTAACGTCTGTATTATATAAGAAGATGTGACATTTTCTGACTTCCTATGAAACTAAATCCAAAATCCCTAACTCAAGCATGCCAACCATTGAAATCCAAACTACAGAGACTTCAGAACACTGCAGTGTACTAATCTTGGAATGAACTTGGAGGTGGTGCGGAAAACACCTAAAAGAAAATTACCATTAAATAAGTTTCATCATGTCCTTGAATCAACCACAAATGATACCAAAAAAAAAAAATCTCTCAATAGAACACAGGATTTCCACAGTGAAAATACCCAAACTAGAACTTTGAGAAGAATTAATGGCATGTAACAGAATTTAGATGCACCACACAGACTTTTTACCCCCCCCCCCCCTTAGTCCTTTCAAGCAAAGCACTTTAATCATACTTGGCTAGTTATACATATTCTGTATAATTTAATTTTAAAGTTGGCAATTTAGCAGTTCTAGGGGAAGGGATTTCACACACAAAAAAACATGACAGAGGATTTCAGCAATTCAATATTGGTAATTTTTTTTTGGGGGGGGGGGGGGGGGGGGAGAGAGAGAAAGCTGCAAAAAAAAAAAAATTGCTGTTATAAGTTAAAGTCCAGCTGCCAGTAATTCACAGTTAATGTAGGCAAATTGGCCAAACAGGTGTTACTTGTTTCTAATTTCTCTGCCTTATTATTTGAATTTATATAAAACAGTCAAGATGTAAATAAATTGCAAACAACAAAAAAATATTTCAAAAATTGCTGACATCTTTTATTACTTGACAATCATAGATCTTAAAACATTAGAATTCATAACATAATCTTATTCAAACATTAAACTGTAATTTCAAAAAAAATAATTTTTTAATTTATCAACCATAAAAGAAAACCATTAATGTAATCTATTACATTGTTGGTGATTACAATAAAATTCATTTGTGCATTTTTTTAAAATTAGATTTTTAACCAACACCATAAAAAAAATAATTGGGAAGCATTTTCAAACTAGCCATCCCCGTCACTCTGAATATTCAAATGCAAGACATGAACTTTGTCTTCATTGTTAAATGCAGGGCTGGGACAAATAAAAGTTCCCCTGCAAATAAAGGAAGTACGTTGGAAGTGCCAAAAGTTTGGTAATAAAAATGAAAACCATAAAAGTTAAACGCTTCATGAAGTCAATGCTGCTAGCAAAAAAATTTTTAAATAATGTGTTGGGTGATGAGCAATGTCTTCAGAAGGATTTCAAGTCAGTATAATTCAGAAAACTTTGGACTAAAAGCTTAAAAAAAAAGGTTAGAGCTAAACTTAAGAACAAAAAAAATTATAAGACATTACACTTGTTAAACAGTTTTAATGGGCTTAAATGTCAGAAATCATAGTCCAAAATTTTTTTGAACAGCCCATGTCACCCTGACATTTTTTACCAAATGTAAAAGTGAAACTCTTAATCAGGATTTTAATCCCAGTTACACATCCTCAGATGAAATCAAAATATTTCTTTTTTATTCTTTTTGAAGTCAGGGTATGAATTAATGGTATATGAAAGATGGAACTATAGAATTAAAGTCTTTTGATGTATAAGCACTGAACAGACTTATCATATACTGGCCACTGAACTATTCCTCTGGATACATGATTTATTTTAAATAAATATACATACCGGTAAATAAACTAATTCAAAGCCAGCATTGGCTGAAAATATTTAGAAGATCAAAAATAAATTTGAACTTTTTAGAGAAAAACTAAAAATATTTAGAGATGCTTGAACAATGTTCCAAAAACATTAAGTCATGTCTCTTCCAAAAGGTTTGACCTTCGAAATCAAATCTTGTTATAACAGTATATATTACACAAGCAAAATTGCTTGCAGATGTATACAAAAATTGTGTGGTACAACTGAAATCAGAGAAAAATTGTGACTATAGGTGTGCTAATTGTATAGTATGTAAAGAGGTTTATAATCTGTGGAATACAAGGAGTGGCAACATCCTAACAAAAAAAAAAGTTCTATAAAATATATGAAGACATTGAAGAGTAATTTTGAACACTTACATAGCCACAATACCCCAAGTAGTAACTCTGCTTAAAACAAGATTCAATAAAAACCCATTAAACCCAAAGATGCTATTTTGCAAATTAAACAAACACTGAAATAAAAAACACAAATTGAACTTGACCAATTCAATATAAACATGTGAACATAAATCAACTGAAACAGATCAGAATACATTCAATTCAAATGTACAACAAAACAAAAAAGGTAGACAAAATGTGTAAATATTTTATAGTGAAAACATTCTGTCGACTTTGTAAGTATCTAGAAACAATTACACTGATAAATCCAAAGAGCTTGAAAAGTTTAAACTTAGCATCACAGATGAAACAGTTTAATAAATATTTGAGAATAAAGGATACATATCACACTGAATAATAGAATCTCCTTACAATTTCTCTTATTTGTACTAGCAAACAAAACAAAAGGTTTCTCTGTTATATCCAGCAATCTTGTACAACTGAAGATATCATTAAACAAGGACTGTAATTTCCACTATAGAAAGAGAAAAGTAACATTTTCACAGCTTAGATAATCATGACCAAAATATATTTAGTTACAATCTTATATTTCTTCATGAGATGAAGAGATTGTAGAGCTGAAGTCAGCATGGGATGAAGTTCTGAACACTCAGAAGTCAAGGAGCTGATTAAATGAACAAGATGTGGTTTTATTTCAACAACAAAGTCCTCTTGTTGTTTTTGTTTAACCCAATAGCTCCTATTTCCGGTTGAAAAAAAAACCCTTCCAAAGTCCTATGCAAGGAGGGATAACTCTGTATTTAAAAAATCTGTATTTTAAAAAAAATAATCAAATTGAAGATCTAATGCATATAAACAAACAAACAACTTTAAAAGATAGAACTATATGTCTAGTTTAAAAAAATATATACGTTTAATACCACTAGAATATAAAAAAACTTCAAAAATACTCATTTTTCCAAGTGGGGGCTCATGGGCCAGTTCGTTTGAAAAATTATTTAAAAAATAAAAATCTTCCCGATTTTTATTGAAAATAGAATCGGTAATCTCCAAAATGATTTGTAATCACGCTTGCAACGAGACTAGAAGAAATCTTCTTTTTAAAATAGTTAAAGCAAGTATACTGAATAGGGGATTTTAGAAACTTTCTACAATTGTTTAGGGCAAAAACAGGAAAACGTTTCCAACTGCAGAAGGAGCTAATTGGTTCAACTAAATAGACTTTTTACAATTAAAAGTTTATAGTATATTATTGACAAATTATAGAAAAGGTTAAAGAACTGTTGCATAATTTCAAAGCAAAACATTATAATAAAATAAAGCTTTTCTTTTTTTCAAACCCGCTATTTTTCTTTCTGCGCACAACTTTAAAGAGGTAATGTCATGCTGGTTCTTAATGTTATAATTATTGTCACTCAATACATTGAATTTTTTCTGGGAACAAGAAACACACAGAAGATAAATCATAAGGAAGAAATTCATTTAAGT
Organism: Biomphalaria sudanica; assembly: GCA_036873155.1. NCBI lineage: Eukaryota > Metazoa > Mollusca > Gastropoda > Planorbidae > Biomphalaria > Biomphalaria sudanica. Next base: position 968,077 of record JAZGLO010006678.1, on the reverse strand, counting down.
ACATCAATAGATACACATCATTTTAACCAATTAATACATCTTTTTGATTAAAACTAAATCAGCACTGAGCTTATTCAAGATTTCTTTAAGTACTTTTCAGTAATATCACTGGAAGTGTGAATATCAAGGAGCTTTAAGAATGAAACTTTTATTCATTAAATACCGTTTGTGTAGAGCCACTGCTTATAAAGTGACAGTCCAAGACTTAACAAACTTCCAAGGAAAGACAACATTAACCAACTATAGAGTTGTGTCAACAGGTGTATCTTTGGTAACAACTTTCTTTTATAACCACTTCTCATAGATTCTGGTATTTAGCTTCTTAAAAAAAATAAGCTAAAACTTCAAGTTCAGCAGAATGTAGCACGATAAAGAGTCAAATTAAATTCTTTGACTTCATTGATCTGATTTAAAAAAAAAAAAAAAAGAGTTTCAATGAATTATTATTATTTCCCATTTCACACTTTACTGCCTCCAGCTAAATACTTACTAGGAGTGAAAAAGAAACATCAACAGAAACTGTCCTTCTACCCTGTACAGTGCAAATAGATGATTTGTTAAATCTTATTATAACATCTACTCCTGTGTTTCCAAGTAATCGGCAATGAAAAAAATATATAATATAAAATAATACTTTTCGAAGTGAAATAAATTGGTCCCAAATATAAAGTGGTTTGTAAAGAGATAGTAAATTTACAAGAAACATTTAGCAATACATGGACAATAAAAAAAGATATGTTTTAATTAGAGACAATTGAAAAAAAAAAGGTCCAATGTCTCACAAGAAAGTTCACACTGATGTCATGGAGTCGAGGTAAAGGTTCTTTCATTTGGAATTACTTCAATAGGGTACATACAGTTATTATGAAAACAAATCACAGGCAAAATATCTGATTGAAGAGATCAGTTGATAAGACAATAGAATATCTTTGTTGTTTTTCTTTTCTTTTACGGAACAGTGTAAACATTTCGGAACAGTGTAAACATTTGTCATATAATAAATATTGATATCATTCTACTGTGCTAATAGCACATACCTATATATATATCTATGGGATTACATTTTATGGACTAGTCCATGCAAATGGACTAGTCCATGCAAATGGTCTAATAAATTTTTGTAACAAATTTATGGTGGGAGGTCAACAACTAAAACTTGAGTAGATCACATTCTTTAAAACAGAAGGTTCAACTGGGATTACACACAATATCCATAGAAAAGACAACAATACAGTAGCTATAGCAACAACAACAAGATATAAAGATGACCATTTCACAAACAAAAACAAAAACATTTTTTTTTAAACACCAGCACATTTAAGCTGACAATGCAATAATCCAATAGGATAAAACTAAATTAATGGTTAGCATAAGTGCAATCTTTAAATAGATCAAAAATTTATCCTGATAAATCTAGAATTTAAATGATTGTTTGTTTCTGCTCTGATCAGTATTTCCCAATTTCATATTAAAAACATTATGTATCACTATCCTACAACAATTTTCGTTCAAAAATTCTTTTCACAATAATGATCTGCATCTTTTGTTACCAAGTATGAGAGTATCTTGTTTAACGGTAGATAAGTTTAACCATACATAAATAACCAGGATTGTCTGTTCAAGAAATAGGACAGTGTTGAACAAAGATTTAAGGACTGTTCATGAGGGACTGTATTATTCTGGTCAATTGGTTCCTGGAGATTTCATTTTTACGAAGACGCTCCTCAGATTGTTTCTTGATGTCCTCAGCTGTATCCCCCATGAGAATGTTCTGAGAAATAACAGCATACATGTTACAGATAATTATCATATGTAAAAATCAAAAGGAGGCCTTGTAGCTGAGTCGTAAAGCGCTTGGCTTCCAAACCTGGGGTCACGGGTTAGAATCCTGAGATTTTTAATTTTGGGATCTTTATGACACCTCTGAGTCCACCCTGCTTTATTGGGTAGCTGACATAAGTTGAGGAAAAGTAAAGGCGGTTGGTCGTTGTGATGGCCACATGACACCCTCGTTAACCATGGGCCACATAAACAGATAAACTTAACATCATCTGCCCTATAGATCACAAGGTCTGAAAGTATAACTTTACTTTATAAATCAAACAAAAGTGAGTTTTTCAAGAACTTTTAAACTTATAACATTTCATTCAGTTAAGCTAAGAGGACAAAGGAGAAGCAATGTGAATGAAGGTTCTTATGTGAAAAGTTCCATATGGTTGTGTATAAAAAAAAAAAAAAAAAAAAAAAACATTTCTAGTGAAATAAACTTAGGATAGAGATAAATATGTTGGATTACAAGGACTGGAAAAGTAAAATTGGTATCTTTCTATTTCTTTTCTCTTCACTAACAGTGAACTTTGTCTGGTCAATAAGCCTCCCAAAATACTTTTGTTTTCATTGCTTTTAGCACATCTTTCATGCGCTATGGGTCCAATCTTTTTTGTCGACCTGTAAGAGGAGGGGGGGAGGGGGGTATCTGAGAGAAGGTTTCCCTACTGCATGCTGGGAGCTGCTTAGCAAAAACATAGCTCGTCAGTATTCAAACTCGAGCCCCCTTTGATAGGTAGGCCAGCAGTCTATCCACATCCCATGTTCTTTTATTTTTTTAAAAGATTTTTATTTAAATGTCAGTAACATCTGGGGTTTTTTTTTTTCATCTTTCCTTTACCAGAAACTAGTAGAAACAGAGACTATTTATCATCTCCTTTTCTCTACTGGATAGTTCTATAGCGCTGATACACAAAGAAGGTGGCAAAACTGATAAAAAGGCAAACTCATATAGGCAAAGATAGAATACTTATTTGTTTGTAAAACTGATAAAAAAGGCAAACTCATATAGGCAAAGATAGAATACTTGTTTGTTTGTAAAATGTTTTACATGTTTCGAATGTTCCTTCAGAGTTGAAGATAATTACTTCCTAGTCCAAACCTCCCGCAGGATGATGGGGGATGGGAGCGGGCAGGGTTTGAACCCTGGACCATCAATAAATCTGAATGAGTCCATCGCGCAAACCGCATGACCAGGCAGCCATCCAATGTTTTCCTTAATGTATTTTGTGATCATTGGTAATCAGCACATTAAAAAATGTATATAATCTTAATAGTTTGAAACAAAAAAAAAATTGGTGGTATTACAGTAGAACGTCGTTTATCCGACTCAATTGGGACCGGACACCGTTCGGATACGCGATTGTTCGGATAACCGAAGCGATCCATGCAGTATATGCAACCGGACACTATACGAATATTGAAAATCATCACATGCGGGACACGTGCGTGAAGAACGAGCAAAATAGGTGACAAATGTCGCAATTTTACCTTTATTGTGGAAAATAATCACTTATTTTTCGCTGTACCATTGTACACCTTCGTTTTTTCGCTGCAAGGTCTCGGATTCTCTGGTCCGGATATTTGACGCTCCTGATAATAAACGTTCGGATAAACGACGTTCTACTGTAACTTGGTATAATTTCTTCATCACCAGGTCCCAGAAACCTCAAAATGGAAACTATGTGACTTACTGTAGGACAGATGACAGAGTCTTTGGCATCAGAGACAATGGATGCTGGGTGCAACAGACCAACTTCATACTGACCATCTTCAAACATCATCCCCTCTGGTGCTTTCAAAGCATATGTCTATGGAAACAATGATACTGGTACAGGGGTCACAATCAAAGTAATTACAAAGATATCAAATTTAATAGTTTTCTTACCATTTACGGTATATATAGGCCTACTGTTACTTTAACCTTTACTGAAGTCACTTTGGACAACATAAACAATGAAAAAAAAAGTTTCTATTAAAAAAATACTTTAAAAAAAAATAAAAAAATAACATGATTCCTTTGGGGAGAGGTGAAATCAATAGCATTGGTTAAAGAGGTTGGAAATGTATTATGGCTTTGATATATCAGCATTATCTAGACACTCCTTTACAACATAGAGGCACACTAGTCAATATCTTTCAGAACTCCAACAAGGACAGCAAAAAGGTAACAACTCAATTTTATTTATTCACTAAGAGAATACTCAAGTCACTGAATGAGTAACTTCCACTTTATCAATAAAAGACTGAATATGATTGGACATTCTGTTATAGTATGGAATAGATTGCTTAAGCCAGCCAGGAAAACCAATGACTTGACAGAATTTAAGTCATTGGTTAACATGCATGACTAGATGCATGACCAGTAGGACATAATCATCATTTTTTAAAGCAATGTCTGTATTATATATGATAAGGATAATGTCTTTACAGCAGTTATCTTATAAACAACTGACATTCCTTCAAAAACAAAGATAATTACCTCCGACACGCCCATGTGTTAATCTAGTTGTGCATTATTAGCATTGGGACAATAAAGTCTGAATTTTTTCAAACATATGTAAAGATAACCACCAATGAGAAAAAAAATTACACATTTAATTTCTCAGACTATTTTTTCTATTCTAAAATCCCTACTATTAATAAATTTGTTCACTAATCTTTTTCTTTAGAATCTTTTTGGACACTATACATGACTGCATACACCAAGCTAGAAAGTAACTTCTTAAATTATAGCTGATTCAGTTTTTACCTTTATAAATGAGATCATTCGACTGTAGTCAGGGTCACTCAGTAAAAGCTTGTGGGTCCAGGTGAGGAGGGCAAAGTTCATATCGGGGGGCAGCAGCTTGGAAGGCGTGATGATGTGCTTCCAGAGGCAGTTCCGGGCTAGGGTCTTGAAAATCAGGATCAGATCAGGGTCAGCGCAAGGGTGGTACAGAAACACCACTGCACCATGCTGATAAATAAATTATTTTTAAGTTACTACATCTAAGAAGGAGCATGGTAAAGCGATTGGCTTCTAAACCAAAGGGTCTTAAATTATGACTCTATGAAAGAGCATGGTAAAGCAACTGGCTTCTGAACCAATGGGTCTCAAGTTTCACTACTGGTGAAGCCTTGGATTTTGAAACTTCTGGATATATTTAATTGATGTGGAGCGACAATACCTCAAGTTATTAATAAGTGCAATATAAAACTTTGTCTACAATCAAGGTTTTATTGGAATCAATAATCGAACATGGCATATAAGGATTAAAACTCTGCAAATGTGCAGAATGACTGATTTTAAAATGTTCCCTAAATATTAAATTTATTACTGTAATTAAAATTCAATAATTCAAAAGTATATTCCAAACAAAACAGTTGAGAAGAGTAGTGTCAAAGGAGCGAAGTGTAGTGTAAAGCAAGAGAAGTGTAGTGTAAAGCAAGAGAAGTGTAGTGTAAAGCAAGAGAACTGTGGCGTAAAGCAAGAGAAGTGTAATGTAAAGCAAGAGAAGTGTAATGTAAAACAAGAGAAGTGTAAAAGAAGAGAAGTGTAGTGTAAAAAAAAGTTCATGTCAAAAACAAAAAAGTCTACTTGCCTCTAAGTTGTGCAGCCAACGTTGTTTAGGTAGATAAACATATTCCCCAAACTGGGCCCAAAGTGGACGGTGTGCACCACTGTACAAGAAATAACAGTGGTTAAACAATGCTTATTTCATATGAATAAATTACACATTAATTTGGTGCAGTCAGCAAGTCAAGTTGACTGTAAAAATCTAAATGGGTACAAGAAGTTGTCAGCTGTCGCTTTGTTTTTGTTACATATGAATTACAAACATTAAATGTTTTTACTTTCCTCAATAGTGTCGGGGTAGAGATACAATAGATTTTTTTTTTTCGATTTTAGATCCAAAAAGTAGTTATGTTTTGAAAGAAAATTATGACATATGGATAGAGATTAGTTACATAGAAAATAGTCAACAGAGACGTAATCATCTTCTTTTTTGAAGTAACGTCTGTATTATATAATAAGACAACATATTTCCCTATAGAGAAAAAAAATAATTTTGAAGAATATTTTGAAAATTAGTTGATGTTTAGTTAACAGCAGCTGTGTGGACTCGCTGGTTAGTCAAGATTTCATTGGATTGTATCATAACAATAGATCAAATACACATTAAAGCTACCAATGCATTTTATCTGTAGTTCCTTTTTTTTTTTAAATATAACATTTATTTGTTATTAAGAGCAAATAATTGCTCTATAAGCCATATAAAGAATTGTCTTTTTTTTTAAAGTATTTTTACATTTTTCTTCTTATCTGAACTTAAAAGGACAAAAAAAATGCATTATAAGAATTTCACTTTTGAATGTTTTCAAATATAGCTAAAGAAAACATTTTACCTTGTCGGTAAATCCTCTTGATAACTAATTTTTTCAGGTAAACAAATGTGCTTGGGCTGAGCAAAGAAAAACAAGCATCAAAGTTTTATATTTCTATGTATGTACAGTGTAGGACAATCATTTTTTTTTTATTAATAATTTTATTTTGCCAGAGAAAGTTTCTAGACATACAGGTAACTTTTGATACGTCGGATAGTTAAAGGACCCTCTCTGATGTGTCAGATTGCTAAAAATGTCAGCTGTACTTCCAAGAATTGAACATGTCAAGAACATTCTATTAATGATATTATATGATACTCTAGTAGACTTTCAAGAGTACAAAATTAGCTATAAACGAAAAGGAAACATTTAATACTGATATAAAAAATACACACAAAAAAAAATTCAGCTTTCTTGATTAATTACAATTTAATGTACAGAATACATGTGTATGTTAATTACATGAATTTCCCTAAGTGCTGTGTCTGATTACAGAGTATGTCGGTTTAGGAAGAGTACTAGATTTAAAGATGTTAACTCAATTTACAGTTTTAATTTAACTCACCCTTTGAGCCTTTTCTTCATCCTGATAAAAATGTAATCCCAGTGTAGGCTGAAAGTGAAGAGTAAAATATTACAGTTAGAACCCATCTATAAAGTAGCATCAATTAACTAGACAAACATACTGCTCTAATACTTCACTGGGACAAAGACATAGACTGAATAGACTAATTAAGAAAGCATTGTAAATCATTCGAACACAATCTACCATCTCTTAAAGAACTTTTTCATGAAAGATGCCATTCCAAAACACACACAATTCTCAAAGACAACCTGCACCCATTAAACCTCTGTTACATCAGATCTGAACGAAGTGGTCGTCTCCTTTCCATTAGAACTTAAACAGAAAGATTTTAAAACTCCTTTATCCCACTTTCGGCCGGAGTGTTACAAGGTCATCTGTCCTCATCCAGAAGTACATAGAAGCCAAATTCATAAAGCGCTGGTTGTGCGTGTATGTTGTTCGTGTTTGCAATCTTTATTGTTATTGTTACAGTAATTACGCTGAGGTGGTCAATTGTAGTCAAACTAAATTTCCATTCGATTGAACCAATAAAAATTATCTTATCTTAATCCCTCCACACTAACATGATTAATAGATTTTAATAGTTGATTTTTACTAGCGTCAGAAATTAATGTGCAAAGAGATGCAACTCTAATTGATAAAAGTTCACCACCTTAAGTGACTTAAAAATTAATACACTTTGGGATATCTGGTCCATGGGCATGGCGGCTGAGTGGAAAAGCACTTAGCTTCTGAACCAATGGGATCTCAGGTTTGAATAATAGTGAAATTAATTTCAAGATTTTAAGGGCGCCGTAGACTCCTTCCAATTTTAATAGGTACCTGGCATTAGTTTAGGAAAAGCAATTGTGGTAGATCAATGTGCTGGCTACATGACACCCAGAGGGCCACAAAAACAATGACCACATCATCTGTCTAATAGGGTGCAAGGTCTGAAAGAAGTACTTTTTTTCATTACAAAGCTTATATCAACTCACTTTGTTGTCTGTCTGGTAAAAAAATTGTATATGTTGTTTCTCCCACACCCTTTCTCGGATCAAGTTGAGACTTCGCACAATTATTCACTGACATAGTAAGTTTCAGTATTCACAGATATGGCTAAATATGTTGGCTTTAGAGATTATGCCTGGGATCCCTCAATTCAAGAAATAATGTAGAGACCATCACAAACCCAACAAGAGCCTAGAGGTATATCACAAGGAATATTCATGCTTAATAAAAATTACTTCATTGGTAAAAATCTCTATAGACAGAAACATTTTTTTATAAAGCAGTAAGGTGACTGATATTTGTTAGTCAATTTACACAGACGTGTTGATCTGATGAGAACTTGATTCAACTCTATAAATCACCATGCATTATGCAAAAGTTTTTCTAATCTACTCACTGGATTTTTCCTGGGCTCTGTGCATGTATACTCCTCTGATGAATTCGGATCCCAATCAATGTTAATATTCACCTGAAATTGTAAATATATATATATATTAATTTATGACAATAAGAGTGTGATAGATTTATACTTATAAAGTTTATACCCTAACAGAACACAGCATTTAAAATGCAGATTGATCCTTCCTTTAATATTACAAAAAAAAAAGCAGTATAGATTGACTTAAAAATTATGACACTTACTTTGTAATTTGAAAAATTAAACTAATTGTAAGTAAAACAATTAAAATTTTTAGATATGGGGGAATATTTGTCACACAAGAAATACACATCACTTACATAATATATATATATATATATATATATATATATACACAGTTAACTTTTATTTTGCTTGACCCTTTACCATCCCATATAAAAATAAAAATGTATTCTGGGCTTGACTTGAGAGTCAGGTAAATATAAAAACTGTCATGAATAGCCTAAATAACCCCAATGTAAATATTGTCTTTAAGGTTTCAGAGCAAACCTGAGCCTATATCTACTAACTCAAATTGGTAGGTCAATGTTACCAATTAATCTGGAGCCCAATACTGACTTACATTCATGACTCATTTCTTTACTGGTCCAACTACCCATTTTTACATGCTTATTATCTACCCATCTTTTATTCAAAGACAACTCAAGGTAATAGGGTAGAAATATACACAAATGGAAAATACATAGATTGAACTTTGTGCAGAGATGGCTAGATTAGTGAGAGGTGGAATAATGTTTATATAATATGAAAGTTAAGTAAAGTAAACACCAAGAGTGGGAGAACTAATTCACTAATAAACTCTGCACTCTATCCAGAAGAATTGAAGAAATTAATTGTAAATAAAATAAAAGAGAAATGGAGGAGCTCTCATCCAAATCACAAGAAAGATGACGCTTACTATAAGCTATCCCGACAAGACCAACGTCTAATCTTTGGACTCAGGACTGGACACAACAGAATGTGACAACACATGTACCGGAAGCTCATAATTGGAACCAGTGAAATCTGCCCATGTAGAGTATAACCAGAGAATGCAGACCACTTCCTCCAAAACTGCTCTGTTTACCAAGCGGCCCATATAAGAGCTTCTTCATTTGGAAACCACTGCGCAGTTCATCTCATGTATTGGTCTAGTCATCTGAACACTCCAACATAACAATGAGAACGAAGAAGAAGAAGTAAACTAAAAGTTTCCCCTGAACATGCTATATAACTCAGACCAATTTTCTAACATACTAATGAAAAAATATCTAGCTAAAATGTTGAAAATAGATGTAAACAAAAAAAGGATGGTTTCAGTCATAAGACAACTACGGTTCATCCGGTGGAAGTAAGAGATGACAGCCTGGATATTAAATAAATTATAGCTTTTATATAGCACTTCTTTCATGCTTTTATGCTCAGAGTGTGTGACAAGAGGGACAATAAGGATAGCTACTGTTATTTTCAATAAGAGTTAGTCCCCTTTAGTACTTAAGTCCCTGTTAACTGTTTACAATTGCCACTCTCTCTTGAGTCTTTGAGCTGACCAGTGTAGTTTGAACTAAATCTCTATAATGTTTGACTAAATACTTGTGTTGTTTTATTACTGTGTTACTCAAGAGGAGTGTGCCACTGTTTCGATAATGAGCTAAGTAGACTTTATTCTTTATTTATTTGTTAGTAATAAGTTGGCTTATATAAATATTATATGTCTACTTAGTCTCTTATCCTCTCCTGTATGTTTTTTTTTATTTGTAAAAGACATCTTTTGTTTTGATACGAGACAGTAGTGTGTCTCATGGATGATGGCATTTCATTGTTAATGCTTATATGATATTATTGTAAACCATCTTTTTGGTTTTTGACATAAGACATTATTGTGCCTCTGTGGTGGTGGTTCTTTAATTATTTAGACCTGAACCTGTCTTACTACTTTGATTTGTTTCATTATATCATTTTCTTTTGTGAAACTTTATTTCCATTTATACTTTCCTTGAGCTTTTTTTTTTTCTAAATAAACTCTTTTTTTTTTTGTTGCAACTGAAATCTCAGAATTATTTCTTGTCCGTCTCAGTAGTTTTGTATATCTAGAGGCTATAGTTAATAGCCTAGATAATATAATTTGGGACCACAAAGTACCACTGGACTAACTTGCCAATACAGCAGAAGTCACTGGTCTTATGACCTATCCTAATACAAGGTCACAGAGCGCTATGGCCCAATCTCATTTTTGATCCAGTTGGGGGGGGGGGGGGGGTTCTGGGAGAAGGCTATCTGCGCTGCCTTAAAACTCTCATTAAATACAACTCTGCTTGAGTCAAGTGTTGAACCTCGAGCCCCCTTCATAAGTAGGACTTACCTTTCCATCATCACATACTGATTTTGGGATCCCCATGGGAACCCCTCCATGCTCATCATTGGGATCGCCATGAATATCTGACTGGGCACGACACATAACAAAGATTGCAAAAAGCAGCAGTGCCCTAAGACGTAATTTCATCTCTGTAAAATAAGGGCAAAAAAAAAATACTAATGATAAATTGTTGAAAAGTTTTGAAATGATTTACAATCAAAATTATAATAAATGAAAATCTATTTACGACATTAGTGAATCAAGTGATAAATAGTATTTTAATTGTTTATTTTAAGAATCGCTCTTCTATAGCTCTTTTCTTTCTTAATTGCTTGCATGTATTAAAAACCCCCAAAACATAATCCTTGGGGGGGGGGGGGGGGGGGGGGGGGGCAATAAAAATGTTGATTATGATGCAAATTGTTGAAACTTAAAAAAACAACAAAAAAAACAATACATTTGGAAATGTGACATTTCAAAGTAATCTACTTGGTGACCACAAACAAGTTCCTACAATTCACCAAACTGAATAATAATTGAATTAGCAAATATTTGTTGCCATTGTAACCCACGATGTCAAACAATAAGTGTTGTATTGCAACTATGGGTAATTTGGATAGATTAAATTCTTCACAAAACAGTCTTAATGTTGATGCAGAAACCATTTCCAAATCAGCCAAATGACATTTCACTCTTGTCTTTTACTAACTGAAGATTGCAAGAACAGATTGTAAATGATTCTGATCATGATAGATCTAGATATTTAGATTTCTAGGACATCTTGGTAGAACTTTAAGAGTCTACATATTGATTCTATAGTTAGTTATTTAATATATAGCTAGTATATTACATTCTACTCAAATAAAGAGATAATTTCTTAAGTCAAAGATTATAATGATAATCAGAAGGGCATGTTACGTAGCTCTTCAAGGCTCTTGAATAATGAAAGATGACAATATGAATAATCCAATATATTATGAATATCAATATCATATGCTAGAAAAGAGGTTACTTCAAAAAAAAAAAAAAAAAAAGATATTAGATCTAGCTCTACATCCTAGCAGGCTTTTCATGTGATGTATCAATCTAAATCTAGTCATGCATATATTAATCATATGTAAATCAAAATCGTCGATCTTGCTAGCTAATTCAGGCAACCCATTCCATTCTCTATTGACTCTAGGTTAGTCTAATGGACTAGGGAAGAAGGAGCACTTGTAAGAATTTGTTCTGGCGTATGGAGTAAGAGGTTCCGCAAGGTTGTTAACGCCGGAAGTGGTAATGGTCTTAAGCCCATCATTACCTTTAAAGTGCTTCCAATGGCATGCGTCTCAAATAGCCTCTGACAACCAGTCCAACTCCTGGCCTTCACATGTAGCTGTTACTGAGCCTAGCGGAACCATTACCACAGACAGGAGAAGGGGCAAAGGCGAGCAACTGGCGCCTAAACCAGTAAGCTTCTTGCAGGAGGGGCTCGTTAGCCTTGGTTGGCTACCCATCTAGGAGAAGGAAAGCTCTGAATCTAAACCTCCGCTGCCCTGCGGCTATACCCAAACATGGGAAAGGCTTCGGGGGACAACCCTGAGGAAAAATCAGGAGCTGGTGACCCTTAGGCAGACTGTGGCACACCGTGCTACAGCCTGGCAGATCCTGCGGCGCTACTGATCCCAAACTGTATTGAATATTCTGTTCCTTTGGTCACATCAGCTGCGCGGAGAGGGGGGGAACTGTTGTGCGGGCGACATTGTTCCGACCATAAACAATGCCCAGGCTTTCATCTCAAATCAGTGAACATCAATACTGACAATTGGGAAGACATAGCTCTAGACTGCAACAGATGGAGAGAGACAGTGACCAAGAAAGCTATGGACAGTGAAAGTACATGGGTCTCAGCTCAGGAAGAAAAACGTACAATCCAAAAAACGTCCAGCTCCTCTACCACCTAAGCAAAAGCCACCTTAATCTGCTATATCTGTGGATGGGAGTGTCTCTCCAAAATAGGGCCTCACAGCCACATGAGGAAGTGTGCTCTGAGATGAACCATAGTCGTTGTACGACTGAAGGAGGCCAATGATGGAGTAAGAAATGTGCCTCTAGCCGTAGCTTTGTGTTGACTATTGTTGGTTTATGTTTGTTGTTTGTAAAATGTTTTACATGTTTCGGATGTTCCTTCAGAGTTTACTTCCTAGTCCAAACCTCCCGCAGGACGACGGGGGATGGGAGCGGGCAGGGTTTGAACCCGGGACCATCGATAAATCCGAACGACAGTCCATGCATGTCTTTCTCAGTAGTTCATTAGGTTTTGTTTTTCTATTTTTGTAAGTAAGTTATGGTTTAGTCAGTCAAGTTTAGTGTTTTATGTATTATTATTAGACTATATTTTTATACTATATACTTATATATATATACACACTATAGATAGTATAGTAATTATACTATTATATTAATAATAATTAGATATATATAATATAATGTATAATACTTTAATATATTGAGTATTGAATCTTATTGATACAGTATTGTATCACATTTTTCACATATATTGAAATATTTCACTGTATGTCACACATAGATGATAGACTATATATATAATATTCTAGACTATAATACTATAATATATACTTTTATAGATCTAAATATGTATATAATATAAATTATAAATAAAATATAAAATAACTATACTATAGACTAGAGTGACTAGAGATACTATAATCTATATATTATCTATATATATTAATATAATAGTCATTATAGTAATATTATATATAGATAGTATATAAATATAATTATATAGTTAATAGTAATATAGTAGTACTAGAGACTTACTAAGACTAAGTCCTAAGTATAGACAGATTATATTTTATATTAATTATATTTAATTAATTTAATATTATTATATAGATTCTATCTAGGATCATACATATTAATTAATGATATTACATACTACATAGCGTCATAGCATAGGCATAGGTCACTAACTACTACTAGTCTAGTATTATTTATTTACTCCTTAGTATAGTTTAAGTTAAGCATACTGTAGTGTAAGTCTGTATAGAGTTTAGATTTAGATCTAGACCTACTTAGATACTAAGTTACTACGTATAGACTAGACTGTCATTAGACACTAATTTTATTAAGACATTAAGTCATTTAACTTAACTAAGTTAACACATTTATATTACCCTGGTCCTGATTTAACATATTACCGTAGCGGCGTAGCCGTAGACAGACGTATTATTAATAACTTTTAATAAGTATTAGTATACGTTGAATAGTACAGACAGTACAGTAGTATTCAACTTAATTCAAGTATTGTCTGTTTACCTGTGTCCTGATGGCTGAATTTTCACTTTTTTTTATAACTGCGACTTTCTTTTCTAGATCTAGTCTCTAGCTACTATATATCTAGATTCTAATCTGGATCGTGACTCTACGTCTCTAGTCTACTAATTACTAATGGTGAGTGGAGTTTTAGTTAGATCTAGGTCTACATCATCTAAGTCTAGATTAGTAGATAGATAATCTAGACTAGTCTCTGGCAGTCTATGATTTAGACCTAGAATCTAGGTCAGTAGTGCCAAGAGCTTCAAAATAACGAGAATATTTTTAAAGAAATCCCCAGATTTGAAAGCTATATGAAATAATCACAAACATGATTTAGAGTCTAGATCTAGTTCCAATTTCTTATCTGTGATATAGATATAGAGGCACCATCAGTGACCATGAGTACTGTCTCCCAGTATCGACAAGAAATATTTGATTTAGGCTACTAAACGTCCGACAAAAGGACTAGGACTTTTAAAAAAAAATATGCTCTAGAGCAGGCATGTCAAACACGGCGTTCGGCCGCATGCGGCCCGCGACCACTTTGCGTGCGCCCGCTTAGCCACCTAAAAATTATCAATATGATAATATGATATCAAAATAATGTTAAACTGTTACGCTGGAAAATAAGAGATGACAAGCTACTTGAATCCAAAAATAGTATTTGTTAAACTGAACAACGAGAGTGAGTCTGCAGTGAAAGCAATTTAAGCTACATTTTGTCAAATAGCAATCATTTAGTGAATGTGACTTTATGAAGGAGTGTGTCGTAATTTGCCTAGAAAAGGTGAAAGCATTTAGGAAATAGCGTTAACTAGGAACACTGTGGCACATAGAATAAATGACATGTCAGTCAGATTGCGAGAACAATTAAAGATTTTCTATTATTTTCATTGGCTCTCCATGTGTCAACTGATGTAACGTGTGTAGCACAGTTGGCTATATTCATAATGGCCTGTGGCAGGAATTTTGAGATACACGAGGAGCGACTTGAGCTCTGTTCTATGCATAACACCACAATAAGCGAGGATGTTTTTGAGAAATTAGAGGAGGTGATATTGCAGCTGGCTACAATTTATCTTTGGTAATGCTAGCTAGTCTAAAAACGGATGGCGCATAAACCATGAAATGAAATGGTTTTGATGCAAAGTTACTTGCAAAAAATAAGAGATTCTGGTGCTAAGTTTAAATTTCTTCATTTTCAGTGCATCATTCACCAAGAAACATTCTGCGCAAAGCAATTAAAGTTCCAACATGTCATAAGACAATTTCAGTCGCTCTCAATTTTATTCGTGCCAGTAGTTTAAATCATCGCCAATTTTCAATGTTTCTGGATGACATTGGACACGAATTAGATTGTGTTCCCTACTACACAGAAGTCCGCTGGCTCTCATGTCATAAAGTATTGAAGATATTTTTTGCACTGCGTGAGGAAATTGTATTGTTTCTGAACATGAAAGGTGAACCTGTTGAACGTTTCAAAACTGACGAATGGGTTCGGGATTTGGCATTGGCAGTTGATCTCACTGGTCACCTGCTAGACTTGAATTTGAAACTTCAAAGTAAAGACAGAATTGGCACAACTGCGTGTAATCATGTGAAGTGCTTACAAGCAAAATTACGACTGTGGATAAACCAAATATTATAGGAAGAGAAAATCTTGTTGACTTCTCAGCGTGTCAGGAACTAAAAAGATCAAATACGGCTACAGCATTTGGTAAATATCTCCTTCACCTGGAATCGTTAGTAGATGCTTTCAAAAACAGTTTTTGTGACTTCGTTCCGTTTGATCAAGAATTTTCACTGTTTGCATCCTCATTCTCATTTGATTCTTGCTGCTGGTAATGTGCAACTTGAGCTGATAGAATAGCATTCAGATTCTTTGTTGAAATCGAAGTATATAGAATTGGCTGTGCCAAAATTGTAGTTATTTACCCTGAATGGTACGTTGAATTGCGGAAATTTGCAGCCAGAAACCTTGCAGTTTGCAAGCACTTATCTCTGTGAGCAGTTCTTTTCCATAATGAAAGCTACAAAAGCACCTCGCCGTTCGAGATTATCTCATCAATATTTGTCATCAGTGATGAAAGTGTCAGTGGAAAACAAACTTCAACATGACATTAATAAGCTTGTATCCTATTAAAGATTTTAAGCATCAGAACAAAGAAAATAATGCGTAATCCT
This sequence comes from Biomphalaria sudanica, assembly GCA_036873155.1. NCBI lineage: Eukaryota > Metazoa > Mollusca > Gastropoda > Planorbidae > Biomphalaria > Biomphalaria sudanica. The sequence continues at coordinate 952,024 of JAZGLO010006678.1, read as the reverse complement.
ATTAATTTTTAATTACTAAATCGTACTACAAATTTAGCTAACTAAAGGACAGGTATGCCATTAATTATTGTATTCTATTGTATTGTTTCTAATTTACATAAAACTAGTAGGCTGTTTTGCACCTGATTTTTGGCTGCGGCCCCTCAGCTCATACTAAGTTTTTATGCTGCCCACACACCTTAATGAGTTTGACATGCCTGCTCTAGAGGGCCCTCATTCACTGACTCAACTATCACAAATTCTCCCACTTGTGTGGAGAACACTAAACATTGTTCACATAGACATTTCGCTCACCGACAAATTTTTCAACCGACTATTTTTCGTTCACCGACAAATTTTTTCAACTCAACTTTTTTTCGTTTACCCGACATATCGTACACCGACATCTGATTTACAATGAATTGTTCACGCGACAAATCGTTCACCGACAAAGTGTTCACTACATAGCAACATGTTAATATTACATATTCTTGTTGCGTATTTATTTTTGGTAACGAACGGTCTGTGAAAGATTTGTCGTGGATCCCGACCGAGGACGAAAAAATACGAAAACCTAACCTGTTATCAATTACAGTGGATATATAATAAGACAACTAATTAAGATAATTTCATAATCGAAACCGTCGCTTGTAAATTTAGGCGACGTTTTTTTTTCCGCAATTTCTACTCAAAAGTGTTTTTTAAAGCCGACACATCCAAAAGTACACATTTAAACATGATCCTTTCCTTTTTAAACACTAATATTTAAACTCATTTTGTACGTAAATCTCTTCTTGGGGAAAAACTTGCTTTTGTAGACATTGTACAAAAAAAAAAAATCTTTTTTACAATATCTCTATTCAATTCGTACCTTCTTGGAAACTAAGACCTAAAACTTCTGGGTGGGTCTCAAAACTAATTAAAAGCCTGGGTGACATACGGATCTCAAAATTAAACGGCTCTGATTATTTTACAAGAAATTCGACAGTTGATGTAGGCTATATTTATATCATTGGTTAATATGCATGACTAAATGCATGACGCGTAGGACGTAATCATCTTCTTTTTTTGAAGTAACGTCTGTATTATATAAGATAAGATAAAAAAAATACTAGTTCGTTGGCCATGCTTGGAAAACTGTCTATATAAGTTTGACCGTTATAACTGTTCAAAGTATAAAAAGAAATTAATTTAAACTTTCTAAAATATAAAATATTTATCTTCGGGTAACTTTCGTGTACCTAGGCTCCCATTAAAGAATGATTGATAAACTAATGCTCAGGAACATATTTTATTTTGCGCACTGTCTTCTACCCACCGGCTACACCAGTTGATTAGTTCCAGGCTATATATTGTTTATTTTTTACTTATGCTAGGAAAAATTCGTACATGTGCTCCTCAATTTCTTCTCTAGTGTCATTCGAAAATGGAATGGGTTGCCTTGTGCCTGAATCAGTCACGACTAAAACCAGAGTTTTAGTCGTGATTAACATGCATATGAATACATTGACACATGAAATGCTTATCTTCTTATATTAGGGCCTATATATATTACAGACGTTACTTCAAAAATAAGATAATTACGTCCTTCGCATTTCATGTGTCAATCTAGTCAAGCATGCTATTTTCTCTTTCGAAGTAACGTCTGTAATCTAAAGCAGTCCCATTTTGGGTGCTTTTATTGTCCTTGACCCATATAAAAATGGGTGTGGTCAGAAACATGTGTTTGTCATTTAGTATCATGCCATTTATTTAAACGAATTAAAACAGAATACTAAACTAGAATGATACTTAAATAAAATCTTTATTTAAAAAAATCGATATAAATGTATATCTTGATCTATGTCTTTAGTAGTTAGCGTTTATAAAGTGTGTGTACGTAAATAAAAAATGCTAGCTTTATTTGCTTTAACCTCTTTTTCCACCTTGTTGTCAAGGTTGGCGCTTATTTCAAAACAAATGATCAAGACTTCCGTCTCAATATCCGCTGCGTCTACTAAAGGTGTGCTTGTTGACTAGTCTGGACTTATTTAGAACTTTTTCAGAATGGCTTCAAATATCAAGAAAGCAGGATCAGTTATTAGAAAATCATTTCGTTCTCGTCGTTACGCATTATTAGACTTAAAAGAAAACAATAACATTGACATGTCTCCAAATAAAGACGACATAAAATTGAATCAAACTCGTCGAATGCGTCGGGTCAGTCGGGATGATTCCAAAACTTCTGCCAACGACAGTCACAATGACAATGAGTTGAATGAGGACACCAAGTCATCAAATCCTAAAGGTTTGAGGAGATCATCTGTTACACAGTCAATGCGTGAAGCAGTTGGGACTATAAGACAGGTAGTAGATCTAGAGACAGACTAGACTAGAATCATTTTTTTCAAGAAAAGTTATTCTTATTCAAGTTATTGAAATTGAATCTCTAGACTCTAGACTAGACTACTCTAGTCTAGAGGACTAGAGTAGACTAAGATGTCTAAGAGTACTCTAATAACTCTACCTCTACTTTGCCTCTAGAATCTAGACTTAGACCTAGTCTAGAAGTAGATCTAGATCTAGAACCTATTTAGTATTACTATCAGTATCACACTATCAGTAGTATCAAAGTCTATGAAATGAATGATTATCTAAAAAATAATCTAAATCTCAGTTTATCAACTTTATCTCACTCTTTCCTATCACAGCTCTATCTAGAATTCTACTAGAGTAGATCTATTTACAATCAAGTAATCAAGATGTAGATCTATATTAAATTATAATATTTATAATTAAAATAGAATCTAGACTATATACTCATATAAATTAGATTTAATTTTTAATTATAATTATTCAATTTATTTTAGACCTAGAATCTAGATTAACCAGTGTTTCCCGAATTGGGGTATGCGTACCCCCAGCTGTATGGAAAGAAAGCGAGAAGTTTAAGTGGGTACATGTTGTCCTTGTACCTCATTAATTATGCTGATTTTATATAAATACCCATTTATTATATTCATTTGATAAATGCCTTTTTAGCATTTTTATTATTTATAACATATATATTATGTCTAAAAAATCTTCTTAGAAGATTAAAATAGACACCCAGGGATCCAAATTTTGATGATTTGTGATGTCATTAAAACACAATCATCCTTCTCATTGCTCCAACTCAGTGTTATTTATACTAGATTATAACTTACATTTATCTCATTCACAATTTTATTTTTCGTTTATTATTATTGTTTGTATGTAGGCCTACCTAAAAATTAGTATTGTTATTAAAATAAATCCACTGGGCCGGCGCGAGGCGTTTGCAGTGTTATTAAAAAGGGGGTATAAATAGGTCAAAAATTTGGGAAACACTGATGACTATGATACTAATGATAGAGTAATAGAGGGTCTAGATTCTAGATTATTATTTTTATATAATATTTTAATATAGATTTAGATCGAGATCTATAGATTCTATAGTATCTAGACTCTAGCTAGATCTTAATTTAATTTTTTTATTTGCTTTAGAATGTAAGTAATACTAGTTGTTAATAGACCTTAATATTTAAGTGAAATCCATATTACTAGAATCTAGATCTAGATATATCAATAGCTGGAGCTTGTAAAGATATTTTCTTTTTTTCACATAAACATAGATTTTATTAAAAGTATAATTTATATAGATTCTAGAGCTTTAATAAAAAAGTTTAAAAAAAAATAATTTAAAACTGGCGCAGAGCACAGCAGCATGTCCTTCACTCTAGATTTTTTAAAACTCACAGACAATGCTTTTAAAAATTGCATTGAATATGTTATAATTTTTTAAAATAAACATTTCTGAAAACCTTTTTTAAAAATTTTTAGCAATATTAAATCTGTTATTGCATTCACAGAAACTTAGAATGTCAACCCGAAGAAGTCGTGTGAATGTGACACCATCTAAAGTTGGCAAGCGTCGTCACAGTCTTGGGGCTGGTGATGTAAAAATGTCTTCTCCATTTAAAATTGACACACCACGAAGCAACAAGATTCATGGAAAACTTTGGTAAATAGCCTTAGTTGTCAACTTTATAGATCTAATTATCAGCCTGCAAGGCGACAGTGTTTTTTTTCTTCTTCAGAAATTTCATTGTTAGGTGAATTTAGAAAGAAAGAAAGGTAACATCTACGAGAATTGTTGACCTCAAGTAATTCTTCATTAGTTTGAGAGCATGAAGCTTCTTTCACCAGAATCCACAATTACGGGTATTGCATAATGCCATTTTTTTTTTATTGCGTGCAGGAATGGCGTTTTCCATAATGAATGACACACCAAAATGACAATTTTGTCTATATATTTTAGGAGATTCGGAGATTTCCAGGCCTTTTTTTTTTAATATTTTGCAATTTCAGGATATTTCCAAGAACACCTGGTAAATCAGGAGACCGCAGGGAAATCTTATAAGTTATGGTTATAAAATGGTTTAATTTAATAATTTACATGTAGAATTAGCTCGGGGTGCTATGAAATTACGGGGCCCACTGTTGTCGCATAGATTGCAGTGGCCTAAGGCCGGCCCTGCAAAATATCGACTAGTGTATTATATTTTGACAAGCCAACAATTATGTTGGAAAAAGGCTTATATATATATATTTATATAATATGCAATGTGAGATTTTTATAGCTGCGATAAACTTTTTTTTTTTAAATGTCGATCATGGCTGTATTTTAATTTTATAAAAAAATTTCACCATATCAATCTATTGCTGAAGCAGGATGTATTGTTTATGGAAGACGTCTAGTTCAATAGGACTAAACAGGACACTTGCAGCAGTTTTTTAAACTTTCATATTAGATCGTTTGGTTGTCAGAACCAGAACACAAGCTAGTCACTTTTTTTGGTGGGTGAAAATCATGTAATTAAAGCTTACTTTTTTTTTTCTCCCTGAAAACCTTCAAAACCCAAGGGCCAATGTCACATTTTAAAAGTATGTATGATTTGTAGTCATCCGTCTCAATATCCGTGCTTAAAACTTATGTTTTTGAATTTTTAAAGTTATTTACTATTTTTTAATTTTTTAAATTTTTTTTTTGAGCTACCTCTCTTTCTTTAGAACAAAAAAAAAGTGTAGCTTTTCAAAATGGAAATCAAAGATATTAGGTTAAAGATAACCAAAAGAGAATAGACTTAAAATGTTGAAAAGTCAAAGGATAGGAAAGTTATTCTGATAGACAAAATCCCAAAATTACTTAAAAGAATCTACATCAGTTAAAAGCTCCCCACTATTTGCATTATTATTGAAAGTTAAATTAGAAGGGATGTCATTGCCAGTAACAGATCTGTGCTAAATAAAGAAACATGTCTGTATAATATGTGAAAATTTATGTATTTCAGTCTATCTATGGAAACTCCCACAAGACTGCGACGTGAGGTGGAGGCCCTAACTGCCAACATGCAGGCCCTCAGTGCCTTAACTCCGAACACTTTGCATGCCAGGTCTACAGCCAGGTTGGTATTATTTGCCTGTGTTAATGAGCTGAATGTGTTTCTTTTATCGTCTGTCCCTTGACCTTCATTGTGGTGGTAATGCGACAGTTCGTGTAACCAAATCCTTCCACTTTTTCTGGTCAGCACCTGTTCTTAGCATGATATTACGAGAGAGGCCTGTCCATTTTTTTATGCTGTTCAGACAGACTTTCTTTGGGTGACCTTTTCTTCATTCCCCAACCACTCTACCTTGAAGGATGGTTTGAGAGTGATATGTGCAATATTCCCTAAAACCTATGTGCTGAAAAAATCAAATCAATCGCTTGTGCAAATCAGTTGTCAAAAGATACCAGCCTTATTGATCTAGATCCTAACAAGAATTTCACAATATTTTAAAACTAATATTTGTTTTAGATAAAATAAATCTTGACAAATAATAAAACATTTCTAAGTATTTAAAGAAAACATTTTTGGGCTGTTAAAATAGATTTTGTAGTCTTAAAATAACACGTTCATTGGCTAGCATCACCTATCCTATACACTGCTAGGCCACTGGGGCACCACACAAGACCTGTTGACAGTCTTTCTCCATTCCTCTCTGCTGTTCAATGACAGGACTAGCCATTCTTTTATGTTGTCTTTTCATTGCTTTCACTGTCTACCTCTTGACTTTTCGTCTTCTTTTTCCTTGTACTGTTATCTGAGGGAATGTCTTTCCGAGCATTGAGGACCTTTTGCAGGAGGGCTACTAATTTTTTTAAATAATTTTTTTTATTCCTATCATGTTGAATAAAATAAGAGGTCACTTGATAATTGCATTTAGCTAAGTGTTTTGACATGAGGATAATGTAACATGTTTCTTCATCACAAACTCACTTTGTTTTTTTCTTAAATGAGTTTCTGTGTAACCTATTAGGTTCTTTAAAACCTTTGCCAATAGTAACTAGGATTAGCATATTACAGTACTCAGTAAGTGCCTGCTACCCATTATATCAAGTGGAACTCAAATACTTTTGTGGGTAAATCAGACCTGCCTACCGCTACGCAAACAGCGTATTCGTTACACAAAATCTCCCAAAAATGACTGCCAGTACGCAAATACGCATTTAACCCGTCGCGTTACGCATTTCGTATCCTTTTTTTCCCCCTCCTTGACTAGCTTACGAGCGGTCACGGAGGTCACGCTAAGCTGTCCTGTTGGGGGGTGGGCAACAGAAAAGGTGGGGGAACACATTGTGTCCAGATCTATATGTTGATTGGTTCTTAAAAGCATTTAGATGTAGTTTAGAAATGAAGAACGCGAGAGTGAGGGAGTGGAGGGTTGGTACATTCAGTTAGCTGATACACCGTGATTTTGTATAAGTTCATTAGTAGAAATTAATTATGTTGAAGCCCTGATTCCCGTATTCATTTGTATAGAAAAAAAATTCGAAGTGCTATCGATTCAAAACACATTGAGTGACATTGTAGATATCTAGATCTGGATTCTAGATCTAGAATCTAGATAACTTGTTATACAGGAATAGATCTAGCTAGTCATTACGTTATGTCATGATTCTCTACATTACTCTACAATCTAGACTCTAGATCCAATTTAGTTGTAGTCTGATTTAGATTGACTAGATCTAGATCGATAACATCTACTACCATCTAGTCTAGATCTAGATTAGATTCTTAGTCTTAGTATAGAATAGATCAAGGACGAAGGTAGGCCTACGAAAGTTTGGAGTAGACCTACGTTTGTAGCGGATCCACAGCATCAGTAACACTCTTGAGCCCAGATCTAGTCTAGATATCATCTCTATTGTCGTATTGATCTAGATTTAGATTGTAGATCTAATCATGACATCTAGATCTAATATTATATATATATGACAAAATAGTGTATCTCGTAAGTGTTACTCATTCTGGTGCCAAAATAAGCATTTTGACCATCAGAATTACGCATTTGGACTTTTTTTGGTACGCAGGTCTGGTAAATCAACTCTAAAAAAATCTCAGCCTCTTGTATTTATCACACACTCCTTTGTGCTAAAGGGAGACCTGGGGCCCTACTGTGTGAGTACTGTGACTCTTATCTCACTGTGAAACATATCCTCCTCCTTGATTGCCCCAGGATAGTAGAGGGAAATATTTTGGAGCAGGCAACCTCAAAACACTTTTTTGACTATGTTGAACCTGGGAAAATACTGAGCTTTATCCGGGAGGTGGGGTTGACTACTAATATTTGAGTTGAGATTGGTCAAAGTACTTGTAAATATATACATATTAACAATTGATTTTTTTATTAGAGTATTAAATTTTTTTTTACTATTTGAGTTGTGAGTGGACCTTATTTTTAATAACTTAGTTGTGTAACTTTAAGCACTTGACCTATAAATGGGAAATAACCCTAAAGGGATTATGGGAACGACATGGCCTAAATTGTGCAGCTGTGCCAAAAACCCCAAAAGATTAAAATATAATACACATAACTTTTTTTCTTCATATTTCATTTTTATTAGAAAAACAACTCCACTTACAAATGGCAGCCTGAAGACGCCAAGATCAAGCCGCAGACGTATCACAACAGACATCTACTAAACTTTTTGAAAGTTCAATGCTTTGACTTGTTGGATGGAATGGGCCAAGAACTTCCTCTTTATGAAGTCCAGGCAAGTCCAGGTCTAACCAGCACTTCACAGAGTGGCCTAATATGCATGGCAGACTTAAAATGACTTGACACTAACTCAAGCGATGAAATGTTCCAGTTTGCTGATTCATCTCTGTGTTTATGCACACACAAAATTATTTTAAAATCAGTATTTTTTTGTAATATATATGTATATAAAAATTTAAAAACATATTTTTAAAAGAAAATTTTTCCTAATTGTGTTAAGAACTGAAGAAAAATGTCTGCCTTAACCAACTTTTAAAAAAAATCTGATATTTAAATATTTTTATTTATAGCTTTCTTTTCTATATCACGGTATCAACTATTTACTGTGTTAATCAATAACTAATGATATGCTTATTATAACTTTGTATTTAGTCCATGATACAGTTTTAATCGTATCTTAGTTATGTATGTTACATGTACATAAAAGAACTATCTGAAGGAGCATTTCCAAACTTAAGCATTGGAGGAATTTTTCTGTCAAGGGTTAAGGTATGCTTTATAAATATAAAGCTCAAGCATTTCCAGTGAACTTGAAGCACAATGAGTTTAACATTTAAAATTTGGACAGTTATTTTGATCCTGCAAATGATTTGGGGATAAGGAAATAAATTGATAATACTGGATATTATAGAGACCAATTGATTGGAATACTCTAGTCTGTATATTATGTAAAATATTTATCATATAGTGTCCTTGTAATATAGAATAATTAGATGACAAATTGCAAAATTTTTGCTGATCATAGCTTGGCTTTGTTTTGTTTTTGGACCAATGTATTCAACTAATCTTTAGTTCTTTCTTGTGTTTTTAGTCCTATCAGCCTCTTTAGTTTGCTCATAATTTTCAGTTTAAAAGGCTTTCTAACTAAAGAAAGGTAACTAAAAAGAATTATAAGAAAAATATTAATATAGATCTAAGTAATACTATGAAATAACTGAAAAAAATATCAATCTATCAACTTTTTAATTTTTAAATCAAACATTTTTTGTGTAATTTTTTTTTTTTTTTAAGTGATAGAGGGGAAATGAAAGTTTAACAAAATATCAATTATGATTTCCGATGGCATTTTCTGTTCTATATCTTCGTTTTTAATTATGTCGAAGTATAGTCCATTCTCATTTTTTGTTGTCTTGTTTTAAGTTTCCAAATTTATTGATAGGGCTTGCCTTAGCACAAAGTACTTACTTATTCTAAAAACCATGAAATTTTTTTTGAGAAGTTTTAACAAAGAGCAGTCTGTATCCCAGCCTAAGAAATAAACAGTTCTGGGACTGTAAGGGTTAACAAGAAAAATGCACTTAATATTTTAAAAAAAATTTCATTTTAATAGCAAGCAAATGTAGAACATTTGTACATTTTTTAATAGATATTTATTTTTCAAAGCTACTTAGGGAACTATTCTAGTTTTTGTAACATTCAGAACCTTTCTTTTGAAGCATGAATAGGGAAGGAAACTAACCCACATTTTTGCTATTAGGCTACATATTTTTATATGTTTTTTAAAACATTTAATGTGCAATATATTGTTCTGTAAACAATAACATAACTGTAGGCTAATAAATAATAATAAATGGTTATCCTGTATATACTATGAAGTTTTTTTTTTTTTTGCGGGTTTTAATCTTAGATCCTAACTTTTTAATCTCTCAACTGTAAACATTATTATAGCTGCTGGTAAACAACTCTTTTTAAAGACAAATGGTGTGCATGTAACTAGTTTTGTCTAATGTGCCTTTTTAAATAACTTTGGCAGCGATGTCTGAATACACAGTATACAAGATGTTTATTTAATTTTTTATATTTTTTTGTTTACATTATACTTTCTTTATGTATAGTCTACTCTTTTGACCTGATGACATTATTTATTAACATTTTTTTCCCCACATTGTGAATCAATACATAGATTTGTAATAACTTAAGGAGAAATTTATTATTTTTTATTTTCCATTTTATGTCAGAGACTTTGTTAACTATGTACATGTTTTTTTTTTTTTTTAACTTGAGGCTTACCATTTTTCTCTGGGCAACAGAGTTACAATCTCAGCTCAACTAACAATCTTAGCTCAACTAGCACATTGAACTGCTCAACACAATCATAATCTAAGCTCATTGTTTGCTTCTACCTTAACTGAAGTTGCCTGTGTACTAGATGGTAAACAAGTCTTTGAGAGATTTCTTTGTGGTTGTGTATTTTAAATGTTTGAACATGTGAGAGTAAACAAGAAGAAACTGTTATAGAAAAATGCATCACTGTGTCTGGCTGATTAGGTGCTCCGGTGATTTAGTTTTTTTTAACACCGATACCATACTAGAAATATTTCTTTGTACATTAGCATCTTCTATTCTAGATAGGATATAAATTTATTGATTGGTTGTGTTTTATTGATTATGATTATTGGTTTTATAGTGTTTTTTTTCACATTGCGTACAGGGGTGGGCAACCTTTTTGTATCCGGGGCAGCATTAAAACAATTTCGGGAATGGGGGGCCGCATGTATGTTCATGTATATATTTAAAAACATATATATACATGTATATTTGCTTACAACTTAGAAAAATACGCTAGCTAACTGTATAATGTCTTTTAATTCATATTTATATTGTATTATACATTCACGTTTCATGTTTTAACACTCCAAATTGAGGAATTACAAGAGTTAGCAATTTCTTAAACCAATTTTACGATTTACGTCACAACATTTCACCACAAATGCATGGTTGTATTTAATGTGAAGTATTTAACTGTTTACACACGTGCATAATGTTCCAGAACTGTAAAATTAGCTTACTAATTGTTATCCTTGTGACTGTTGTCAAATTACAGCGGGAGTATTGACTGGAACTTCTCTTTCAAGTCATAATTTGCTTGGAATTGTGTACTCTGGAGCTGAATCAGCTTCGGCACTAAATGGTGAGCTGATAGTATTGAAAACTTGTTCTTGATGTCTTAAAATTTGCTTTTATAAATGCCACACGTAAGGAATCTAAATAAGTCTGGTACCGATACTATTAACCATTTCATTACATTTTGCACCTGCTTGAAAAGATTTAACATGAACTTACATTTCATATGGAAACAGCCCTTTGCAATAGCTGACATGAAGAACATGAAATCTAGTCGTCTTCAAGGAACAGAACATTTTCTTTCTTGAGATTTTTATTTTCTTCTCAGTACCTTACAAATGCTTAGACAGCAGATACATCAGAATAGTTTGTTTATCTTCTTATCTTATATAATACAGACGTTACTTCAAAAAAGAAGATGATTACGTCCTACACGTCATGCATTTAGTCATGCATATTAACCAATGACTTAAATTCTAAATCTTCAAGTACTTTTTGAAACTACCTGTGGTTAAGACCCCTAGCATAACTTTGATTACTATGATAAATGGACCAATAATATGTTATATGCAGCTTTGTGCAAAACTTTCCTGCTTTGAGTGTATGTTTGGGATATTCTTTGAAAAAACAACTATTTTTCTCAAAGATGAAGCTCCATCAGTTGTTACACTTGCCATCTTGTTTAAAGCATACTCAACACAGTTCTTCATAGCATTGAATATATACTGGTCTAAGATTGTGTCTTTGACTGAGTGTATTGAGGTATAGCTGATAAGAATACTCTTCCTTTACTTGAAACTTTTTATGAGACGTTTCAATAATTTACTGATACTTAGAATTATTTTTAATATATTTGAATTTTTTTATGCTGTTGGTGTACCTGATTACTGTATGTGTCCGTGGGACATAAATTGCCCACCCCTGGCGTAGAATGATAAACTTTGTGAAAAATGTTATTTGTTGGTGTGTTCAAATTCTGACCTTTTGTTTGATATCTTCACATTGCAACCATGGCTTGTATTTTGCATGCCCTTTATATAAAGAAAGCATGCAGCTGTAGAGGCATCTATTTTCTAGGACGCAGTAGTTTGTTTGCAGTTATATCTTGATACATTGATTACAATGTGTATCACTGAATTTCTTTGTCTTCTGTTTTATTTCTGTGTTTGTTTTTATATCTGGAATAAGAAACAAGCAAAATAAAAAAAAACCACTATTTTACTGCTGTATCTGTCAATACTATATCAAACAAAATAATAAATTGGTTACCTTTTTAATGGATTCATGTTTTGTTAGGTACAACATTAATTGTTTAAAGTTTCAACTTGATTCAAGAATGCGGTTGTGAGAAATAACATGCACTATTATTCAAGGGAACAAAACCCAAGATATTTAACTATATCTGTAAATACTGAAGGATTAATTCCCTTTGTATCAAACAATGTGCAATTTATCGACTAACTCAGGGGTTCTCAACTTGTGGTTCGCGACCCCCTTGTGGTCGATTGATTGGGGTCGCCTAAGACCATCAAAAATATGGATTGTTATTGTCTACTCCTCTATTACTGTATTTGTGTGGGGGGGGATTGTAAAAAGGGGTCTCCGAGTCTAATGGGTTGAGAACCGCTGGACTAACTGGTTAATTGTTTAAATTTATTCATTGTCTATAGTCTATGCCAATTGATGATTGTGCAAAAGCTTCAACTTGATCAGAGAATGGATGTGTTAGAAATGTGCTTCAACTTTTGACCAGAGCGCTAATGAAGTTGACATATTTTATACAAATTATTTCTTCAAGACAACTTATTAGATCTAGTGATAGGGAAACCAAATACAGTGACGTAGTGAAGGTATAGGGGGCCCTCTTAAAAAAAAAGAAAACTGCGACGTTTTGTTTTCTTTATATGTTAATTCACACACAAAATCAAATAAAGCAAACGCACGGTTCGTAGCGCTTCTAAAATCTCATACAAAATGCACACCTTGACCTCTAACCCTAGAAGTCGCTATTTTCAGTCGAGCTGGCTACCCACCTAAGAGAAGGAAAAACTGTGAATTCAAAACCTCTGCTTCCTGGCAGCTCTGTCCAAACATGGGGAAGGCTTTAGTCAATCCCTAGTAACAATCATGAACCAGCGACCTTAATGCAGACTGCAACTGTCCTCAAACAGTATCGGTATTGCCATTTCTTTGGAACATCAGCTGCGTGGAGAGGGGGGGAACTGCTGTGTGGGCGACATCTTGTTCCGACCACAGTTAATGCCCAGGCATTCATCTCGTTTCCATGAGATGATCAGTAGTCGTTTCGATGCAGAAGGAGGCCATACATCTTATATAATCTTATCTTATAAAATACAGACGTTACCGATACTTAAAAAAAGATGATTACGTCCTACGCGTGTCCCTAGTACAATCTAGTCATACATGTTAACCAATGACTTAAATTCTGCCAAGTCATTGGTTTTCCTTTTTGCTGATTCAGGCAACCCATTCTATGCTCTAAAAGCACTCGGAAGAAGGAGCACTTGTACAACTTTGTCCTAGCATATGGAACAAGGAATGTGCCTTTATCTTTGTGTCTTTCTGAGTATTTTATCAGGTTTTGTATTTGAAGATATGGCTCAGTGCTATATGTATAAACTCTGTCGCAGTGTTTACCTGTCCACCTCTGTTACAGTGCCCCCCCCCCCCCTATAATAGTGTCCACCTATATGACTGAGTTTTTACCTCTATTCTATTACCAAGGCATGACGCGTTGGATGTAATCATGTTCTTTTTTGAAGTAACGTCTGTATTTCATTAGATAAGATAATAGCAACACAGGGTAAACAACTCTATGTCTATTTGTAAAGTAATTATTTTCCAGTTGTTTCCCTCTACATGCTCACAATCCCAGCGGAAGATTTAGACGGGTTACAGTAGGATTATATGTCAACAATCGTGCACTTTCTTCAATATGAATAAATATACGTAACTTTGTTTATTATTATTTTTTAAATAACAGAAACATTTCTTAGTAATAGACAGATGTCAAGATGGAATTTATAATTTTTTTTTTGGATTAAATTCATGTCTTGTCTGGTTCATTGAATAATTGTGCAAAGTTTTAACTTCATCAGAGGATCGGAACGGGAAGAAAAAGACATGTTCAAACTTTCTACCACACTGACAGACAGACAGACAGAGTGACTTGATATAAGCTTTTTAAATCAAGCTCTAGCATTAACAAATAGAAGCGATGGCCCCTTTTCTCAGTCTATACATTTCCCATGTGACATATGAGGTTTAAAGGCAAGAGGAGGGACAAATATGCAAATTCTAAACAGACAGTACAAAGACACTTTGCACACAGCGAAGCAGTCCACAGACACACAGTACACAGATACGTAGCATACAGCCAAAGCAGTACACATACACACAGCACAAAGACACTTAGCACACAGCCAAGGCAGTACACATACACACAGTACAAATATACGTAGCACACAGCCAAAGCAGTACACATACACACAGTACACAGATACGTAGCACACAGCCAAAGCAGTACACATACACACAGTACACAGATACGTAGCACACAGCCAAAGCAGTACACATACACACAGTACACAGATACGTAGCACACAGCCAAAGCAGTACACATACACACAGTACAAATATACGTAGCGCACAGCCAAAGCAGGCACATGGTCACACAGACACGTAGCACACACACACAGTCAAAAACAGTCACAAAGACACACAGTCGAACAGTCACACAGTACACAGACACACAGTCATACTGACCATGTCAAAGTGATGCTGGCATTGTTTTGTTTAACTCACCTCCTTCATTACGTCCCTTGATCATGTATTCGTATTCACATGCACACTAGTCTGCACTGCACAGAGTGGTGGCTGGCAAGGGGGAAAGGGGGGGGGGGTCCCTAGGTCCCCCCTCCTCCTTTATTATCCGCCACTTCAATTAAACTGTCTTTGCTACATTAGGTAGTGAAATAGCAGGTCTAGGTCTAGCACCGCTAGATAGAGAAACTTTTTTTTTTTTTTTTTCCATTCTGACCTGCACGACTATTTGGAGCGTTATTATAGTCTTTATCGGAAATCAGGAAACGGGAGGGGGTGGTAGTGACGTAGATAGATTTGGGAGGCCTGACCTCTTTAGGGGCCCCTGCATTTTCGACATTCGACATTGCACTAGATAATTGAGTAATATTTAATGTAGAAACAAATTTCGAACACTCATTTCGAGCCCCCCCCCCCCTTTTCCTTAAGTGGAAGCCCGGGGGGATTTTCAAATTTGGACCCCCTCCCCTCCCCACCCTAGCTACGCCACTGGGGGGCATCAAGAAAACAAGAGGTGTAACTGACTCAGGTTTGGGGGGAAAAAGTGGGCTAATGGTAAGTTCATGGTGACATGTGTATGTGTATTTTAATTAAAAAAAAAAGTAAATACATAATATGTCAAGCTGAAGACATAATCTAAGTGAGAACAAACTTTACAAGGGACATTACTCTAAAAGTTACTAAGAAAAAATAAAAAGTACTTTTAAAAAATTAGCTTATATTAATTAAGCGTAATTGTATCAATGATTTTTTTATCAGTTATTTAAATTTCTAATAGATCTGAGCGATAATAAATATTTTGTAACAATTACAACCTAAATTCAATATCAATATACTAACCACTTGCCAGCTAATCGCTCAAGAAATATGTTTTATAATTACCTATTGTTAGCTTCATATTCTAAAGCGGCGACCTATGAAGGGGGCTAATTCAACTTAGACCACCACATCAGTCAAGTACAATTTCTTTCCCTTGTTCAGCCAGGAAAACCAACTTCTTCGTTCTTATTTTTCGGGTCGGAGAGTTCAGATTAGTATTCCTATATCGAGATGAGCCGCGCAATGGTTTCCAGATCAGCCAGTTTTCCGTAAAGTTTTTCTTTTATAGAAAGGTTCTAGGCCCAGAGTCTTGTTCTGGCCTCTTGATATAGCGTGCAGCTTTGAAGGACATGGTCAGCATTCTCTGGTGATATTATACAAGGGCAAGTTTCCCTAGTCCCGACTTTTAGCTTCCGGAACATATGTTGTCTCATTCTGTTGTGTCCGATTCTGAGTCGAAAAATTATGCGTGGGTCATGCCAGTGTAGCTTATAATAGGCACCCTTTTTCTTGTAACCAACGAAAACCAACGACTTGGCAGAGTTTAAGTCATTGATTAACATGCATGACTAGATTGACACTTTAAATGCGTAGGACGTAATTATCTTATTTTTTTGAGGAACGTAAAGATAAGTATAAGTATAAGATAAGTAGTACCATACTATTTCTAACCAAAACATACAAACCAATACAGTGATACTCAGTCTAATACTTTCGGAAATTATCGGAATTTAATCTCAAATGGATACTAATCCTAAGACCCAATCTGATATTAATTCTGGGTTCTAAAGCGGATTCAGCAATGACATAAATATATGTCACATTATAATTTAAACTTAACTCAGTCGTTGACATTCAATCATATATGGCAGGCCGAAATATACAGCGTGGCCCAAAAGTAGGTATACATTTATTAAACTACCTTTTCTATGGTTGAATTTACTTGCTTTTTATAGAGTAATACCAATATACAACATTCCTCAGAGTAGCACATGAATCTAGCTTACACACACAGCTGTTGGAGAGGATTGTGAGCATTTGAGAGATTCAATTGTTGGTGTTTATGTTTGAAGGTACAACGATTTTCCCCCTGTTCTAGTGTGAATTTTCGAATAAATGGATGGCTGCCTGGTCGTGCGGTTTGCACGCTGGACTGTCGTTCAGATTTATCGATTTTCCAGGGTTCAAACCCTGGCCGCTCCCATCCCCCGTCGTCCCGCGGGAGGTTTGGACTAGGAAGTAAATTATCTTCCACTCTGAAGGAACATCCGAAACATGTCAAACATTTTTACAAAAAAACAAATAATCTACGTGATAACACTGACCTGCGACGTCACGTCGGCAGTTTAGACCAATAGCTCATTGCTACGTCGTACAGAACTGAGGCTTGTCTACGAGCTATTGGTCAAAAACTTGCCCAATGGTTGTGACGCTGCAGGCCAGTGTTCAGGTCTCGGGGACAACGGACATATCTTCCTATTGACATCTGTCTATAGACAATAGTGATGGACTTCGAGACGCAAGTGTTAACCCCCCCCACCCCCCAATCAAAGTCGCATTCTCATTTCCCTCCCTTTCTCTTATTACTTTATTGAAAAGCAACGTTTTACGACATTGAAACTCTACTAGATTGAGGTTTTCATTTCGCTTGTTCTCGAGGAAGCCACATTTTTCAGGACTCTGATCATCAAATTATGTTTCTTTGATCTTCATGTGCTCAGCGCAAGACGGACACTGGATTTAATTAACGCAGACACTAGTCCAGCTTTCAACAGCACTTGTAGCGAGAGTAATTTTGTTTAGTGGTTCAATACATCACAATAGCCGGCATAGGGTTAATAAGATAGTTTCTCCCCAAGAATATTTGTCGCGTCAGTGTGAGAGATGCGCGTAAGTTTGTGTGTGTGATGTATGTGTGTTTGTGCGCGCGTGTGTGTTGAGCTGCTTAGTGGTCTGTGTCTATATCACATCTGTACAAATTCTAGTTCCTCAAATAACAAATTACCCTCCCCTTTCGAGGTCAAAATAGAACATAAAAAAGGTGATTTTTTTATTTTTTTGAGTTCTTATGCAACCAGTGGCGTAGCATTCATGGCGCGAAGGGGTTTAATGAACCCGGGCCCACGACTATTAGGGGCCCACAGCCTGTGGAGTAGCAAGGGAAAAAGGGGTTCATTGCACTTGGGCCCATGACTCTTGACTAGTTGGGGCCCACGTAAGAACTTACGGATGACACTAAAAGTCCTGATGTTCACGAATTTCGACACAGCTGCTAATTATTCAATTTTCTCAAAGCTCAATTTGATTTTGTTTATTCTGTATTTAAAATGTGAGATCTGAATTCTTAATTAATCACAATGTAGCAGTGGCATTTTACGTCTCGAGAGACGATCTTTTCCCTTTGCAACTTCTTGTGTGACTAAAGAGGCCAATCCTTGATACACAGCTGCGATCGCAGGTTGGGCATATATAATCACCAGGCGCCGTTGCATTTTCACCCTTCTTTGTTGTCTTTGTATTGTGTAAAAACAATGTTAACGTAATCATTAGAACAGAACTAAAAAAAAAGGTGATGAAATCTAAAAAAAAATAACATTAAATATTTAGCAAGGAAACCAAACACCAGAGTAAGTGACATATGTATTGTTAAAATTGAAATGTTTGTTCTGTACAATTAATGGTGAGATCAAATTGTGGAGCAGGTTTATAACAAAAATGTGGAAGATAAAAAGATGTCAAAATTAATCACGGAACATTGTCTCTGACCAATGCTTAGTATTTGGTTTATAGTGCGTAAAGAAAATTAACACCATTATATTTTTACAAAATATGATCATGGAATTGTGTCTTTCGGAGATGAATGCCTACGTAAGCCTATATGCGGAACGATGTCGCCCACACAGCAGTGACCCCCTTTCCACACAGCTGATCTATCCAAAGGTATATACATATATGAATATGGAACTCTGACCAATGCTTAATATTTGGTTCATAGTTCTTAAAGAAAGCTATCACCAATATATTTATTAAAAAATCACTAACCAGGTTTTATTTAAAATTGTTATGAATATTGAAATTTGACAGGAAAACAAAGCCCGCAGATTCAAAACGAGATAACAGACCTGTTGGGCAATGCAGTTCTGGCAAATATACCGAGCTCCTATCCGCACAATTTATCTGAGAGCACTCAAGACATATTAAAATTTGATCAAATTACCATTATTTAAAAAAAAAAACTGTTTTGCGATCTCCGATGATGGAATACCCCGAACAAAAAGCAATTAGAGAGTCATGCGAGAGTCATGTGAGAGTCATGTGAGAGTCATGCGAGAGTCATGCGAGAGTCATGTCTAGGTTTTCGTTTTTGTGAGAACCAGACGTCTGCAGAATTGGCGGAAGAACTGCTGCAAGAAATGCATAATCCCCAATTATCTTTAAATAAGCTGCGAGGCTAAAGCTATGATGGTACCTCCAATGAAAGTGGATAGTAGGGCCACAATGGTCTTCGAGTATTGCTTTATCAAAAGTAGCCGCTTGTGCATTATGTTCACTGTGCTAACCACGACTTAAACGTCATCTTAAATGATTACGTCCGCTGAGTTCAAGACGTTGCAGATTTCTAGGACTAGGAATGTGTTTTTTGCGTCTTGAATCCAATAGGAAGAGCACAGCTTATAGTACCCTCAAATACTTTTGCCCACAAGGTGGTCATCAAGGAATGATTCAGATATTTTGATGTACTAAAGCTGTTAACACGAATTACTTTGTGTTTCTCAAAAGAAAAAGAACGCCTTTAAGCTGCAGCTCTTAGAATGAAATAAGAACTGCTTATTGTCGAGAACTAAATTGTAAGCGCAGTTAGCGTTGTGAATGTTGAAAAAAAAGAGGAGCAAGATCTACATACAGCATAAAGTAATGAAATGTCTTTTGGTTAATATACCCATACATTCAGATTACTCCATTGTTTTGTCACACACGACATTAGTCTTATTTGGGGGAGGGGGCCCACCAAGATATTCTTGAACCCGGGCCCACGGATACCTTGCTACGCCACTGTATGCAACTATTCGCTTAGTCTTATGGCATGAATTGTAGTGGCCGAATTTCAAAACGTGTTGATTGTCGGTCTGATATCTCGAGCTTGAATCCTGATTGATGTGATTTTACAAATTCAGGATTTCTGCAGTATTTATTACAGATTTACATCCCTTTACTTTACCTTTACACATCCCTTAGTCTGTTGGACCGTTGGGGCACCGGCCGTCTTTCTCCATTTCTCTCTGTCTTTTGCCCTAGTTTGAACCTCTTTCAATGGCAGGCCCGTCCATTCTTTTATGTTGTCCTCCCATCGCTTTCTCTGTCTGCCTCTTCTTCTTTTTACGGATTTACTACGGTAGCAAACAGGAAGTGAACAAAACAAGGCCATTGTTTAATTCTAAGCATTTACATACTAAGTAAGGTAATCAAGAGCAAGCTAAGATTATCAGTGGCAGAGCATAGTAAAGAAATCGATACAAAAACCCAATTAGAATGTACAAAAACCCAGATAGAATTGACTGTTGCGTGAATGCCAAGTAGAATAATGTTTAAAAATGTATCATTTATGCCATAATCAAAACAGTGAATCATAGTGCAGTCTTAGGATGGATTGTGTCCAGTTAGTAAGAAGTAGTACCTGACGCTATTTATGTCTAAAGGGACACAAACCTTGCAATATAGAAAAAAACAACGTTAACAATAAAGCTTATATTGATTGAAGGAGGAAGACCGTCCATTGGCTTCCATATATCTCAATATTGCAAGATTTTTCTCCACTTTTCTCTATATAAAACTTACCTAATTACAACCAATTGATTAAATACTTGTTTGATTTTGTGATTGATTCATGTGTTGTCATCAACAATTAATAATTGTGCAAATTTGTACTTGATCTGAGAATGGGAGAAAATGAAAAACAGTTACAAGAATCCACCCAGAAAAACTGAGAAAGTTGATTTTATAAGCTTTGTAACAAGCTCTATAATGGGTACCTGACATTAGTTGCGGAAAAAGTAAAAGCGCTTGATCGTTGTACTGGCCACAAACACCCCCGTTAACCGTGGGCCACAGAAACAGAAGACCTTTACAAAATTTACATTATCTGCCCTATAGATCGCAACAGTGCTTTTTTTTTATGTACAAACCTAGGTGCCGGAACTCAGTGATGGATTGCCTAACTTTTAACAACTAATAAATACATTATAAACGTTAAAATACAAGAAAAGTAACTAATTTTCCCCCCACATTGAAAAAGGTGCCGGTACGCAGCAGGACCGGTCCTACAGATTGCGGGGCCCTATCCGAAACAGATTGCGCGGGGCCCAGTCTGGGTAGGGATAAGAATAATACGTGAAAATTAATATTTTATAAGACCGGCCCTGGTACGCCGTACCGGTGGTACCGTCACAAAAAAAAAAGCACTGGATCGCAAGGTCCGAAAGGGGGAACTTTATTTTACAAACAAGGGGACACAATCTAGATTCACTTACAACTACTATGAACATTTTACTACAGAGCAGCAAGCTCTGATTTAGTCTAGGTCCTAGGTCTTTAAAAAACACATTTTGAACAGCATCATAGGTTTTGTTCAAATCACTGAGACTATCACATCACTGAGACTAGCTTTCACATCACTGAGACTATCTTTCACATCACTGAGACTATCTTTTACATCACTGAGACTATCTTTCACATAACTGAGACTATCTTTCACATCACTGAGACTATCACATCACTGAGACTATCACATCACTGAGACTATCTTTCACATCACTGAGACTATCTTTCACATCACTGAGACTATCTTTCACATCACTGAGACTATCTTTTACATCACTGAGACTATCTTTCACATAACTGAGACTATCTTTCACATCACTGAGACTATCACATCACTGAGACTATCACATCACTGAGACTATCTTTCACATCACTGAGACTATCTTTCACATCACTGAGACTATCTTTCACATCACTGAGACTATCTTTTACATCACTGAGACTATCTTTCACATAACTGAGACTATCTTTCACATCACTGAGACTATCACATCACTGAGACTATCTTTCACATCACTGAGACTATCTTTCACATCACTGAGACTATCTTTCACATCACTGAGACTATCCTTCACATCACTGAGACTATCTTTCACATCACTGAGACTATCTTTCACATAACTGAGACTATCTTTCACATCACTGAGACTATCACATCACTGAGACTATCACATCACTGAGACTATCTTTCACATCACTGAGACTATCTTTCACATCACTGAGACTATCTTTCACATCACTGAGACTATCACATCACTGAGACTATCTTTCACATCACTGAGACTATCTTTCACATCACTGAGACTATCTTTCACATAACTGAGATTATCTTTCACATCTTAATCGTCTTCCCTAGTGCTATTAGAGCATGGAATGGGTTGCCTGAGCCAGCCAGGAAAGCCAATGACTTGCCAGAATTTAAGTCATTGGTTAACATGCATGAAATAATGTCACATATATTGTTCAAAATATAAAGAAATGGTCAAATATATTGTTCAATACATGAGAAACTGGTCAAATACACTGTTGAAAACCTGAGAACCTACACAAAGACATTGTCTATAGCATGAGAACCTCTACAAAGACATTGTCTATAGCATGAAAACCTTCTCAAAGACATTGTGTATAGCATGAGAACCTTCTCAAAGGCATTGTCTATAGCATGAGAACCTTCTCAAAGACAATGTGTATAGCATGAGAACCTCATCAAAGACATTGCCTATAGCATGAGAACCTTCTCAAAGACATTGTCTATAGCATGAGAACCTTCTCAAAGACATTGTGTATAGCATGAGAACCTTCTCAAAGGCATTGTCTATAGCATGAAAACCTTCTCAAAGACATTGTGTATAGCATGAGAACCTTCTCAAAGGCATTGTCTATAGCATGAGAACCTTCTCAAAGACAATGTGTATAGCATGAGAACCTCATCAAAGACATTGCCTATAGCATGAGAACCTTCTCAAAGACATTGTCTATAGCATGAGAACCTTCTCAAAGACATTGTCTATAGCATGAGAACCTTCTCAAAGACATTGTCTATAGCATGAAAACCTTCTCAAAGACATTGTGTATAGCATGAGAACCTTCTCAAAGGCATTGTCTATAGCATGAGAACCTTCTCAAAGACATTGTCTATAGCATGAGAACCTCCACAAAGACATCGTCTATAGCATGAGAACCTTCTCAAAGACATTGCCTATAGCATGAGAACCTTCTCAAAGACATTGCCTATAGCATGAGAACCTTCTCAAAGACATTGCCTATAGCTTGAGAACCTCCACGACCACGTTTCATATCCATCACAAGATTGAATGCAACGAACTGACTCTTAATATTCGCCCCCCCTCCCTTTCTTGTCCACAGACAAGTTCCGGTGTAATACGTCTTGTCTTAAAACACTTCTTAAAAACCTCCCAGAAGACTTCACAAACTTCTTCATATGCAGAACCATGCTCTGAGAATACTCCCTTCCTTCAGACCCCCCCCCCCCCCCCCCCAGGCTTTTACTCCAATCAGTTTGTGAACATGGAGATAGAACGTTAGAAATACGTGAACCTAGAATATGAACAAAGTAATCGAAATACATGTATCAAGAATATGAACAAAGTAATCGAAGAGAGAGTTTTAAAAAATTGGAAAAAATAAAAGTTGAGGGTAAAGGGTAGGAAACAGAATGAGTAGAAGAGAGAGAGAGAGAGTGAGAGAGAGAGAGAGATGGTGGGGAGAAGGGGATGGTAGGGTGGCAGATCGTGTGTACCTTGTTTGAGAGGGAGCTTCTATTTCCATGCTGTAAACGACTACAAATTAAATTAATTTGATTATAATATCTTATGGACATTATTACAAAACATCTGGATCGATATAAACGATGGTTAAATCTTTGAACTTCAAAAATGGTTAAAATAGTAATAATCATACAAATAGAATTAATAAAGATTATTATTAACCCTTAAAACGCGTTTGGTAGTTTAGCCCCTAAACATCAGAATTGTAATTCCATTTTGTATGCCCTTATTGTAAAACAGCTCAGCACTTTAAGGGTTAAAAATAGAAAATAAATATTGATAATTTGAATTTAGTACTGCCAAAATAGATGTACATTATAGGACAATTTTTGATACTTTTACGGAGCGACTACTAAGTAATGAATATTGTTCCACACTATACAAAAAAAAACCCACCTCTATTTTGTCAGTGCAAGTGTTGGGATATTCAAGATAGACAAGAAAACAATGATTTACATTTCTTCTTAATATATGTTTACATATATATTTATATTTACACAATTTAATCAAAATTTATTCACATTTATTTTCCTTGTGTCAACCATCGTTACTGTATCACCTCTCACATCCTGTCCTCTTGAACCACATAGCAACCACTGTCCATGACACGGACATTGCCGGGACCAGATTTAGACTTGATAAGGTCCTAAAACATTTGAGCAATGGGGGCACTTGTCATCAATATAAGGCATATCTTTCTTCCTTTACTATTTCTTCTAAATGATTGAAAGTAAGTGGGGACCCCAAGCGAAAGATTATATTGCATTGCTTGCCTATAGCTAAATCCAACACTGGACATTGTTATCTATTATCAAGAATAACATTAGGAGTTAATGCAGAAATGATTGAACAACAAATAATGCATTTACGAAATGTAATTGTATCAATATTTAATTAACTTGTAATAGGTCTGGACCAACAAAAATAAATTATTTTTTTTTTCCCAATTGTTTTTGTTTAGCGCTATTTCAGACTTTTGACTTTTTTCACTACGCAATGATCCTATCACTTTATCTGGACCAGTTGGTAGAATGGGGGGGGGGCAAAGTAAGGGAATGATATGTGGGGGAATTTTACCGTAATCACGTTTATTAACGTTTTATTATATAAAAAGGGGGGGGGGATGACCTGACTTTGAACTCGTGGCTCACGGCTCCTCTAGCCGACGTTCTAACCACTCTGCTAGTGAGGTAAATAGGAAAGTGAAAGATTGTATAGTATTATCTATTGTTTGTTTCAAACTTACTTTAAAGCGGCGACCTATATAGGGGACTGATTCCGTAAGATTTCTTTCTTTTGTTCGAGATACCAAATAAAATAACAAATTACCAATAGTTCATTCTTGCGAGCTTCTTTTGGGGGCAGCATGAACAAATAAAAAAAAATCCAAATACCCAAACCTATGCCAGACTAACGCGCTATTGGTATCCAATAACCACAGGTTGTGACGTCGCAGGTCAGTGTTGAGGCCTGATATAACGATTTGTCTCGGCCTGTGAGGCCTCTCCTTGCACTGTGGGCCAACGTTTCAAGGGATGAAAAAGCAGCACGTCATGGCCCGAGGGACTTTCGTCTGTAAAGGATCCTAGGTGTCACCTACAAAGACCGCCATCACAAACGAAGAGATTCGAAACAGAATGACAACGGCGATTGGGCCCAACGATGACCTGTTAACCACTATTTAAAAAAAAACAACAACAAACACAAACTAAATCTTTATGGCCATAGCATAAGCTCATTAGGGATCGCAAAGACCTTCCTTCAGGGAACAGTACCAGGAAAAGGAAAAGAAGCAGACAGATAATGTGATGGGAAGACAACTAAAAAGAATGGATGAGCCTGCCATCGAAAGACAGAAAGGAATTGTAGAAAGATTGTCGACAATTCACTTGTGGTGCCCCAAACGGTGCTACAGACTAAGGGAGAGGTGAAGCTGGACGTCTGTGATAGTCGTGATCGTCATGTTATTACCGGTCGTTGACTTATAGCAAAAGAAAATGCTGGCAGACAACTAAACCGTTGTAGGCGTAATAAACTAATAAACTTGAATAACTTTCTTGTGAACTATACTAAATAAAATATATTATAATATAGAGAAAATCAACTTGTTTTGGAGCTTTTATTTTAAATATGTTTAAATCGAACACTTTACGTACGCCTTTATGTAGGCATGTCACGTCGAGAAATGGAGAGAGGTGGTCGAAGGATCATATGTGGAGCACAACGGTACAACAGGATAAGGGACTGAATTGAACATGTGAGATTAGACTTGCAAATAAGAGTTAAATCACAATGGTAGGCCTATATTTTACCTGCCTCATCGTGGCATATTTGTTTCACCTTTTGGAGAGAAAGATAGGCTAGCATGGAAAAGAAACTTTTCCTCCAGTTGGGGGAATCCCACAGCACTTTCTCGCAAAGACGCATTTGCACGTGGAGAAGATGTAGAAAAAAGGCTCCGCCAATCCATCCTAACCGCCACGCCGTAAGCTGCGGTGTTCGCTCTTGCACGGCTAGTGGTGGTACATTACAGGAAGGAATACGGAAGAATCTCTCCTGAGCTCGGCCTCAGACCTCGCCGGGAGAAAACCAGAGGAGTTAAAGAAACTGTGTCCTATACAGACGGATGTGATTAAATAATCATCTAGTCGACGAGAGACTTTCGGATAGAGAATCGGCGAAGAGCCAATCTCTCATTCCTGGCGGCTGTGACGTGGCAACGAGCTATTCGTCTAAACTGGCCACAGCTTGCGACGTCACAGACCAGTATTCAGGCATTCTATAACGATTGGCCCCGTACTCGGTAAAATCCTTCCTTTTGGTCAAGGGTCATAAAAGGGCGCTTGCTCGACCCTACAAAGGTTTTACATTTCAATCTCAACTTTCCCCAACCAATGTGAATCCTTAGCAGCACTGTACACAGAAAGTCTGAATTAATTCGGACTGTGTCATATAAGAAACAGGCCTAGCTTTATGAAAAAGAAATTCTGATATTTAAATATCATTTTAGCAAGAAGCCGTAAATATGGAAGATTTCCCATTGAATTTCATTAAGAGAGCGCTGGACCCTGACACGATGATGCTGACATGGCCAGGAGAAGCCTTTTTTTTTCCTCTCTTCATTTAGCGTCAAACAATTTTATTCCGGTCAGAGCAATCACGAACGTAAAATTATCTTTATTTACCGAATGCCCTTAATTGCATGCTATGCAGTTTTTTTTTCCCTTCTAGATTCTATTTAGTTATTTCTTGTAATTAACATTTCATTTACGTAAAAATCTATCGCAGTCAATCCAAGCAGGAACAATGAAAGGGCCGCAACTGTAATGTGATTTTAAAAAGTCATCAGACGGCATGCAAAATAATCTCCCGTGTCGAGTAGCATCAAGAATATAGAGCTATAGTCCTGTTTGTTTTATTGCTTTTTGTTGTTCAATAAATTGTTTTAGTTTTTATGTTAACTTTCTATAAAGATGTTTCGTAAAGCTACATTTACAATTTTTTAATTCACCGAACATAAAATATAAAATAATATGCTGACTATGTCTTGTAGGTCAAGGCGGTCGAGGAATTATAGTGAAGGCCAAACTATACGTCTGCAGCATCATATTAATGAAATTTGTTCATATTCACAGAGACCTTATATTGTATTGGTAGTCCATTAATAGCAGGTAATAATCGACCTCTAATCACGAAATGTGATAAGAAATAGTGGATCTACATTTGTGTACATGAAGATGTGGATCTCTATTAATTGAAGCTGATAATCTACCTCTAATCACGAGACGTGGGACTATTCAATCTTTAGAACAAATGTGTCGAATCTTTATAATTAAAACAAGTAATATACACATCAAATACAATAAGAATCCCTATTTTATCTCCAAATGATATAGTAAACTAAACCTTCATATTATATTGGTCGTTGAAGACAATAAAGAGAAATAAAATTGGCCAGATCGGGGGATCGAACCCACGACATTCGCGTCATTAGCAAGACGATGTAACCACTTCGATAACTTGAAACAAATTATGGTTTTGACAATGACTGGCGAACATTTGAGCAAACAACAGAAGCTGGGAAAAAATCTTCTTTGTGAATTGTTACAAACACAAGATAAACATCACAAACCCACTAAAACAAAAAAATAACAAGATATATATCACAAACATAAGATCATAAACACGAGATAAACATCACAAACCAAAATATTAGAAAACACAAGACATAAATACAAACATAAAATAAATATCACAAATAAATATGATACACATTCCAAACACAGGTTACACAATGCAAACATAAGATAAACATCACTAGCACTAGATGCAATCACAAAAATAAGAAACGAATCACACACACTAGACACACATCGAAAACATAAAAACACATCTCAAAAGCTAGATACACATCAATAAATATAAGATACATGTCACAAACGCTAGATACACATCCTAAATCTTCAGTTATACATCACAAATACTAGGTTCAAATCACAAACACAAGATATACATCGCAATGTCTTCGATTCCGAAGATTAAGGATGCGTTCAGTGATTCACACGACTATGCAGACCCAGTTGCGACCTGCATATTTTCCCACATCTCGTGCAGACAAAGCCGTTGTCAAGTGGTAGTCTATTTAAGTTGTTTTTTCGTCTTCTGCGCATGTCTTCAATAAGGGCTTTCCTTTGTGTCTCAAATGTATACCTTGCAGTGGGCCACGTAATGGCGAATCACCTCCGAGTAAAAAAGCGCCTACCTCTATATACATCTTATATTTATAATGTTTTTTGTTTGGTGTAATGCACAACATGTAAGACAAATTTCGATACGGACAATAAAGATTATTATTATTATTATTATAAACACAATATACAAAGTATAAACACAAGCTATACATACATCCCAAACAGAATATACATATCCCAAACACAATATACTTATTACAAACACAAGATACACAACATCAACACAATATACATATCACAAACACAATATACATATCACAAACACAATATACTTATTACAAACACAAGATACACATCACAAACACAAGATATATATATATATCACAAACACTAGATATACATCACAAACACTAGATATACATCTCAAACACAATATACGTATTACAAACAAACACAAGATACATGCCTCAAACACTAGATATACATCGCCAACACAAGATATATATCACACACACTAGATATGCATCACAAAACATAATATACGCACTACAAACACAATATACATATCACAAACATGATATACATATCACAAACACGAGATGCACATCACAAACACTAGATCACAAACACAGTGAGGTCACAATGAGATTCTCAAAGATTCTTAGATCTTCGATTCTGTATTAATTTCATTTGTTATCAGATGAAGCATCTCATTGATCCGGGATTGAAACCTGCCCTACGTCGTTAGAACACGAGGCAGGGAACTGAGTAGTGAAGTCTTCTCACGACATGTCAGCGATTGCTTAAACTTTAACACAGTTCTTTATTTTAAATTGGTTTTGATGATTGTTTCTTTTAAATATTTCTTTTCACATTTAATGTTTTTTAATTCATCATACAACACGTTAGCTTGATCCAACGATTACATCTTAGAATATTTGAATTGTTTTATGAGAAACAAAATAGTATAATTGTTGCCGAGGTTATTTTAATAGGCGAAAAGAGGCAATTTAAAATTAATAACATTTAACAAAAAAAAAAAAAAAAAACATTTTTACAACGCCAAATGAATCTTTGACAAATTATTACTTTGGACAATCAAAACAAAATCATGTTTTGAATATTCCTTGCAAATGGGCGGATTCGATAGGGATCCGACGGGGGCCGCCTCTGAGTTTGTGTGATAACACAAACTCTCTTTGTAAATCTTATTTAGAAATCATGTTTCGTTTAGGTCAAGTAATAGCACAGAATGAACATTTTTTTTTAAAACTCCGTCTTAAGATTAATTACATTTACCCATACACACCAGGCCAATACGAGGGAAGCGTCAACAGGGACGTCCTTGTAGAACTTGGCGTCACACTTTCATGGTGGACCTCAGAGCAGTAGATTTTAATCGCTCTGACCTGCTGCTCATCGATAAAAAAGAAAAAGCCGCTACCATTATTGACATCGCCGTAACACTATCTCATAATTTAAGAAAAACTGAGTTGGAAAAACAATGGAAATATGGGAACCTAGGCTTGGAGATTAAGCGTTTATGGAAATTATCTAAAACAATATACACAATTGTTATATCAACCGAGGGGATAATAACAACTGACCTCACTGATACCTTCAAGGCCCTTGGCATTCCTAGGAACATTCTCGTTGCTTGTCAGAGGGCGGTACTGGTGCAGACCTACCACATCACCAGAAAATTCCTCGGTGGAAACTGATAAAGGGACTACGATGAATTTTGCTTCCTTTTAACGAAACTCGACCCTGGCTTCGCCAGAGAATGAATACTCGTTCTTTTTTAACATAATATTAATAATAATGATAATAAGGCTTGTCTTCGAGTCCGAAGATTAATGAGGAATGCAATATTTCTCTTGGGTACGCAATCCCAGCTGTGACCTACAGATTTTGCCACTCCAGGGCAAGCATAACCATTGTCCGCCAATGGTCGATTAAGATTTTGTTTTCGCCGCCTGAGTCTGTCCTCGGCAGCGGATTTTCTTTTGGTGTCAAATGAGTATCCCGCGGCCTTAGTGAGTGACCTCAAGCTCTCTCGTTCTGAGGCCGCATGCAACCAGGTGCTCTCTTCTATGTCAGCTAAGGCAAGTTGGCGCCTATCCTGGTCTTTAAAGTGTTTCCGTGGAGCCCCTTTGTTACGTCGACCACCTTTTAGCTCACCAAAAAAGACTGCCTTTGGCATACGTTCTTCCCCCAAACGGGATACGTGCCCTGCCCAGCATAACTGTCAGACCATTAGAAGTCCCTCTATACTGTCCATACTGGCCTTCGCAAGGAGATCACTGTTCATGATGGAGCGCAACCGTCTTTGGTGAAACACAAATAACACATAAACATATCTAAACAATATTATTAGTGTAGTAACATTCCCGCGCCCCCCCCCCCAAAAAAAAAAAAATCACGACTCTATTGTGAACAAAAACGACTGGTGCCAATATTGACATTTGCCCAGCAATTTCACAGAGTCCACTATTAGCTCGTCGAGTGGGGCAATGAGAGAGAGAGAGAGAGAGAGGGGTTGGCAGAGGTGGTTAGCTAGATGACAAATCCAGGTCCGGACAACAGTGGTCACTCACTATCGACGTCATCGACCGGTGGGCACATAGCCCACAGTTCAATATCGAAATGGAACGAAGTAACGCAACATCGAGTATACAAACATCGATTTATCAAGTGAGAATTTCACGCCCGTGATTGAATGAAGTGGGCGGGACACGAAGAAGTGTTGGATGGAGGGGTTTATATTCCGAAAATCTATTTATTTATTTTTTTATATTTCGTTTGTACACCTCATCCCCCCCATGGCATCTACAGCATGATCATTGACGCTCTGATCTAATCTTATTTGTAGACATTCGTGGGGAGGGCGGGTATTTTAAAAGAGTTTTCTCTTGTTCCGTAGAAAAAGAAATCCAAGTTTTCATAAGATTTTTAGTTCTTAAGCTTCATGTTCAACACAGATGGAGGATTTTCCCACTCGACCATCGTCTCAAAAGTAGAGGAAAAAATTTAATTCGTTTTCTTGTAAAAGTTATCGACGATTTTTTCTCCGCTACAACCGCCTTGTAATATTTAAGAAATTTTTAGTCACCAAAAGAAACACGTGGTTTTATTAAGTAGATATCAGATTTTTTAATCTTGCCTTCTCTATTATAGTGAAGGAAAATAAGTGGGGGTCCTCCGGTGTACATCGCCTTCGTCTCTAGCCCAAGTGTCCTGAGTCCCAAGTCATTTGAAATGTATTGTTACGAATCTCCCTATCCAAGCTCTCTGTAAACTGCACCACACGACACCACCAACTGAAAGAACTTGACAACTCTGGGCTTCAAAATAACGTAATAGTTTAATGTCAATAAATAACAGCCAATACTTTACAATTGGTAGCACGTAACACAAGACTGTACAAATATCTCTCCGCCGTATCAACTCTTGCACTGGTCTCTCTGTCTCGTCTCGGACTTGGACTGGGCCGTCGTAACGAACCGTAGATCGGGAAGTTGTCACCCACCTCGTCTCTGATACCTTCGCTCTTTATATAGGGTCCCTGCTGGCCTTCTAGAACCGGACAGAACGTCGCTGAACCATTCTGGGTGGTCAGATGACTACTTCCTCGTGACGCTCCTGAGCTCTGTTCACGACGCCGATCCCTCTCGAATCGTCATGTTGACACTCGTCTCGGCTGACCGTCGTAACTCGTCACGGTTGAGCGCTCGTCTAGCGCTGGCCTGGGGCGATTGCGTCGGCTGACTACACATATAT
>JAZGLO010006678.1:685079-915079 GCA_036873155.1 Biomphalaria sudanica | reverse complement strand
AGCTCAAAATTGAAACCAGTGAATTCTGCCCATGTGGAGTATCACCAGAGAATGCCGACCACGTCCTCCAAAACTGCTCTCTCTACCAAGAGGCCCGTATAAGACACTGGCCCCAAAACACCCCAATAGAAAGAAAACTATATGGAGAGCTCCCTGATTTGGAAACCACTGCGCAGTTCATCTCATGTATTGTTCTAGTCATCTGAACACTCCAACATAACAATGAGAACGATGAAGAAGAAGGAACAAATGAAATATCTTCCTCCTCAAAGACTCAAAAACAAAGATTGACTGCTGCAGAGGTGAACGACACTACATATGTAATGACCCTGCTGGACTTTTACTTGGCCCTGCAGGATCACATTTATGCATGTTTAGTGTATTTTCTTCTTCCTCAAGTAGGTCACATTTAATCGATCTACTAGCCACGAGTTCGCTGAAAATAACTCGAATGGAAATTCCCGAGACAGCTTCAATCGACACACCAGGCAGCAGAGAGTCTCATTTTAACCTTTTATTCTTCTGTTAAAATGTCTGTTTTGCTGTCATGAATGCATTACTGAGAGCAGCAAAGAAAGATTTGAGAACCACGAAATTACCACTCTACAAGTAGGTGCTAAATGAGTTCATTTAACAGTGACACCTGAAGAAGGTTGAAGTTCTAACTCTCAAGTGAACAATTCAATGCTCCATAGAACAAGGACACGCAACGAAGAATTTATCAATGCCATGCTTCTGAACCTGCCACTGCAGTGGCGTAGCTATGACTTTGCCATCATTTGGTGGTGCGGGGGCTTGACCTCTTCGGAGGCCCCTGCATTTTGCGTAATATTTAATGGAGAAAACAACAACACTCATTGGGGGTCCACCTCAAGTGATATCACGGGGAGATTTTCAAATTCTCCCACTTCCTCCCTCACCCTAGCTACGCCTCTGTGCCCCAGCAAGAGACGTGTCAAATGCAGCAAGGGATTGAATCCTTTCAATTATCTTTTAAAGGGTATCAATGCTATAATTGTCTTAAGCTTAGCTTACGATCTGACACTTAGATCACATGGTCTTCAGTCTGTAGTATATATACATTTTGCATCATTTTGCGTATAGAGTGGCAGTACCAGGTTCATACCTGATTAAGTATTAGCAATGATACAAGCAGAATATTTGTTAAAATTCATTTAAAAATAAAGCAGCTTATCTAAGTGGAAGAATTCCACACTTAAAACTATATACCTCAAGAATGTAGAATTTATTTCCCCTTTTCGGTATTAAATAAAATAATTAATTATCAATAATTATTGACTAATTGGTCAATTGTTTAAAATAGAATCGTGTTTTGTTAGGTACAATAAATAGGCTAATCGTTTAAAGTTTCAATTTGATTATGGGTGTGGGAGAAATAACGTGTACACACTTTTTTACCAGACAGACAGGCATACAGACGATGAATGAGTTGATATAAGCTTTGTAAAAATATATAAATATATATGGAGCCCCACCAAATTCACTTCGGCTAGGAACTTCTATTATCTAAGGCCGGCCCTGGTATAATCTCTCTACTGTACGTCGAATCATGTGTGGCCAAACCAACCAAGCCTTCTGGACTCTACACTCCGTTATAACTTGTATTTCAAAGCTGTCGCCAGCTTAAGGCTAAGTTCGTATGCACCCGAACAAAGCTATACATTATAAAATCATTCACTTTATAATTCACCTTATTCCAATTTAGTTTTATATTTTTATTTGTGGGTGATTATAGAAACACCATCAGTATCGATTAAACAATAAAATATCGATACAACTAACAGCCAAAGTGAGTCTATGATTACAAGGCTTCAATAATACAAGTAATACTTTATCGACCGATCCCTGAAAGATTCGGAATCGTCTATGGCAAGAACTTGTTTCTATCATGACCACTAAACTTGAAAACTCTTCGATTTGTATTTATAGAAAGTCCCCCCCCCACAAAAAAAAAAAAAACTAAAAAAAAATTAATCTATCAAATTATATAATTACTTAAAATAACATGCTTTATATTAATATTATAAGTAACAAACATATTATGAATTTCTATGGGTACATTTATACAAAGGCCTAGGATATAAACTTAATAATGGCAGTAAAACATTCAAACTTTATAATAGCGGAGAAACATTCCAACCGATTGATAGCAGTGAACCATTCAAACGTCAAACAGATGCTCAAGGTACTGGTCAAGAGAAAGGAATAGGACAAGTCGAAGCAGGACACTTTGGCGCAGTGCATACTATTTCATAAACGTGAAAAGAATTTACTTAATTTTTTTTAAAAAATGTGTTTTTTAAATTATCGTCAGAACGTCAAGCGGCATGCGTCAAAACAGCTGCGCCAAAAACGGCTGCTCAAAAGTGTCGCATACCGATGACAAATGTGTCAATTAAGTGAACACAGGAAAATGTTTTTATTTTGGCTTCATCATACCGCACACCTTGCCGCAGAATGTTTGCTTGCAACTCCCCGCGACATCTCCCTGATAAAGTAAAGCAAGTTTTCTGTGAGATTAAACCTGGAAATATCACCGTGTGTGTTTCTTGTTTTGTCTTTTTTTTTGTTCTCAAACTGAAGTCAGCTCCCCCCCTCCCCCTAAACCCATGTCTGTGTCAATCACAACACAGTGATCAATTAGTTCCAATTACATCGATTTCCAAGCTAACCCAGGTTCTGATTGAGAACTTAACACTCGAGCCAGGGAGAGTTAGAAAATGTTCTTTAACACTGTGTCCATCGTCTGCTGAACAAGGGAAGCCGGGGGGGGGGGGAATAAGACGGAATGAGAGAGAATGAAAAGTACCAGAGTGAGAATGAGAGAGTGAGAGTGAGAGAGTGAGAATGAGAGAGTGAGAGTGAGAGAGAAATGAAAAAAAAATTCTCTGAGTAATAGAACATGTTTTCCAAATGAAAAAATTAGCCATATTGGTATCAAAGAAATCGCTGTTGTAATTGAATACTCTAGAATTACTCCCCTTGTTGAGATGGCAACGCTTCCTTCAACAGCTAGTTAATGCTAGGCCACAACGTTCCAGGATAAAGGGAAACCATTATTTGCATTTGCTAAAGCAGATCTTTTTAGTGGATAACTTTGAAAACACAAGACATTCAAACACATTCTAAGGTAAGGTGAATCCTTAGTCAGCCTGCGTATAGTTTCCACCTTTGCGTAATGGACTAATACAAGTTGTATTATAGTGCTAAACTTTTTATCATTTTGGTTATAGCTTGTCAGCATTTTTTTTATATAGGCATGAATAGTAAAAAAAAGATGATTACAGCAATAATACATGAAACACTGAATCATATCTGTGAAAAAAACAACACAATAAAATACTCAGAAGACACAAAGATAAAGGCACATTTCGTATTTCATAAGTTAGCACTAATCAGGGGCGCAGCTAGGAATCCTCCATCGTTTTGGGGCCCGGGGGCTTGACCTCTTTGGGGGCCCCACGCATTTTGCGTAATATTTAATTTTTTATTATAAAAAAACACTATTTGGGGCCCCCCTCAAGTGGAGGCCCGGGGGGATTTTCAAATTCTCCCCCCTCTCCCACCCCAGCTACGCCACGATAGTTTCTTCTGTAGCGTCATTAGAGCATGTAACGAGTTGCCCGAATCATCTAGAAAAAAACAACAACCAAGAACCTAGCTGGGTTTTATTTACTTACAAGACTCGTTTAAAACATAGATACGAGTAAGACGTCGTTATCGTCACGTTTGAAGTAACGTCCGTAATTTATAAGATATATTTTAATTTATACACTGATTATTGTTCGTATGGAAATTTGTCTTACAATTTGTGCATTATACCATTGCTATTAAAAATGGCTAAAAACCTAGGGAATTTTCTATTAACGGATTGCAAATATTATCACTGTTACTTCCCTTTGTTTCCAATAAATTTTAGATGAAATTGAAAACCATTCTCTATAATGTCTAAATCATTTTGAATCGCTTCCCTAGAATACTATCATTGACAACTTAAGGCTATTTGTACGTAGAGGTCTACTTTTAACTAGAACAAACATGGATGTTGGGAAATTGAAAAATTGAAGACGGCATTAATACGTGATGACACTGGTCAGCAAGGGGTCCGCGGTGTCCGTGTTTCACTTCTAAAGCCAATAGCTCCTTGAGATCCCGCCCCCCTCATGTCCAGCGACAGCGCATCTCCCTCAAAGCCCTCGTTGTCTCCTTTCATTACCATTATCTCGATGGTCAG
Organism: Biomphalaria sudanica; assembly: GCA_036873155.1. Taxonomy (NCBI): domain Eukaryota; kingdom Metazoa; phylum Mollusca; class Gastropoda; family Planorbidae; genus Biomphalaria; species Biomphalaria sudanica. The sequence goes on along the minus strand of JAZGLO010006678.1, from coordinate 910,824 downwards.
CGGTGGTCACTAATCGTCCACTAATGTACTACGTCTACCCGGGCCTACGCGCGCTGTAAATTACACCGGCGGCAGTGAAACTGTAGGGTAAGCGTTTGATCCCTTGACCATACTTGAACGGATCATGGCTCGGGATTATGTGCAATTAGATCCTTGGGGAGTGGGAGTGGCGCAGGAGTGAGGGTACGGAATGGATTGGGGAGGTGGGGGCTCCATTACGAATTCTGTACTTTTGTATGAGTTTGTAAGCTCTTTCAGGTTGCTAGCTATTACATTTTGAATCCCAGAAAGACAATGATTTGTTTTTAATTATTTGCAGCACTCACTCATAAAGACTAAAGTACTAATGCACCGATAGCATGGTTGAATGTGTATTTAAGTTTTTTGTTATATATTGTCATTCTAACTGTAACTCCCTCTACGACAATGAGATTGAAGTGCATAGCAAAATATGTGTATTCAAGAGTGAGCAGTATAATGGCCATCTATTTATAATCAGTCTTGGTACGCGGCTATCTGAAACAGTGATCGTTGCGCTAGGTATTTTCAACTAGATTTTGAGTTTCTTTTTTCGTATCTTATAAATTACAAACCCTCCTTTAAATGAGAAGATGATTACGCCCCTTGCGTAGTCGTGTGTTAGTCTAGTCGTGCGTGTTAATTAGAAGCTTAAACTCTGGTAATCGACTGTTTTTTTTTGGAAGTGGCGGATTCTGGCTACCCGCTAACATTACAATAAACTTTTAATAAATTATCAGCTATACTTGCATTTATAAGGATTATAGATTAGTTGAACATTGTAGGCAAATTAGCTTCTGGGTATTTACGAAGCTTGTATCCACTTACACGGTATGTCTCCCATAAGCTGAAATTTAGCACAATTATTTCTTTTACCTGGCAACACTAGAATCAATAAAATAAAATTATTAACCAATAACTTAATTAACTATTGGTAGTTTTTTTTTTGGGGTATCAAACAAGGGAAATAAATCAATTAATGTTACATTTTCGAACATCTGTGTATTTTGGAATCAGCGTTTTCAGATTTCATCGCAAGATATTCCTCTGAACTAATTCAATGCCAAAAGTGAAAATTCATAGAACTGAGTGGAAGTTTTTCAGATCCACGATTGAAGGAGAAATGCAACCGAGTTAACAAATCAATGACCTACATAGTTTGCAACATTTGTTTCAGCTGAGAGCAGTTTGTCTGTTGTTGTAACCATCGTTGCATTTAATGCAGAGTGTTGACTAAGTTTAGGTGACTATCCTAAATAACTTGAAACACACTTAGATCAAACCACAAAGCAGACGACTTAATTTAAAAAAACAAGAGAAGATAAGGCGTGGTTGAAGTACATCAAATTTAATCCACCAAAGATAAAAGGGATACGTCCATTGTCGCTAGCTGACAAAAAAAAAAAACCCAGCTAAGACCAAAACAGTGCCAACAATACAAGAGATCTATGTATCAAGACTGCAGATGAGCTGTGAACCAAACGTTTTATTTCATATCTATATTTCCATTCCTATTTTTTACCTACGTCATAGTCGCTAGCTATCTGTCATAGCTAAACATAAACACTACAAACAAACCCACAATTTACGTGCCAAAGTTAATATCATCTCTTTACACTATTTAAAAGTCATCTCTTTACACTATTTAAAGGTCGCTTTAACTTTTCATCTATCTATCTAGCTATCTATCTATCTACCTATCTATCTATCTATCTATCTATCTATCTATCTATCTATCTATCTATCTATCTAATTTAATTGTGAGCAGGTCAGGAGGCTCGCTGAGTGGAGATCTATTATCTGCTGCTCAGCATTAAATTTATTAACAGTAGGCAGATGTTAGCGCTACTGGGTGGGCTCAATCTGTGCACCTCGGTATGGTGACCAAGGGGCTAGATTCGCCTAAGTTACCAGAAATACTAACCTAAACTAAATGAAAGCAAGATAACGAAACTTTAGTTTAGGATAAATAAACAAAACGAAACTTTATTTACATAAAAAAAAATCAATAATAAAAAATATAATATATACACTAACCACTACAACTGATACTAACCCACCTGCTACTAAACCTACACTACTACAAACAACAACAAACTAACCAAAACAACTATCTAACACAAACTGATCAAACCAACTACCTAAAGAGAACTAAATCACTACAACTACTACACTAGACCTAGATCTACACAAATACACTACAATAAACTAGCGTAGATCTACAATATTCTACTACTACAACCAACCCATAACTAAAACCAAAACAAGAACTCCACAACAGTGTGACAAGAGAGACTAAAACTAGATCTATCTATTCTAGTATTCTAGATATAAATGAACAGCCAAAGGCAATTAAAACAGCAGAGTAATAGCAGTTAAAACAGCAGCATGTATTTCAGCAGCAGATCTATATTCAGCAGTATTATTCAGCAGAATTATAGTCAGCAGTAATAATAGCCTGCAATACATAAATGTAAAACTATAAATACAAAATCATATATATTTTATTAGGACTGATGGACGCTGTCATCTTTAATACAGCATGTTAACAACTATTATGACAAATAGTCCAAGTAGAAAATAAAACTAAATTAAAATATATCTAGCATATTTACAAATAGTGTGACATAGATGTAGTAAAAGAAAATATAAAATAGTTACAAACTTACAGGTCGTCCCAGGTACAGGAATAGAAATATTGAAAACAATTACTAGCATTTAAGATCACCAATACCTCTCGTCACTACCGTAAACTGGTCTACTGTCCTAGAAACAGCATGGAGGACATAGCAATATATACTATCCCGCACTAACCTTTATAAAAATATGTGGTATAAAATCTGACACTAACCTATAAAACTAAAATATATAAAAATAGCTCTAGGAGCGCAAGCTCACATAATAATTTCGGAAAATCCCGCTACTCCACGTAAAAGTGAAACAAGTGTATTGTTTATTGATTATATTCGACAATGGTTTTGTTATAAGTTGTTATCTTGAAATGCGAGTGCAGCTTTGCAGTGGTTAAAACAATAGAGAGAGAGGGGAAGAGGGGTTGCGTGAATTATGTCGACGTCTCGAAGTGGTGGTGAAGGATGATGTTGTTGCTGAGGTTTTTAGGTTCAAATCATGAGACAAATGTTTATTATCCTTAGAGCATATACAAGAGAGCTCGCTGCGGCGTAGATGGCTGAAAAGAACTGGGGGATGATCTTCTGTGGAATCAAAAGCTTATTTTGTTTAAAGATATATGGATTTAAAAAGGAAGTGGTTTCTAAGGGTTAGGGTCATGGAAAACAAAGTTTTACTTACTAAATATATGTATAAACGGAGGCGTGGTGGTCCGGGGTTCGGATCCTGGGATTTTTAATTTCCGATCTTTAGGGCGCCTCTGAGTCCACCTAGCTCTAGTTGGTACCTGACATTGGTTGGGGACAAGTAAAGGCAGTTGGTCGTTGTGCTGGCAACATGACATCCTCGTTAACCGTGGGCCACAGAAACAGATGACCTTTACATCATCTGTCCTTTAAATTGCAAAGTCTGAAAAGGGAACATATGTATTAAAGGTATCTCCCAAACAAAAAAAAAACAAACAAAAAAACGCGACTTTGTTGTTTAAAAAAAAAGTCGTTAGCGTTGTTCCTCATTTGAACTGTGAGCGTGTTCTTGCGTTACTCAAACAATATTTAGGCCACAAACGTGGCTAGGGTATTCAAATCAAATGCGTCTCCCCTGATTGCATGCTTGTTATTTGTTTGCATTGTTCTGGATTTTTTTTTTAATCTGGTGATTATGGTTAGAGCGTTGGATGTCACACCGAAAGTCACGGGTTTTAATGTTTTTCTTGTCATAGTTCTTTTTATTTTTTGGCTCTACATTCAAGAACAGGGGTTCTCAACCTGTGGTCGCGACCCCCATTGGGGTTCGATTGACAATTTGCCAGGGGTCGCCAAAGACCATTGAAAAAATGAATTCTTATTGTCTATTCTTCAATTGCTGTGTGTGTGCGGGGGAGGGGGGGCGCGGCTAAGTGGGGGATTGTAAAAAGGGGTCGCCGAGCATAAAAGGTTGCGAACCGCTGTTCTAGAACATAGAGGTCAATCTAGCCCAACCACACATTACACACACAGACATTTTATATGGTCAGTTAAAGGAGTCTAGGCGCGGTAGATGAGTCATGATGAATGGTAAAGTTCTCGGCTTCCCAAAGATAAAGGCACATTCCTCGTTCCATATGCTAGGACAAATTTGTACAAAATTTCTTCCCTAGTGCTATTAGAGCATGGAATGGGTTGCCTGAGCTAGCCAGGAAAACCAGTGACTTGGCAGAATTTAAGTCATTGGTTAATATGCATGACTCCATGCATGACGCGTAAGTCGTAATCATCTCCTTTTTTGAAGTAACGTCTGTATAAGATAAGATAATATAATCTACATCTGCTTGGATCGTTCCCAGACAGACGTTTGTTCAGACAGGCAGATGGAAGCATTCGACTTTTAAGACAATTAGAAAAAACAAAACAACTCCTTATGATTAGTGATGATCAATTCGAAACTAGAATGGAAACTTCTGGATATACAAATAACGCATTGATAACTACATACTATATATACACATACAGTCATCGAGTAAACATTAACACATTTTTCAATGTATCATTATCATCCAACGCAGACTATTGTGTTTAAATATTTCATAACAGACAAGACATCAACAGACTCGCCCAGCCGCATTTTTAGAAGGAAATTTAAAGATACCCGGAGCGCTCTCTCCATGTCTGGTGAAAATAACCTCCGCAACAGATCGAGATACCAAGATCTACTACATTATGATCCAAGTACCCTCTGTCATATGACAACGCGCCAAGGCACGCCTCTGCGATCACATCTACCGAGGTCCAAGACACTAAACCGGAAGAAAAAAAAAGACAATATGTTATCTTATTGGTTATATTTTTTAATTTCACCCAGATGCATAAATATCTCTCCCAGGCACAAAAAACTAAAAACCAGAACAAAAAAAAAAAAATTGATCTTGTCTTATCATATTGGTTTCAAACTTCTTAAAAATTCTGTTTTCTCAGGATCGAAGATATCCCTCCCCTATGGGTGGGTCTAGTATTTCCAGTTAAAACCGGTAATTAAACGGATTTCACAGTAATAGACGAGTGATGCACGAACTTGAGATTGGCTTGTAATAATATACGCCCTTTTTTAAAGCCATCCTCAGAACACGTGAATGCATACACATTGCCAGCGGCTAATGGTTGAAAAGCGTGCCATGCATATAAGTAAAAAAAAATATCTTTTAGCGCTTAAAGGTTGCGTGCACAATAAAACGAAATTAACCGAACAGCTCCGCTAATACATGAAAAATTCCACACGCCGGCTTTGAACGTACGAATACGGACAGAGCATCTTATCTTATCTTATCTAATCTTGTACAGAAGATGATTACATCCCACGATTACAGAGGTAGAAGCCCACTTTCCGCAAACTCCCACACACCGATCGGTTCAGCCCATCCACAAACACTCATCAAGTTAACATTAGCACATTTTCAAATTAGTTTGACGTCATTATCACCCAGCGCAGACTATTGTGTTTAAATATTTCCTACCAGACAAATACATCAACAGACTTCGTCCAGACGCATTTTCATAGAAGGGAGATAAAAACAAAAAAAGATCTAGCAACCCGGAGCGCCCTCTCCATGTCTGGTGTAAATTACAGACACAACAGATGCAGATCTCGACCAGATTTACACAACGTCTACTCAGGATGATGCTAGATGTCGGAAATATAGATCTAGTCTCTAGGTAAAATACAACCTGGCCGAGATAAAGAGAGAGAATATGTCTGTCGAAGTTCAGGGTGAGGGCTTTCAACACCTACTGTGAATTATTATTTTTTATATTAAACAAAATAAAAAATTCTGTTTCTACTATTTTTAAATAAAAATTATCATATTATTACAATTCTCTCTACCAGGCCTTATGTAAACACTGCTCAAGTGCTTTGAGTCGACAGAACAGAACATTTGTGCATGGTACTTTTAGCTTTTTTATATATTAAAAAAAATATTTTAGCTGTTATATAGCGCTCTTTCATGCTTAGAGCATGCTCAGAGAGCTTTTGGTCCAATCTCATTAGTGGACCAGTGGTTTTCCGTGCTGCCTTTAGGCGCTCAGTAAGCACAACTCTGCCCGAGTCGGGTGTCGAACCTCGAGCCCCCCTTCTAGGTAGCCAAGCCAAGCCAAGTTCAAGCGCCTCTCGACCACGCGTCCCACATAGAATCGACTAAACTATTCAGTTATGCATAGTACTTTTAGCTTTGCATCGACTAAACTATTCAGTTATGCATAGTACTTTTAGCTTTGCATCGACTTCACTATTTACTTGTACATAGTACTTTTAGCTTTGAGTCTACATAACTGTGCACTTGTACATGGTACTTTTAGCTTTGTGTCGACATAGCAGTCCACTTGTACATGGCGCTATTAGCAATGAGTCAATAAACAAATCTTCACCTATATCGAGATTTACTTTCCTGGTTATGCTTCACATAATTGTCTTGCCTCGTAACGATTCGTCAGTTTCACTCTTCCAATCCCCCATTGTACTACTCACCCTGCAAAAAAACAAAAGGTTTTATTATTAATTTCAGAGGCGGAGATGTGATGAAAAATAAGAGAGGCACGGGCTAAAGAAATTAAGGTCGACGAAATTCAAGTCAACCATTCAACTTTAAAAAAATGTTTATTACTATGTGACTGAGCCTCAATCGATAGAATAATTTGTTAAGGGTGCATGAGAATTGAAACTTTCCTGAGTTCATTTCGTAAATGTTCAGGTGTGTCTATTCACTGATTCAAACTCCCTAATGCACGAGAGCGGTATTTCCCTTTTGACATCATTTATAGAAAACTTAAGGATCTATGAGAAATTAAAAGCCCAAAAATAATTGTATAATAATGAAACATTTTCAATCCTATATAATGGTCAACCTTGAGAGAGAGAGAGAGAGAGAGAGCGGTGGGGAGAGAGGGTTAGAGAGAGAGAAAGAGGAAGAGGGAGGGAGAAAGAGAGGGAGAGAGAGGGAGGGAGAGAAAGAAAGGGAGAGAGAGGAAGGAGAGAAAGAGAGAGAGAGAGAGAGGGGGGGGGGGAGGGAGAGAAAGAAAGGGAGAGAGAGAAAGAGAGGGAGAGAGAGGGATGGAGAGAGAGAAATAGAGGGAGAGAGAGTGAGGGAGAGAAAGAGAGGGAGAGGGAGGGAGAGAAATAGAGGGAAAGAGAGGGAGGGAGAGAAAGAGAGGGAGAGAGAGGGAGGAGAGAAAGAGAGAGAGAGAGAGAGGGGGGGAGGGAGAGAAAGAAAGGGAGAGAGAGAAAGAGAGGGAGAGAGAGGGAGGGAGAGAGAGAAATAGAGGGAGAGAGAGTGAGGGAGAGAAAGAGAGGGAGAGGGAGGGAGAGAAATAGAGGGAAAGAGAGGGAGGGAGAGAAAGAGAGGGAGAGAGAGGGAGGGAGAGAAAGAGAGGGAGAGAGAGGAGGGAGAGAAAGAGAGAGAAAGAGGGGGGAGGGAGAGAAAGAGAGGGAGAGAGAGAAAGAGAGGGAGAGAAAGGGAGGGAGAGAAATAGAGGGAGAGAGAGTGAGGGAGAGAAAGAGAGAGAGAGGGAGGGAGAGAAATAGAGGGAGAGAGGGAGGGAGAGAAAGAGAGGGAGAGAGAGGGAGGGAGAGAGAGAAAGAGAGGGAGAGAGAGGGAGGGAGAGAAAGAGAGGGAGAGGGAGGGAGGGAGAGAGAGAAAGAGAGGGAGAGAGAGGGAGGGAGAGAAAGAGAGGGAGAGGGAGGGAGGGAGAGAAAGAGAGGGAGGGAGAGAAAGAGTGGGAGAGAGGGAGGGAGACAAAGTGAAAGAGAGCGAAAGAAAGCGAGAGAGAGCGAGAAAGAGAGAGAAGGAGAGAGAAAAAGAGCGACAGGGAGGGAGAGACACACACACACACACAGATCCATCGTACTTTCTTTGAGAGGTCCGCCTTTGTTGAACGAGAACACTAGAGCAACCCTTTTGTGTAAGCATTATTTCTCAGCCAATACAAACACCCCTTCTGTTTATCTTCTTTCATAATTATGCTCAGAACACAAGCGCTGGACGTCTCTATCACTAGCTACCAGAAAAACACTTGAACTTCCCAGACTGTTTATCTCCACACCCACCAATAAATACGATGAAATTATATGTCAATATGTGCAGTGCTGCCTCATTGAACATATTCATATTGTTAGGAATGCTGCTGATGTAGTACAGGGGGATACCAGACCACATCCGATCGAATACAAGGAAGGGGGGGAGGAGACGCCTCCATTGAAGAAGGTCCGAAAAACGTCTCACTTTGCTAGGTCACGACCTAACAGTCCAAATCGGAATGGACGTGGGCTTTTGGTGCTAATGATTTATTTATGACCCGCTGGAAAAAAAAAAGTGGAGATGTGTGTGTGAGTGTGGAGCGTGATGTTTGTGGAATGTGGTGTGTGAGGCGTGTAGTGTGTTGGAGTGTGCTGTATGTGTGTGGTGCTGTATATGTGTGGAGTGTGGTGTATCTGTGTGGAAAATCACTTATTTTAAAACACAGACAGGTGTCAGACTGTCAGATATATGTCATTGTTTAAAACACAGACAGATGCCAGACTGTCAGATATAAGTCAATGTCATATTTTGTTTAAAACACTGGCAGATGTCATCTACATGGCTATGTCATATTTCATGTAAGCCCAAACGCTGGTTCTGTAATGGTGTCTGGATACTAACTGTAATGTTGTAACCCGTAAGCCTCCCCCCCCCCCCCCATGGCCAGTCCATCTTTCACTACGACCCGATATAAAAACCTAATGTACCTCACTCTGACCTATAGAATGGCCTTGCCACAGGGAGTCCCTCGCGCAGTGTTTGTAGAGGAGCGCTCACATACCACGGAAGACCTTCTGGGACTAGGTGTTAGCACATTTGTAGTTTGTTGTTTCATACCGAAGTCTACGCTTCAGGGGATTTGTTCTCCCCCCCCCCTCTTTCGGGAATTTCCAGGGACATACATCCCATTCCTCAGAGGCAGCCCATGGGGGTGGCCAGTGGAGCAACCGCCACAGGCTCCGCACCTAAAGAGAAGGGGCGTTAGGAAGATTCTTTTCTTACCGTTCGCCCATCATACCAATATGCGGGAGCTTTGCTATGACACTCGCCCAGGGGCCGCATACTGCTTAAATATTTGTGTTGTGTCATAAGCAATAAAAGGTGTCAGTGGAAATTTTTATTCTTACTCAGACTCACACAAGTGACGTGCTTAATTTAAAAAAAAACATTAAATTACATGGACATTTGGAAGTACTTAACACCCAGGAGTAGAAATTCATAAGAACACATATCTACATTTGTCCAAGATACAAGAAGGGTACTTCTCTATGTGAGTTATATATTCAACATTTCATATCATATGTAGGTCACAGCTGGGGTTGCGTAGCCACGGGAAATACTGCATTCCTCATTAATCTTCAGACTCGAAGACAAGCCTTATTATTATTATTATTCAACAAAATCCAAAATAAAATCAGCAGTATCAGGGACTTGTTATTTGCTGACGACTGTGCCCTAAATGACTGCTCTGAAAATGATCAGCAGAGCATCGTCAGTGACTTCTCAAGAGCATGCTCAGACTTAGGCCTTACCATTAACACAAACAAGAGTGAAGTCTTATATTTACCTGCTCCTGGGAAAGCCTGACTGTCCCATACCAAAACATAGGAAATGGTCATAACACAGCGTCTCTACGCCTTACTTGCACCCACTGAACATGATACCCAGGGCCCTACGTGAAATTATTTGCGCGCGGACCAGTCAGGGTAGGGATGAGGATAATAAGTGAAAATAAAGATTTTGTATTAGAAAATAAATTCGTCTTTCCATTACATTTTCATTAAATGAAAGCTGATGATGCCATTTTTTTAAATCGCGCTTAGGAGTGGCGTTTATCATATTAATTGACACACCAAAATGACACTTTGTCTATTTTAAAGACATTTTTTATGAGTTTTCGGGAGATTTTAATAATTTCAGGAGATTGCCAGGACTTGTTCGTATATTTTGCTATTTCGGGAGAAACTATCGAAAAATCAAAGAAAGCATTAGGGTTTATTAAAAGAAATTTCTATAAATCAAATAAGAACATAAAACTAAAATGTTATTTAACCTTAGTTAGGCCAATAATAGAATATGCATCCTCTGTTTGGGACTCTCAATTCAAGAAAACATTAAGAAACTGGAACAGACACAAAATAGAGCAGTGAGATTCATAACAAACGAATATTCACATTTGACTAGAGTAACACCTTTAGTAAAATCACTAAATTTAGAAAGCCTTCAGGACAGAAGACTCAAAAGTAAAGTAGCAATTATACATAAAACTCTGAACCATAATCTTCAAATACAAAAGCAAAATTTAATAAAATACTCTGAAAGACACAAAGATAAAGGCATATTCCTCGTCCCATATGCTAGGACAAATTTGTACAAATACTCCTTCTTCCCTAGTGCTATTAGAGCATGGAATGGGTTGCCTGGGCTAGCCAGGAAAACCAGTGACTTGGCAGAATTTAAGTCATTGGTTAATATGCATGACTAAATGCATGACGCGTAGGACGTAATCATCTTCTTTTTTGAAGTAACGTCTGCATTATATAAGATAAGATAAGAAGTAGTGCTTTTGGATGCCTCCAAGCGAGAGTGTGGCGAAATAAATCGTTCTGTCTGCCTTCCAAAATCAGTATCTCAACCTCTCTTTGTGGATCTGAGACATGGGCACTTTATAGAAAGCAACCAAGACTTCTTAAACGCCTTCAGCAAAGATATTTGTACACTATCATGGACATACGGTGGCAAGACCGAACTACAAACAACGATGTTCTTGCGAAATGGTATGAAATTCTTATAGTCCGACAGTCACGCTGGGCAGGGCACTTATCCCGTATGGGGGACGTACATATTCCAAAGGCAATCTTTTCTTAGTGAGCTGAAAGGTGGTCGGCGTATCAGAGATGCCCTACAATAACACTTGTTTAGAATACTAACGCGATGTTTTTAAGTCTCATATGAAAAATTGCGCTATATTACTTTGTTACTAGGTGCACTTTTTACCCTATAACGTAGAGATATTGCATCACTTGATGTTTCGTACTAAAGCCATAATGAATATTCTAATTGCAATACTAAATGTCTGAACGTAACCATTTTAGAAGTTACACTGCAAAGACTTTCTTCCAAGCCAATAGTTGCCCAATAGTTTTACGCAAAAAATGCAATGTAAAATGATACGATGTGAGCTGTGGTTTTCTATACTGTTGGGGGACTTGAGACTTTCTATTCTAATCGCCTTGTACAATTACATTGAGAACTAACAAAACGAAAAAACAACTCTTCAGATTGATAGTCTTTACCCGATCGTTAATTTTCGTAATTACAACAATATTCCCAAAATGACTTCGGGTACATATCCTTCCTTAACTAATTATTCAACCGAGCGAGACTCGTCACCTGGTACTATTTAAAAATAATAGCAATCAGTAGGAATAGTCAAAGAGGAAACCGACAATCCTACCAGACTACCAGTATTAGATCTAGATCTTCTTCTGAAGGCGATGCAAACATTTCAGCACAATTCGCTCAATAACACTCCGCATAATTGTATGATACTAGAAAAATAGACTTGTATGGGAATGATCTTTTCTTGTAAGACGGCCTTGTCATTAAGCGGAATATACCAGATATTAATTCACTTGTTATATTTGTAGGATATAATTCAAGTGATTTCTTCATAAGCTTTATAAACGCTATTTAAACAATTCATGCGCGAATCAAATCTGATTATATCAGAAGACCATACTTATAGTGCCAGCTCTCTGGAGTATGGATATTGGCTGGCAACATACAGACCTAATTCGTACAATACTAAGGACACATTTTTGGTTAGCCTAGATCCCGTTTAGGGCGATTCATTTGGTGGTTAGCTTCGCTTGCCACTACTTAGAACCGTCTTCATAACTTACGCCTGTCTCCCAGCTAATAAGAAAAATGGATGAAATCGTTGAGAATCCCTGGAATTTGATATTTTTATTTCCCGCGCGCTAACGTAGCATGATTAATAAGCTTTGGGTGAACTCCCTTCTCTCGAGAGGTATCAATCTTTCCCACAGACTTTTTTTTGAAATATCGATACCAATACAAGCCTATGTAAACATCACCGCATTTTTCAGTATCGTAGGTACCGGTAACCGTCATCGTCATGTCCTCACTCGGCTCCTATGTTGTTGTTTTTTTAGCGTTGATTTACTGGCGATGGGGGCGATAGTGATTCTGTGTGTACAAAACTACCTGCTGACATCCAGAGAAGGACGGGGGACAGACAACTCAACAACAGCGGAGTCTCGTGTGACATGTCAGATGACATCCCGAGTGGCATCTCTGCTTTAATGCTTTGACGTTGCTGCACGTGCAAATCAGTGCTAGTGGTTGCTAATTAAGTGGTTCTCAAACATTATACACACAGACTATATGTAATTATCGAAAAGCTGGGCTTCATGTCATTCAAAATAATGTTTCAATGTATCAAGTCAATAAAGATATGGACAAGGTGTCAAGGTCACCAAAAACAACAAAATGTTTTGTATCTGGAAATTCCTCTAAGTTTGGAGATGTGCAAAAAGAAAGTGGACAAAAAGCCCAATATGTGCTAAAATAATGGACAAACCCCCAAGATGTGCTAAAAATAGTGGACAAAAAGCCCACTGTGTGCTAAAATAATGGACAAACCCCAAGATGTGCTAAAAATAGTGGACAAAAATCCCACTATGTGCTATAATAATGGATAAACCCCCAAGATGTGCTAAAAATAGTGGACAAAAAGCCCAATATGTGCTACAATAATGGACAAACCCCCAAGATGTGCAAAAAGAAAGTGGACAAAAAGCCAAAAATGTGCTAAAATAATGGACAAAAAGCCCAAGATGTGCTAAAAATAGTGGACAAAAAGCCCAACATGTGCTAAAATAATGGACAAACCCCCAAGATGTGCTAAAAAATAGTGGACAAAAACCAAAGGTATCTTGTGACATTTTTTTTTGGCATTTATATGACACATTATTCTGTGACATTTTACGTCTGGAGAGACGATCTTTTCCCTTCACAACTTCTTGTGTGACTAAAGAGGCCAATCCTTGATACACGGCTGCGATCGCAGGTTGGGCATATGTGATCACCAGACGCCGTTGCATGTTCACCCTTCTTTCTACTACTGTTGTGTATGACATCTGCAATCTGGGACCCTTCTTTTATGCTGGCTCTCCATGTGGATCTATCAGGCGCCACTTTCCCCAACTGTTAGTGTCGATTTAGAAGAGCTTATTGTCCTTATAGTTTCAGCTGTGATTAAAATGGGCCCATTCTGCATTTCTCTAAATTAGATCCCCCCCCCCCCCCAGCGGCGTTCAGAGCATTGGTCAACAAGCTTTCACCACAAACATCTTCCATTTCTCTAAACGCTGAAAAAAATTGATGCTATATTCTATCAAAGTTTTTTTCTTGGTATATAGACGGCAAGGCTAGATACTAGCTCTTATCCCGGTTCCGTGTGGTTTTTATTGGTAGAAGTAGTATAAGATATGATCACTCCACTTCGTATAAAAAAAGGTTATATGTCATGCGTCTCAAATAGACACAGAGAACCAATCCGACCAAATTCACAAATGTATATATATATATATATTAAATATATATATATAGCTCTTTATTTCGTAATTTGTAGTTTGATCAACATCTTAAACATAACACATAGGAAAACAAAACATTGCGCTGAAGACTCCTGAGTGCGCTGAATCATTCACCTGAATGATTATAATCTCCACTTCACCGAGGACAAAAATACTCTGAAATGTCGACAGTTCGTGGCCTATCTTTTTTATATCTTTTATCATCATTTACACCAGCGGTTCTCAACCTTTTATGCTCGGCAACCCCTTTTTTACAATCCCGCACTCTGCCGCGACCCCCCCCCCCCAGCACACACACATTCAGCAATAGAAGAAAAGTAAAAACCATCCATATTTTTGATGGTCTTAGGCGACCCCTTGCAAATCGCCAATCGACCCCTAAAGGGGGTCGCGACCCACTGGTTGAGAACCCCTGATTTACACTGTTTATTGTAATATACCCACAGCAGCTCATCAATTATAATTTCATCCTCGCAAATAAAGGAGAATAAGCGAGTAGTCAGAACAATATCTGTGTTTAATATCTATCAGATTTCTGAACACACGTAACTCTGAAACTGTTCATAATTCCAATCATCTATATGTTATAAAAGTGTAAAGTTGACTGCCACCCACTCAAGAGTTATACATTACGAAAGTATTTTATACATGTAGTTCATGTAGTGTTTATGTTTTACAAGATTTGACCTCCTGATAATAAAAAATTAGTGACGTTTAAGGTGTAATTAGGTCGGTCCAGTAGCGTCACTATGGGAAGGCGGTGGTTGCGGGCCGCACCGGGTGACACCCAGCCTAGTGACGCCACTGGATAGATCTACACTTGTTTTAGAAGAGTCTTTTAATTATTCAAATAATATTCTAGTATTTTTAGTTTCATTAAAACCAGGAACGATAACTTTGTTGCAGAGATGTGTTGGAATCAATGCTCAAACGATTTAAAAATAGATTCCTCATTTCCATGTTGTTTTTTTATTTAAAAAATTATCTCCCCTGCTATATTCAACGTCATGATCTTAAAACAGAGTTAACTTCATTATCTCCCCTGTTATCCAATAAACACTTTACAAAAAAAATCGATTTAGAAAATATTTTTGAACATCAGTATGGGGATACAATGACCAGGAATTCACTTCCTTGGTTCACTCATGACTTCCTTCTCTAGCTTAGCTTTGAAACTTCGCTGTATTCTAAATCAGGGCTTACTGCTCCTAACAGACCACAGCTACAGTTTCTCTGTCTCACCCTCACGCTTATAAAACTAGACGAAATAACTAGAAAAACATAAAAATACTTTTTAAAAACCCAACAAAGATTATATTAAGCGTACTTGTATCAATTAGTTTGGATCAGTCATGTAATTAAATTGTTTAATAGATCTAGACTAGCAATAAAAAAAGCAATTATACAAATAAAAAACAAAACAAAACAAAAACAAACAAACAAACAAAAAAAAAAAAAACAAAAGGGAACGACCTGAATTAAAACATGTGCCAACACGGTAACCACTCTGCTAGCGAAGAGTCTATAGTTTAATACCATGGGAAGATGGTATAGTTATCTATTGTTTCTATTTCATGTTTGTGATTAGAGTTCACTAAGCCTGAGTCGTTAGCCTGATATAAAGGGGACTAATTCTGTTTATACCACAGCTTCAGTTAACGACTATTTCATTCCCGTGTTTGAGATATCAAAGTAGTTTATTACCAATAGTTAATTAACTAATTGACTAATTATTTTTTATCGATTCTTGCGTTGTCAGGTAAAAGAAATAATTGTGCGAAATTTCAGCTTGATCCGACATTAGGTAGCGGAGAAATAACGTGTACAAACTTTTGGCCAGACAGACACACAGACAGAGTTGATATAAGCTTTGTAAAAATACATTTTTACCTATAAATAGCATCAGAAGTGCTAGTAATTAAACTGGCCAAACAAAAGCGTTCACATCTCTTAGCGGCAAAACACATGATCAACAAAGAAGACGTTGACTCCAAATGAATGCAAATGCATTTTAATTCGAAGAGTTCATTTGTTAAATATCTCGTTTTGACGAGATTGTGCTTATCTTTGAACTTACTTAAACTTGGGTCCTCCCGCGCCGTTCGGCGCATTGGGCGGAAAGCTGTCTCCATAAAGATCTGTCATTGGCAATGTCTGAAGCCTCCTCCCACCTGGTGTCCACTGTTCTGAGGTCCTCCATGAAGGTGTGTCGCCAAGTTATACAAGGACGTCCCTGTTTGCGCTTTCCTCGTATTGGCCTCCATGTGATCGCAACTCTTGGTATGCGTAGTTCATTTTGTCGTAGAACATGTCCCGCAAAACTCATGCGACGCTCTGTCACAACATCACTAAGTGTTCGACTTCCAGTTCGGCATAGGATTTCCTTGTTTGAGATCCGATCTGTGTAACTGACTCCCAAAATCCGTCTCAGCCATTTTTTAACTTAAAAGTTAAAAAGTAACTTCCAGAGGTGCTACTGCTACAGGTACATATCAGACATTAGATAATGCACTCAGGTATCCGGGGAAGCCCCTTAACAAATATCTCTCTTTAATTTCAACTGTTGCTTCGTCTTGACTAGAATCTCTAGTTCTATTGGAAATTTAGATCTATATGTGTACTGCTTTTCAGAATGTTAGCGTGCTTGTATTCTTCTTGTGACTCTCGCCTCACCGTGGAACATATCCTCATCGACTGCCCCAGATACCAGGATGTCAGGGAGAAATATTTTAGAGCCACTAATTTAAAAACACTATTCAATAATGTCGACCCTGGCAAGGTACTGGGCTTTATCCGGGAAGTGGGGTTGTCTACGAAGATCTGATTTATGAATTTGTAAACATGTACTATTTACATTCGATTTTTA
The DNA here is from genome assembly GCA_036873155.1 of Biomphalaria sudanica. Taxonomy (NCBI): domain Eukaryota; kingdom Metazoa; phylum Mollusca; class Gastropoda; family Planorbidae; genus Biomphalaria; species Biomphalaria sudanica. The sequence goes on along the minus strand of JAZGLO010006678.1, from coordinate 894,140 downwards.
CCAAATTATTAAATTTTTACTACCTCTACTATTTTAACTGTGAATAGACCTTGATTTTAATGATTTGACTGTATGGAATTTGGCCCTTGTTGTGTGGAGGGAGAGTGGCCCTTGAGGGACTGCAGGCACGACATGGCCTAAATTGTGAAGATGTGCCCAAAATCAAAATCAAATCAAACTTGTATTCTTCCGTTAATGGACTATCCATCGCTGCGTAAAGACACGGTATTTATTTTTTTCCTGGCAGTGCTTAACATTTGTGTTAGATTAGACTTGATTAACATCAGCTACTTTGTCTGTGGGAATTGTTAGTGTGTGTGTGTCGGTGTGTGTGTAGGTGGAAAGTTGAGGCGCAAAACCTTTTTTTTTTTTTACAAAGCTTATATCAACTCTGTCTGTCTGACCAAAGGTTTGTACACGTTATTTCTCCGACACCCAATCTCGGATCAAGGTAAAAGTTTTCACAATTATTTCTTTTACCTGACAACACAAGAATCAATAAAAAAAAAATTTGCCAGTTAGTTAATTAACTATTGGTAATAAATTACTTTGTTGGGTATCTCAAACAAAGAAAAAGAAATAGTACTTGGTGAAGTGGTGGTATAAACTGAATTAATCCCCTTTATATATTGTCGTCTGAGGCTTATTACAAATTTAATTACATTATTGATCCAAACTAATTGATACACTTAATATAAACTTTGTTTTTTGTTTGTTTGTTTTTTAAGTATTTTTTTTTTGGTATTTTGTTTGATATTTTATTTCGGAGTCAAATCTTTTCACTCTGAGACGCATGACAGCCCGATGTTTCATCCTGCCTCACTGCGACGCATGATAGTCTCATGTTTCACCCTGCCTCACTGTGACGCAAGACAATCTTATGTTTCACCCTGCCTCACTGTGACGCAAGATAGTCTCATGTTTCACCCTGCCTCACTGTGACGCAAGATAGTCTTATGTTTCTCCTTGCCCAAATGTGACGTGTGATTAACTAATGATTCGTTTGTTTTTGTTTATTTTACATCTCTGGGTGTTTTTTTTTCAGATTTGAACATTATTATATACCAAGCCTCTTCTGCCACGCTGTCAAAGTCGTTAAGTATAAGTCTGTCTAGCTTTACAACGCAATGACTAATACAGTTTAATACCCTACATTTTGTCACCGAATGACGTAGATAAGTCTGATTCACAAGTCACACAGAACTCACCAATCCCAACAGATGCTCTTTGCTCTAAACCTTTTGGCCTCCTAATCACTCCAATCTTCATACTCACACTCTACATTTTAAAAAGAGTAAAGAATGGCAGAAGGCGGGAAAGGACGAATCATCAAACGACCCACGTATAAACTCAGCAGACGTAAATAAATTGCTGGGTAATTTTCGCGACTAAAACCTAGGCCTTTGTTTACGGTGCGCTATTTGTATCCCTTCTCCAGACAACAAGATCGTCTGCTAATGTAACATAGTGTACACGAACAGTAACTTCCCCTTGCTGGGAAACACACACACACAAAGGCGCGTTTTTGACTTTTCGCCCGCCGCTTTTTTAAAGGTTGGCAGCAACTCTGCTTACAACTTCAAATAGAGGAATCACAGTCATTGACATATACATTTAAGAAACAAAACATCCACATGATATTTGTACTTCATAGACAATGCTATGTTATGCTTGCTATGTTACTTTTGTATTGTTATGCTATGTCTGTTATGTTGAGGTATGTTTCTGTATAAAATTGCTCAACAATTCCGCTGGCAAGGACCTGGGAAGAGTAAGCGCAGATGGTAGAAGGGGTCTCAGGTGAGCAGGTTTTAATTTCAAGGCTTTGCCAAGTCTGATGATGTCTAAAGGTTAAGGCTAGTAAGTTTACTCTAAGGGTTATCGATATCGAAACACCGGGAGTAACCAGTGGGAGAAATTTTTACATTTCTTACATTTTCGAATACAGGAGATATATTAAATCAATCAGCCAGAATAAGGATACCTGTAATGGCCAGGGAGGGGGGGGGGTTAATGTACATCAGTGAATAAGCACTTTGATTCTTAATGGTTGGATGACGTCATGTGCGAGTGTTACGAAGTCAAATTGTTTTGTCGGCTGGTTTGAACTTGCTATTTAGTCTACAGACTACATCAGTGGTGCACAACATTTTTTAGCCTGGGGTTTATTTTAAATTTCAGACATGCGTAGCTAAAAAAAAAAAAGTAGAGTCCCATAGATTACACTGCGGCTTTGGACTATTTTTTTCAACAATCCTTTGATCCTCTGCGGCTTTATTCTGCACTGTGGGTACAAATCTCAGATAGCACAAGCCACGGGCCGGATTCGACCCTCAGTCCGTAGTTTGGGCACCATTAAACTACACCATATAGCCCTGCACCATCACTGCTAAACATTCAGACGTCTGCGCTTGGAGTTCTGAGCCCTGCCAAACAACAGACGACAGCAATCGATTTGATTTTTATTCTTTTCTTTGAAGTTGGTCCTTCACACAACTAAGTGCTTACAACCAAGGCACAAGTTTAATTACCTTTTTACATTGCGGAAAAAAAAATCCCCAGAAAAACACATTCAACACTAACTATGGTGATGTAATGGGCTAGATCTAATTGGTACAAAGGTTCATTGGATGTTCATGACCGTCATTTTGTAGATTTTTTTTTAAATCTGGGAAAGATTTACAGTTATTTTTGCTACAGTTCCGAATTACTAGTAATTCTATATAGTAGTAATTACTTCAGGGCCGGCCTTAGATAATTGGAGGTCCTGGAGAAGTGAATTTGGTGGCCCTGAATGAAATAGAAAAATTCAATAATAAACAGTGAAAAAATAAAATGACGTGTTTTATTTTAATAAAGTCACGTGACTCCAACACTAACGTTAGGGACTAGTTTCGCTATTTCTTCTCCAAAAAAAAATTAATTTAATTAAGTCCTGTGTTAGGTCTCACCAATCGCAGGCGCTAGGCGGCTTCCAAGTTTGCCTACGTCTAAGGCCGGCCCTGGTTATGTTGATAAGTATACCTTGATAAAGTAATTTCAAATTGCGCGACAACGTAAAGCAGAGATTCCCAAACTTTTGACCTATGTGTCCCCCTTTTACAATTTTTGTAAGTCTGAGTACCCCTTATACCCCTCCCATATGTTTTTGCAACTATGTGCTGAGATGACTGATCATAGAATTCGGTTCACTGGTTCGTAATTTTAATTTGAGGCGCTGCTCCACGTCTAATAGTCTGTTCCTTTTTTAATGTTTACAAATGCTGAAAAAGCAGCTTCTCATAAATATGAAGTTGGAAAAGACAAGCTCAATATCAGATACCAGAGAGTTAAAATGAGTGACAATTTTAACCATTTTTAAACCATACAAATGAAACGTATATTTTGTGACGTATAACATTTTGTTAATTTAATCAATGGAGCTTCTAACGGCTTCTAATTCCAACAATAGCCATGCATAAGGTGACATGGAGGTTGACCTATTCATTGGAGATGACAAATTAGACGAAGATCCAGAAACTGGACTCTCATCGAAAGATGCCTATTTCGATACAGGTATTGGTTGTATAGAAGATATTATTATGGAGGAGCCTTATCAAATCATTCAGAATGGATTTTAGACTAATACTATAAAGAATTTGTGGACACAGAAATGAACAAGTTTTGTTACACAGATATACACAAAGAATATATTACAATCATTGAGTCTTACCTTGAGGCAGAGCTCAAAAAACGCTTAGCAAATTTTTCTATGTCAGACTTTACACAACAACTGCAGGAGAGAAAGGAAGAATTAGAAGGTTTGATGTTTGAAATCTTTCTGACCTTCAGTGACTTCATGGCCTTTAAAGAAATGTTGCTGACCTTCAGTGACTTCATGGCCTTTAAAGAAATGTTGCTGACCTTCAGTGACTTCATGGCCTTTAAAGAAATGTTGCTGACCTTCAGTGACTTCATGGCCTTTAAAGAAATGTTGCTGACCTTCAGTGACTTCATGGCCTTTAAAGAAATGTTGCTGACCTTCAGTGACTTCATGGCCTTTAAAGAAATGTTGCTGACCTTCAGTGACTTCATGGCCTTTAAAGAAATGTTGCTGACCTTCAGTGACTTCATGGCCTTTAAAGAAATGTTGCTGACCTTCAGTGACTTCATGGCCTTTAAAGAAATGTTGCTGACCTTCAGTGACTTCATGGCCTTTAAAGAAATGTTGCTGACCTTCAGTGACTTCATGGCCTTTAAAGAAATGTTGATGACCTTCAGTGACATCATGGCCTTTAAAGAAATGTTGCTGACCTTCAGTGACTTCATGGCCTTTAAAGAAATGTTGCTGACCTTCAGTGACTTCATGGCCTTTAAAGAAATGTTGCTGTTGTGTCGGTCAAGGACAGCCAGACTAAAGACGATGTGTCTTTCTGTATTTCAGGGAATTTGATCAAAGGACCGTAACACTGACTTCTTATACAAGGCTATGGGTTAAAACTGTGAAATAAATGAATTGATTCGCTGTCTTACGTTGTCTGAACGTAATTGCTTTCAACTGTGAAACTTTCATTATTGATTGTTAGTTGATTTGTCTGGGTTCATGCTGCGATGTGTTACAGGTATGACGAGTTGACATTATGTAGTTCTGTGTGTGAAAGTGTTGGACTTAATTGATTGGATTTATGTCTGTGTCATTGATGGCTATAAGGAAATAAAAAAAAGTGTGAATCTGTTTGAAATGATGAAATCAGTACCTACAGCATGTCACTCAGGTCAATAAATCTAGTATGCTAGTGAAAAGTGTGTTTCGTAATGTAAAACCATAACTTATATTTATCACTGTACATAGGGACTGAAATCTATTACTTGTATAAAGTTGCTTAAATCAAGAAATTTATCATAAAGAAGAATTTTATTTTTTTAAATAAAACTTATATGAAAAAGGTTCCATATGAAAAGTTTTTAAACTAATTTTAAATAATAAAAAAAAAAGTTTTTTAGTTAAAATTTATTTTAAATATTTAATTATAAACAAGATCTTATAAACAGATGTGTGGCTTATGTCATTTTGTTCCATGCACAAAATATGTCTGATGCCATACCTTACTTAAACATGTTCTACAAACTGATGTATATATATATATATATATATATATATATATATATATATATATTTGTTTTAAATTCATTCAAATGATTTCCTTATGCTTTTTATGATACATTTTTTTAAAGTTATTGACTGAAAAATTGTAATTGGAACATATATATATAGTACATTGAAATGGTTGTAATTCAAAATGGTTGTTCTTCAAACCTAGTCTATGTTTCCCCCTAGTTGTTTTTTTTTCATCTTTCTTGGTAGTTTTTTAAGACAGTTTCATTTTTTGTTATGCTTGGAGTGTTCAGTTTAGCGCTGTTGTTTGAATCTCAAGCTGTTTTCATCCTCAAAGTTTGTCCCATTCAGTAACATCTTCTTACAGTTAGTAATAACCAGCATTATCACTTCTCTTGTGAGAGTTTCTTTCCTTGGGAAAAAAAGTGTGAACGGCTTTAGTGAAACTATTAACGTCACAATCCCATTGTAATTATCTTAATCTAATATAACTTCACAGTGGTACACAAATATTACATAATTTTATTTTTTTAAAAAATCTGTTTTACTTTTGAAAACTTTAATACAGGCAGCATACAAATAAAAAAAAATCTTTCAGTTATTGCTTATAAGGTTGTAATTTACAGTAACTATTTTGTGATTATCATACATTTCATTCCTGTCAATTTTTTTTAATGAAACCTCCCCTAATAGTTTATGCTGTTAACCACAAATATTTGGTTTTAGTGCAATACACATCAAATCTCAGATGACTCAACTCCCTCTTGTTCCACTCCGCCCTCAAGGGTGGCAGCCTGGTCGTCTTTACCTTTGCCTATCCCTTGGTCTGTTGGACCGTTGGGGCACCAAGCAAGACTCGTCGACCGTCTTTCTCCATTCTTCCCTGTTTTTTTGCCATGTTTAGAACCTATCAATGGTAGGCCCGTCCATTCTTTTATGTTGTCCTCCTATGGCTTTCTCTGTCTGCCTCTTCTTCTTTTTCCTGGTACTGTTCCCTGAAGGAAGGTCTTTGCGAGTCGTGTATGGTATGCAATTCGGACTGTCATCATAATGGTCCTGAGTTTAACCCCTGCCATCCTGCAGGAGGTATGGGCTAGGATGTTATAATCTTCATTTCTGATGGAATGCATGAAACTTGTACAATAATCAAACAAGAAAAATAATATGTTAATTCCTAACTGTTTTTTTTTTGTTTTTTTTTACAATTTAGTGCTTATTGTTAGCCGATAAATTTGAGTCGTTTAAATTAGTGTTTGTCTTTTTAGTTTCTGACCCTTTTCTTTTGTTATTTCTTCTCTACGTGCCTGCTGCTGCCGTGTGACTTGAGATGTTTTCACTGGGAACTTCATTGCATTTAGTAGAACATTGGGTTTGTGACAGAGCAGATTTAACATGCAGCATATGTCAATACTATTTTTAAACGCCACGTGCTGCCATTGCGAAATAAAAAAAAAAACAACAACTACAGAGAATGTTTTTGTACATTGAAATGTTTTGTTTTTTTTACCCATTGAAATTTGTTGCAATTAGCAACCTGTAATGCGTTGTGATAATTTTGTTCTTTTGAATTTTATTATTAAATTCGTTTAATGTTGCAAAAAAAAAAAGTCATTTGGTACACCGAAAGCTAGAAATCTTTTACAATTAAGCATTCAATAGGCGGCATTAGTTTAAACATTTTTATGGCCCACAAGAGAGTAAAATTTAATTTAATCGTTTTGACCTTGAAAAACATCCCTGTATATTACTGAATCTTTGTGACATTTATGAATAAGATGTATAATAACACCGATTATGAGTTTATATAAATTAATAAAAATATTAAAGAATGTGAATTAAAACTTATTGAAAATGTAAAAATTTCTCACGAAGGGAAGTGACTCTGACACATTTGCTCTTAAATAGGGTCCCTTTAGGCCCGCTAGAACCGGATGGAACGTCGCTTGAACATTCTGGTTGATCATGATTGGATCGTTGCCTAATTCATTCCTTGACTTTTTTCTGTTCCTGTGTGTAAGTTGTAAGACTTATCAGGTGCGAATATGTTTGTCAAAACGTTTTACAAGTTTCGGATGATCCTTCAGAGTTGAAAATAATTCACTTCCTAGTCCAAACCTCCCGCAGGACGACGGGGAAGGGAGCTGGCAGGGTACGAACCCGGAACCATCGACACGACCGAAAGATCTAAGGAATAAGTCGATATAACTCCATCCATCCATCCATCCCAGTGGCGCTACAGCCTATGGAGGGCTCTGGCCTGCTTCAACACATCCTTCCATTCAGATCTCTCCTGGGCCCTTAGTCTCCACGCAATAACCCCAAGCTGTTGCAGATCTGTGGTATGACTACACATCAGCGTTTTCCAAAGTGGGATGCGCGTAAACCCAGGGTAACGCGAAGACTTTGGAGTGAGCAGCGTTGTACCGAAGCAGGCCGTTTTGGCGCCGCCGTTTTGGCGCCGCCGTTTTGGCGCAAGGGACGTTTTGGCGCAAGGGACGTTTTGGCACGCAATACATTATGCACGTTCATTGTATTATGTCTTTTAAAAGAATTATGCATATTTATGTTTCGCATGAGTGTTTTTGTTAAGACATATTTTTCACATACAGAATAAGAAATATTTTTGTCCGCTATTTTTGGTATTTAAGTTTGTTATGTAATTATTGTTAAATCTCTAGCAGTACACAACACAACAATCCATACTTTTTCGGAAATTATGTTGCCAACATAATTTTTAAGTGTTGTAGAAAGTTCTTCCTGGAGATATAAATGAAGATGCGGCAGGTTTCCGCTCAAGTCGGCAAGGGGTCTGATTCCGGGCGGGTCCCCGGCACTGAGCGTATTTCGGCGTTTTCCGCTTCAGAAATTCTTTTTCCTAGCATTTTCAGCGCCTTTTTCTCGTAGTAAGAAGAGAGAATATAAAAAGGTCAATCAATATTGATGTGTTTTCTTTCAGAAGTTTAACAATAAAGAGGCAGCCCTGGTCAATAGTATTATACGAGAGACATTCTAGGTACATATAAAGCACGGACCACCTTGAAACTCTGACAAAGAAAACAGCCCAGCCACTTTTTTTTTCTACACAAACTCAATAGCTTTAAACTAAATAAGAAGATCCTAAATACTTTTTACGGCGTGACTATACAAAATCTGCTAACATACGGAATAACTTGTTGGCAAGGCAACGCTTCATCTAAACTGTTGCGCCGCCTAGAAAACGTCATAAAAAAAGGGCATCAAAAATCACACGCACACCATTACCACATTTAAAGGAACTTTTTGAACAAAAATGTCTAAGAAAAGTGGAAAAAATCTTGGAAGATAACGGCCACCCGCTCCATCAGAACTACGTCAGGTCCTCACGAAGTGAGCGACTGCAGTCAATCAAGACAAACACAGAGCGGTACAAAAACTCGTTCGTACCTCACTCGGTCAGACTCTATCAACATCAAGAAACATGAAAAGGACCAAGATGCCTGTGTGTAGTCGCTGAATGAACTCTTTATGTTGTGTCTGTTCTATTTATGTGAATGCTTCTGTTGTGTTGTCTTTATATGTGAAAATGAGTCCTTGTAATCACAACAAATTTCCATAAGGATCAATAAAGCAGTCTTAGTCTTACTCTAATGGGCGAGATCATTTTTAGGTTGCTCTATTTTAGTTGTTCCAAAGTTTCCAAAGTAATTTCTTATGTACGAATATCGTTTGCTTGTTTTTTCTTTGGTTAGTTTTTCAAAGGATAATGGAATAATTTGAATTTATAAAATATTTTTTTTATTTAAATAAATTTAAAAACAAAGGAACCTTGGAAATAACGATTTGGCCGCCCCCCTAAATTCGGCCGCCTGCGTGCAATACACACATTGCACAATAGGCAGCGGCGGCCCTGCCTGCGTCAATGTGAGATGGGTCACCCAAATCACCCCTATCCTATTTCTCAAAATATATCTTTTCAAAGTATCTTAGTGTAGTGAATTTATTTCTATCTATTCTCGCCCCTAGTGTTTGTTTACATTGGTGGATTCACGTTAGAGTTTGTACTGACCACAATCCGTGTCTTGATCTTTACTATGTGTGGAGTTATTGTCGTCATTCAGCGAAATAAAGCTTTAGATGTTAACATGGTTTTTGTTATATGAAAGTATTACACTAATGCCAAATACAAATATTTTGTATTCGAAAGAAATCGAAAAATGTCATCCAGTGCGATTAGCAGAAGTCACATATAACTAAAGGGGAGGGGATGGCAAGTCATTACCATTCAGGAATCTGACTTATTATAGGCCTATAGTCATGAAATAAACAAAACCTTTATAATTATATAACAAAAAAACAATTCGCTGAACGGTGTTAGAATTCCTACTATACATACACTATTATGGTAGAGTGAAATAAAAACGCTATAAATACGTTATAAACGCTACGTGCTTGTTAAATTATCGTCAAATTATATCTCGCGCCAAAACGTCCCCAGCGCCAAAACGTCTCGCGCCAAAAAGGCGGGGCCAAAACGGTGCCGCCAAAACGTCACGTACCGCGTTGTACCTCATTAACTAAGCTGATTTTTAAAAAAATACCTATTTGTAATGTTCTGTAAATAGATTAAAATAACCACATCTCATGGTTGAAAAGTGGATAAAGTGTTGGATGAACTACAGGACAGTCATTTCCAACATGAAGTTTTAATATCAATCAAACTACCGAAATCACTAACTTCTAGGATCTAAACTATAACCCATAATACATCAACCTACCACCCATCGCTCTCTCCCCCCCCCCCTTTCCCGTGTACACACATACACACTCAGGCCCAAACAAAGCCGACATGTCCCACTCCATAGTTTAGCATTCAGCGTTGACTCTCAGGTCAGACCTAGTTTAGGGGTGCTTTATTTCCGTGAGGGTATCTTCCTATTAGCGGCCATTGTTGCGGCTCGGTCAAGTGATGATGTATAGTGGAGCTTCACGCTGGGAGAGATGAGCGTTGTGAGCCCATCACGCTATGCCGCAGCGGCGGCCTTTACGAGATGACAAGTGGAAGACTTTCCCGAGCCCCCCCCCCCCCCCCCCCCAGAACCAGGAGTGTAACCATACTAGGTGGCTTGATTAGCTCTCAGAAATAGATTGACTACTCCAAAAGCCACTAGGAAGCAATTACTATGATTACTAGTATTTTCTTTTAGGGGAAAGGGAGGGTGGTTTGGTGGATATTTATTATATTGAACTAGAGTTTCTTAACCTCTTATGCTACATTATAAGAAGAGATGCTACAATGAGCGACTAATTTTTTTCTACCATTGGAATCTAAAGCAGGCTCGAACTGATAAGTTCTACTATTATGAAATGGTTGGGGTTTGTGACTGAATGATATACAACGCTTGACCAACAAACTGACAGAGGGGGGCCTGAGTTTGAATTCCGATGTAGAACGGTTCGCGAGACAAAATAGTGAGCGACAAATTAACGCCGATAAAATAGCGCTGACTAAATTGCGCCTAGAAAATAGCGCGATACATAATAGCGCGGACTTATTAAGAGATATTATCAGTTTCGGATTTCAATAAGTGGAGTCCCTGGTTGTATTACTTTGGAGGCGCCTACACTCTTGAAGCTTCAGTATGCATGTAATTAGCATTATTAAATCTATCAGTTTAATTTGTATATTTTGTTAAAATCTATATATTTTTGAGTATAGAGGCTCCTTTAAGGGTGTAGCCCTGTTGGGATGCAAATTTTTTGAATGTCGCAAATCCGACCATGTATTGTACATATTAAGTGTACAAGGTGAATGTAATAATCTATTCAGACATCTAGATCTGAAATCTCTCTCTTCGACCATTTCTTTGATCCTTATTGTCAAATTAGGGGTATTGGGATTAGTCAAGTTGGCCATCAAATGTTATCAAAGTGAAGAGGGGCGTAGCTAAGAATTTTCCATCGTTTGAGGGCCCGGTGGGACCTCTAGTGCATTTTGGGTAATATTATATATTTAATGTAAAAAATTATTTGGGGGCTTCCCTCAAGTGGGGGCCCGGGGGGATTTTCAAATTCTCCCCCCTCCGCATCCCACCCTAGCTACCCCACTGAAAGTGATATTGGACTCGAGTGGTCTTTGTTGAAACCGCAAAAGGCAGCACGGAAACCTTGCCTCCAATAGAGTTTGGATCAAAGCTGCTGAGAATACTGCCGAAATTGAAATTCAACGAACTTCGTAACAATTTTACTTCCTCTAGTAATTAATTTAGTGCTTTATAGAACAACAGAAAAGACAATATCATCTTTCTTTCATCTTTTAGACAAAATATGTTAATATGTAGAGACCTCTACTCAAGTTCTGACGCAACCATCTCACTTCCGCTCTTGCCTCGTTTAAATGCCGCTTTTTCTATGACGTCATTTTGTGACACTTTTCTTGATTAGCATTGGACCTACTAGAGCGTTTACTTTTTGTTTATGTGGATACGCCCCTGGCGTGATTTGTTAGCTGATTACCCGATTGCGAGACACTAGATTTATTTCGTTGTCACTACATCAAAGATGATGTTTCAGGAGTGTAATACATGGTTCGGTTTCAAAATAAACGACTTTCGACCCTTGCTTTGGAGTTTCCAAATGAAAAGTGTTAGTTTCAACTTATAGAATAGAGAACAAATAATAATTTTTTTTTAAAAAGACAATTCCCCCTTTATACAGCTGACCAGCTTTTGTAAGAGCGATTGCTTTGCTCTTAATAAGCAACGAATGATAGATTTTAAAAAATTGATTTTTTTTTACCCAGCCCCAATCCCCCCCCCCCCCCTCTAAACCCGAAGACAAATTCCTGTTTAGGGAATGTATAAATCTACTCAAAGAGTATATACAATATTCAAATGATTAGCCTACAGACACAGACTTAAAACACGGTGCGCATACTGAACGTCCATTTATTGATTTTATTCTTCAATCCTGAAAACATAATGTGTGTCTGTGTGTTCAAGATAATGTCTTGACCTCCAGACCTAATTTAAATTCACATTATATTCCGAAAAAAGCATAACGGTTAAATCAGAGATTTCTCTGTGTGGCCAATTAGCGAGCATTTTTTCTTCTCAAAGATATACATAAAATGTATAATAAAATGTCCACCAAGGTTTCAGTTTCCGTGAAGAGTTTGCAAATTGAATAGAGGAATTGTAAAAGAAAAAGAGAGTGACACGCAGTTCAATACGCACCAAAAAAGTTTACCAAAAATGTAATGGTACCTTCAGGTACCCATTAGGATGGCTGCCTGGTTGTGCAGTTTGCGCTCTGGACTGTCGTTCAGATTTATCGATGGTCGCGGATTCAAACCCTGCCCGTTCCCATCACCCGTCGTCCTGCGGGAGGTTCGGACTAGGAGGTAATTATCTTCAACTCTGAAGGAACATCCGAAACATTTAAAACATTTTACAAACAAATGTGTACCAAAAATGTTTACCGAAAAATGTTTACACTTAAGCAGCCTGAACACTGACCTGCAACGTCACAACCTGTGGGCAGTTTAGACCAATAGCTCGTTGCCACGTCACATGTTTGCACAACGCAGGTCAGTGCTCGTGCATTCTCTAACGAATGGTCTCGGCTCCAGACACGGAAGTCGGGAAAGATTGGCCCCTAATGCTTCTTCTATAAAGCTGCGTGGGTGGCGACTCTTTATCAAAGTAGCAGAAGTGATGGAGCGCCAGTTTCCAATACCACGTGACAATATTATCTTTTTGAGCTTTTCTTCAAATAGTTTTGGCGCCCACCCCTTCACACCCTTTCTCCAATACACAAGAGTGGTCATGACCTCAGCAGGTGTCCACTTCCTATGTCTCCAGATAACGGGCCAGGCCGATTGCATCACCTTGAGCTCGTGTTTACCCGATCGAAACCAAAACACGGCGGTCACTTAACATAAGCACACGAGTGGGGCCCGGTTATTGTTAGTCCAATATCTGTTTATGGTGAAACACCCGATCGATAAACAACAGCTCCAGGTGTTGCTTATTCTAAACACCTGTGAATCTCTGTTGGTGCTATGTCTCACCCTTGTACTTTTTTATCTAGCTTTTTTTTTAGAGTTGCAGTCATAATCTCGCTTAACAACTTTATGCATAATTTAACAAAATTGCCATGAATACAACTGAGTTGCCTCAGGAAGCTAGAGGTACATATCTTATTCCACATGCAAAGTCAAAATCGTACAAGTGCTCCTTCTTTCCTAGTGCCATTATGGAATGAAAAGGGTTGCCTGAATTGGCAGAGTTTAAGTCATTGATTACCATGCACGATTAGATTGACACTTGAAATGTAGAAAATGCAATAATCTTCTCTTTTAAAGTAAAGTCTGTAATCTATAAGACAAGATCTAAAAGTCGTAAACATACGCATGCGTACAACTGCAGTACAACTGCAACAAAGCATTTTAACCTATGGAGGGTTTTTCATAAATGGAGACTTTGGTGTATCCGGTGTACAGAATACGGAAGTATTGATACGCTATCGATATTTTAAAGAAAGCTTTTTTTTTTTCAATTTAAGCATTGCCGTAGAAATTTTTCCAACCCTATCGCTTGTAGCGCAAAGTAATTTCTATGATTTAGTTGCCAACATGGATCATTCAATCCGTCATGTTGGACATGGTTTATCTTGTCTCTCTATTTCATAATCTCTCACAATTTTCATAATCTCACACAATTTTCATAATCTCTCACAATTTTCATAATCTCTCACAATTTTCATAATCTCTCACAATTTTCATAATCTCACACAATTTTCATAATCTCACACAATTTTCATAATCTCTCACAATTTTCATAATCTCACACAATTTTCATAATCTCTCACAATTTTCATAATCTCACACAATTTTCATAATCTCTCACAATTTTCATAATCTCTCACAATTTTCATAATCTCACACAATTTTCATAATCTCTCACAATTTTCATAATCTCTCACAATTTTCATAATCTCACACAATTTTCATAATCTCTCACAATTTTCATAATCTCACTTTCTTTCGTGTTCCTTTATGTTCCACATATCTCCCGCGTATTAAAAAGTAAAGGTCATCTGTTTCTGTGGCCCACGGTTAGCGATGGTGTCATGTGGCCAGCACTACAACCAACTGTCTTTACTTTTCCTCGACTAATGTCAGGTGCCCATTAGAGCTGTGTCTCAAGCATAGATCTCAGGGTCTAATAAGGGAACTTTACTTTTTACTACTATTAAAAAGTAAAGCACCTCTTTCAGACCTTGAGATCTATACGGCAGATGATGTAATGATCATCTGTTTCTTTGGTCCACGGTTAACGAGCAGGGTGTCATGTGGAAAGTGCAACGACCAAATGCCTTTACCTTCCCCAAGAAATGTTAGGTACCCATTATATTGGATTGGATTGAGGGGCGTCCTTAAAATTTTGAAATTACCAAATTCCAGGCTTCACCAAGATTCGACCCCGAAATGCCATGGCTACCATTCAGTCACAAGGTCTCAAAGGCTGAGTGCAATAAAATTTAAAGTCATCCCCCGTATTGCTTTCATTTATTACAACCTTATCTGTCTGTCTGTCTGTCTGTCTGGTAAAACGTTTGTTTCAGCCACACCCATTCTCAGATCAAGTTTGCATAATTATTCATTGGCTTTGACAAGACATGAATCAATAAAACAAATCAAACAATTGGTGAATTGATAACTAGTAATTGATTATTTTGTTTGATACCGGAAAGGGAAATTAAAGAAAGTAAACCCGATCATGAAGAACGAAATAAGAACCAATAGCAATTTACTTTGTTTCAAAATGAAATGTAAAAATCACTCTATTTTCCTGGGATGATTCACTCTACTCGAGAATTTGAGGAACAGGTAATTAATTCTTTTTTCAATGACAGGACTGTTGATTCTCTAATCCTGTCCTCCCATCGCTTGCTGTCTGCCCGAAGAATGTCTTCGGGGGACATGAGGACTTCTTGATATGACCATAAAGTTTTAGTTTGCGTTTTTTTTTTTACAGTGGTCAGCTGGTCATCCTGAGGCCCCATGCGGTCTTTGTAGGTGATGCCTAGTATCATTCTAAAGCATCTCAATTTCTTGTCTAGGATTACAATTTCAAGTTATTAAAATACAGCTCTAACGTTCGGTTACTAGGCGTACTCCTAGAAATAAACCTCAATATATACGCTGATAAAAATTTAACGCAATTCTAGCCACTTTATAAAGAATACCTACGTTTGAGCACTAGCGATGTAGAGTGATGATAAAGGTAACAAAGATAAACCCAGTCTCCCATTGCGCGTGTTATAAATAATTTATTCAATATTTTAAACCTTGATTTTTAGATCTTCTCTCAATAAATTGATATCTGGCCATTAGATTTGCCAGATTTTTCTGCATCTCACACTTAAAAATAAGGCGATATAAACTTTTGTAAAAATGCCTGAATTTTTTTCTTTTCGCAATATGGAGGCAATAAAATATATTTAAAAAAAAACCCCCACCTTTGAGCTACTTAAAAAAATAAGGGAGGAAGGGGGATCTAGCTGTGTAATATTACTGAGATTATTTTCACAATTTATTTCGTCATAAAAATGCATTGTGCTCTTCACCTGTTATACAATTATCACTGATAAGTATTATTAAAAGGCGTTGAATAGTCATGTGTGATGCAATGGGGCTGTGAATGTATACATAGCCAGCTATTTTGTGTACAGATAATAGAAAATGTTAGAGACCCATGTATGTCTAAAAGAGTATTAATCCTTGTCTGCACTTTTGGTATTGCAGAATTTACTTTTTAAAACCTCTTTGTTTGCAGCACACAAAAAAATAACAATATGGGGTATGTCGTAGAGATTCTCGACGCAAATAAAAGTTATCTAAAAACCAAAATGGTGACCAACTATCTGTACAGCTGGAGAGTTGAGATGAAAGTCCACTGTTGCCTATGGAATATTGAGTTAGTAGCAATGATCTTTCAATTTAGTGGCCTTGACATTGCTTATTTAAACCATTCAATACAAAATCTTATCTTATCTTTGTATTTCAATTTTCTTGTTTTTCCGTAGGTTTCCATATATATATATATATATATATATATATTATAGGCTACAGGTCGGACTTGATATCAAAATCGGCCCGGGCATTTCTTCAAAATCGGCCTACAAATTCTTTATCATATAACGGGCTTCCATTTCTAGGTCTACCTGTCCTCAAAATCATTTTGTTAAGTTTGATAATGTATCGTTATGAATGAATACAGTGAACTCTATGTCTTTGTAAGAAATATAGACCTTATGTTGCTTTTGAATTGCTAATTATGTGTAGGCCCTAAAAGGGTGAAGCCTGTTAGTAGCACGAATGAACATTAATTTTTTAAATTAAAATAGAATTACACTGTAGAGTCTGTGAAAGATTTCTTTTTTTAAACACGACGCTCAGAGGGCCATTTTATAAGAAAATATTATAAAACCTTAAACAATTTGATATTTGCCAGAGTGGCATCGATGCGGCCATTTTGGTGGCCTTACCGGCCCATTTGGGTACCGGCCCACCGGGCATTTGCCCAAATACCCATATAGCCAGCCCGCCCATGATATTATATATAGCCTCCTTCAGTAGAGAGGCAACAATTGATCCTCTCATAGTCATGAAATGAATGCTGGGGATTAACTAGGGTCAGAACAATGTCGCCCACACAGCAGTTCCCCCCACCCCTCTTTGTCAAGCTGCTGATATATACTGCGTTCAATTCTCTTTTTTTTTTTTCTTTACAATTTAAATCTTAGTGATCAAAATGTTAATGAAGAGCTGATTAATATGATTAAGGTTAATCATAACAATTTCCTATAGAAGATATTTAAACAAACGCTAATACATAAATCTATGTACAAAGGCGAAAGACAGAGAGGAATGGAGAAAGACGGTCGACAGATCTTGCGTGGTGCCCCAACGGTCCAATAGACAAATGGATAGGTAAAGGTAAAAAATACATACTACATCACATACAAAGACTGCATCTAAAATGTGGAGATTCGAAACAGGATCATTAAAAAACGGAAATGGAAAGCTTTATGGCCAATATCCGGTCATCAGGGCTCTAAAAGCCATTCCTTCAAGAAACATTACCAAAGGAAAGGCAGAAAGCATCAAAACATGGACGAGCCTGTCATTGTAAACAAAAAAATTATCCCATTCAAGACAAAGGGCAGGAGAGGAAGAAGACGGTGGACAGATCATGTGTGGTGCCCCAACAGCTCAACATACTCATGGATAGGTGAAGTTGAACTGCATACATCTTTGGCTCTCCATTTAGTAATGTGTCTTATATGTTAAAATGTAATCGAATAATATTCCACCTCTCTCTCTTTTTAGTTTCCTCGTTCTAAGCCTTCTTCTCTTTCATGCCTATAAGCAAAAAAAATGTTGCTATTTATGCTGATTTGTCAATTGCATTCCATTCCTCAATTCCTCACTTGCTCAGGATTCCATCTATCCTGCGACTAAATGAAATCGTGTAGATATGTTTCTCACCGGCTCGTGCGGACCACATCATTTGTTACACTGCATTCAACATCGCTGCTGTATCAAATCTGACGTCAATATTTGAATATCGCGTGTCCTGGGCAGCGATTGCTTTATTCAGAGCGGTGCTGCCTGCACAGATAGCCTCAAAATGACCACCCCCACTCCAACCTGCCCATAGCTGAGCATTATGTCAGTGAAATGGATTCCATCCATTCAGCGATGTTTTCCTAGTGATATTGATATATCAAGTTTCTCCCTATCTTGATATTCGCAACATTTCTCTAGCCTGCTCAATTTTTTACAAAGCTTGTATTATACCAACTGTGTCTGTCTGTCTGGTAAAAATTGTGAACACGTTATTTCTCCCACAGCCATTATCGGGTCAAGTTGAAACTTTGCACAATTATTCATTGGCAAAGATACAAATTAATCAAGTAGTCAATTAATTAAGTTAAAAGTAAAGTTCCCCTTTCAGATCTTGCGATCTATAGGGCAGATTTTTTTATTATTATTATAGCTTTTTTATATAGCGCTACTTTCATGCTTATAGCATGCTCAGAGCGCTTTGGTCCAATCTCATTTGTGGACCGGTTGGGGGTGGGGGTATCTAGGAGTTGGTTTTCCGTGCTGCCTTAGGCGCTCAGTAAACACAACTCTGCCCGAGTCGGGTGTAACCTCGAGCCCACTTCTATTTAGCCAACCGAAGTTCAAGCGCACTTAGCCTCTCGACCACGCTTCCCACAGAGAATATAAAGGTCATCCGTGTCTGCAGCCCGCGATTAACGAGGGTGTCATGTGGCCAGCACAACGATCACACGCTATTACTTTTACCCAACTAATGTCAAGAACCCATTAGAGCTGGGTGAACCCAGATGCGCCCTAAAGATCCCAAAATTAAAAATCCAAGTCTTCACCAGGATTCAAACCCGTGACCCACGATTCGGAAGCTTAGCTTGACCATTCAGCCACCGATCCTCAACCAGTGAATAACTGGTAATTAATAATTTTGTTTCAAAAACAAGGGAAATTACTTTTAGTATTCAGAGGTTTGGCAAAGTATGTGTTTTTCCCCCTTAGATAATTGTACACGTTATTTCTCCCACACCCTTTATTGAATCAAGTTGGAAATGTACACAATTATATATTGTACCTAATAAAACATGAATCAATTTAAAAATTAACCAATTAGTCAATTAATTATTGGTAATAGATCATTTTTGGTTCTATAATGGTGTGACGAGATGTTTAATTAGTTAATATTTGTGGCTTGTTTATTTAAGTCTAGGGGAAATTCTATTAATTTATCCCGCTCACATATAAGATTTTGTACAGGCACACCGCAACTAATAGTAAGAACAGACCAATATTATACGTTTATAAATAAAAATAATTTAATAAATGAAAGTTTACAAAAGATAAATGATCAAATAAAATTATAATCAAGAAATGAACTGAAGGTGCTAATATCTAACATAACTGCTCATCACGGATTGCTAATTGGTGAGTGATTGGAAAAGAAGAGTGTTCCTAGGTCTGGCTACTTATATTCTTAGCTGCTAGCCCGTGGGTCGTCTTCTGGCGGTCGAAAGACTGGCACTCAGAAGGATGAGTCATCCGGCTCTATCTTAAAACGTCGGCTCGGGATATTCTCTATGCTATAGGCAAGCTGGCTCTAGGGTGAGGCCGCTGTCTGTTTAGCAGTAGAGAGGGTTGGTGTTGCAGACTAAGTTGTAGGGGGGTGATCTCTCAGCTGTGATCTCTAGCTCGTAGAGAACCGTGCTAACTCAACACCAGTTTATCTTCTGCAGCGAAAGTTGCTCTAATCAGTCGGCATTAGGCAATAGCTATTGGGCAGTTGACAGTTTGGGCCGGGTACTGGGCAGATGATACTGGGCAGTATAAGGCACTGTGGACACTGGGCAATATGTTAAGGCCAAGGATAGTAGGCAATGCCTTCTTGCTAACAGGTATTTAATTGGGAGGGGGGTTCTGGTGTGGTCTGCTCCAGTTACAGCTTTGGGTGGAGATCTGGTAGTTATAGCAGTCGGGTGTAGCAACCATGTGTAGCAACCAGGCTGGGGATAATACAGACAATTAGGAACCTCCTAAAGGCATTGAGTAGGGATTCCCATATACCATGCAATCATTCAGATACAGGCATTGGTATCAAACCCAATAAAGCATTTAAGACAATCATGTATAAAATCTTAAAGCACGCATATAACTCAATAACAAACAAAATACAAGTAAGATAACCACAGTAAATGGGTCATCATACAATGTAGGATGATACTGGTCAAGATTCATCCATCAAATGAGATTACGTTGATAAGTAATCAGTTGTAGTAAAATGGGGAATGAGCATTGTATTTACTAAAGGATAAGATGAACATAAAATACTAGGGATAGGGCTACAGTAATAAGGGTTTGATATAATTGATCAAAATTATTTTCATCCAAGGAACTATAAGTTCACAAGGGCGTGAGACATAATAATATGTATGAGGGATATATAATAGAAAAGTGAAATGATTAATTTCACAAGGGCTCTGTAAGTTTAGAGCACTGTTATCTAAGTTCTTAGACAGTACTTAGATTCACGAAAGGTTATTGATTACATCAATCACTAAGATACAGGAATGGATGAATCATAACAAATCAAATATAATAACTATGGCTTCAAACGTAGACAACCATAGCGGCATTAATAATATTATTTGAAGATATGGCATCGAGATTAAATAGTACATGGTACTAACATAATAAAGTCATAATGTAATGACGGGGAACGTGGTTGTGTACTTATGTGTACTCACACATTCCTATAAGATAAAATAAGTATAGTAAAATATTTACACTCACCCGTTTGTCCCTAATGAAACCTCACAACTAAACTTCCTAACAGAGGAGAATTCTAGCGGGCCTAACTTAGAATGCTTGAGTCCTTCTTTATATATAGTTGGGGCATTTCGTTTAACGGGTGGGGAAGAAATCTAGGTGATTTTCTCACATGTATCTATGTACCGGAGATGTCAGGATTCAGGTCAGATTTAAAGTCAATATTCGTTGCCTATCGTGAGAGTAGGGACACTAGCGAATAGCGAATATGTATCTGTCCAGCCCGAGTGCAATGCTATTCTTAGAGCGGTGCGTATCCTGCGGGGGGGGGATAGGTTGAAAAGTTATTAGGCCGCTGCGTGTAGCGCTGGTGCCGCGACTATTGTGTGCTGGTCACCTGTACAGCGGTCAAAAATTAAAAGTTAGCCCTGGAGAAGCTAGTTAATGTATTACGTCGAGATTCGTCCCGTGAGAAACAGTGCGAGGGGAGATAAATCCTACAAGAAATTAGTTATTGGTGGACAAAAAAAATAATTGTTTTAAGTTAAAATAAAAGTTTCCCACGATTTGCTGGGAAAAACTCAAATGAACTTTTGCATGCAAGTTTCGTATCGTCACAAATGGAAAAGGGAAACAACTTCTACATTATTGAGAGATAAGAGAACCTTATAAATATATATATGTATATATATATATATATATATATATATATATATATATATATATATATATATATAATATATATTAGGGGTGCACCGGATAGTCCCTCCGGCTCCGGCTTCTGGCGAATATCTGGCATTTTTTACTATCCGGTGCTATCCGGCTCCGGTCGGATATCACTACCGGATAGTAAACCGGATAGTAAAAAATACACCTATTTAATATGCATAAAGTGGACCTCGTTCCATTACTGTCTGTTAATGTCTATTAATGTTAATATGAAAACAAAATAATGTGCTTAAAAATAGAGCCATTATAAATATTCACCAAACATCGTTTATTATGAAGACAAGGCATGTTAATAACTTAATATAAATAGAGATGCAACTTTACATCATAAATGCGCTTTACATACAGAGATGCAATGGCTGGCACTTTTTTCTATTTGTCTTGACCTTTGAGTAAGTTAGTTAACATGTTAAAATGTTACATTCCTTGACTACGTCATGCTGACCAGACGTCTGTCTAGCTGTGCGGGTATATCTCCAAAGGTAGAGATGAACAACTCCCACCCCCTTTTATTTGTTTAGTCCATCACATTGAGTTTTTTATAGGCAGGTAACCGCAAGTTAAATACGATGGACGTAGGTTTAATGTCAGCGTATAGACACTCTCTAGTGGTCACACCTTTCGAGGGAACTGAGTTTGTTTACTTAGTAGTTAATCTTTATTTGGGGGGGGGGGGCTGGACTACAAGAGCCACACCTCTAAGGTAACCAGGTATATTTCTAGATGAACAACTCCCTCCCCCTTTTATTTGTTTAGCCCATAACATTGAGTTCATTGATTGACAGGTGACCCCAAGTCAGATACGATGGACGTAAGCACTCTCTAGAGGTCACACGAGGGAACTAGGTTTTTTATTGGGGGGGGGGGGGGACTAGACTTTACATTATAAATTCGTATTACATACGTAGCAGCGATGTCTGGCACACTGGCTTGTCTTGACCTTTGAGTGGTCTAGTAAACATGTCATATTCCTTAACTACGTCACGCTGATAATCTGTCTAGATGTGCGGGTATATCTCCAGAGGTAGAGATGAGCTACCCCCACCATCTTTTGTTTGTTTAGTCCATAACATTGAGTTCACAGATAGGCAGCTGACCACATTAAGCCAGATGTCAACGTGTTGACACTGTCTAGAGGTTACATCTTATGAGAGAACTGAGTTCGTTTACTTGGAGTAGAATTTTTATTAGGGGCGGGACTACAAGCCAAATCTCTATAAGGTTAATTTGGTATGAGTTTGTTTATTATGAGATAGGTTGTCAATCAAGGGTCTGGACCACAAACCACACCTTTTATACTATTGGACGGGTAATAAGTTTGTTTACTTTGAGTTAAGTCTCAATTGTGAATCAGGACTACAAGCCAAACAGACACTGACGAAGGGTATCTTTAAAGGGAGGCTCAAGAGACTCAACACCCCCAACTTCTTATTTGTTTAATTCAAGACAATGTATTGATAGAGAATATAGACATTGACCTTTCTTAAGCCAGAATGGATTAACGCAAATTGTTAAGACATATTGACACTGTCTAGAGGTCACTAGATGATGACACTAAGTTTGTTTACTTGGAGAGAAATGTCAATTAGAGCGCTGAACTACAGGACACACCCCTACAAGTATTTTGTTACACAAGCCACGGGTATAAAAGTGGCTTGCAAGGGCATTTAGTAAATTGAAAAGTAATAATAATGGCTGATAAAAAGTCATCACTTATATGGCGTTACTTTAATGTCAAAACAATGGACAACTCTAAAGCAGTTTGCAATGCTTGTAAAATAGTTCTGTCACGTGGTAAACTAGGCAAACCTAAAGACTTCTCAACCAGCAATATGATTAGTCATCTACGCTCGAAACACCCAGACTTATTCAACGAAATGTGGGATATTAATAGTGATAATGCTAAACGCATTCACTTGGCCATAGCAAAGATGATTGCAACTGACATGGAACCTTACCAAGTAGTTGAGAAACCTGGATTTATTGGACTTTTAAAAGTACTGGAGAAAAGATACACTGTGCCTAGTCGCAAATATTTTACAGATCGCGTTATTCCAGATGTCTACGACAATATTTCCTCAAAGCTTCGTGAAATGCTGTCTGAAGCTAAAAGCGTAGCCAGGATTTTTTTTCGGGAGTTTTAAACTCAACCCCCCCCCCCCCTGGTAGGGGTTTAAAACTCAAAAACCCATGGTGGGGGGGGGGGGGGTTAAACTGAAAACCTCCTTTGCTGTGCTGAGTGATAAATTCGTATTCAAATCTCACCTAAAATAAACAAATCGAAGCAAAAAATCAGTCACTAAATTCCGATCCCGACCCTACGATAGCCTATTTACGGACTGCAGTACTTCGAGAAAACAGATTCAGCGGAGCTTCCGCGGATTAATTCAACACTTTAGGCAGAGAGGTCGGATAGCAGTGCACTATGGGCCGTAGCTTAGGCACCACTCACCAGAGCCGGCCTTAGGGAACTGCAACCTATGCGGTCGCAGTGGGCCCCGCACTTTCATAGGTCCCGTGCTAACTCTAGTTGTAAATTAATAAATAAAACCATTTTAACTTATAACAGTGTTCTCGCGGCCTCCTGATTTTCCATGACCTCCTGGAAATCTCCTGAAATACTATCCTAAAAAGTCATGAAAATCTCCTGAAATTATAAAAATATATTAAAAAGTCATTAAAAAATGTCTTGAAAAAAGACAAAATAATCATTTTAGGGTGTCATTCAATATGGAAAACGTTAATCCTACTAGCGATTTAAAAAAAAAAACGGCATTGTCATAATTGTCATTATTTCTTTTAATAAAAATATAATAATAGGGCGAAATTTAATGAAAACAGGAAGTTCTAGTACTTTATTTACTGTTATAGTCACTGGCATATAAATATAGATCTAAATCTATCTCGGTGAATTAAAAAAAAATCAAAAGCGATATATCGCTAGACGATAGTAAATCTAAAAGGCAGATCTGAATCTTTATTGTCTTTTTATTGGAAAACTACTTTCTACTTTAGATGGTTCGCGATCTGTACTTAGTAAAGTATGAATAAAATGTGACAAAAAAATTATTTTTTTTACTTCATTATCCTTATCTTACTCACTCTAGGCCCCGCGCACTCCGTTTCACATAGGGCCCCTTAATCTGTAGGACCGGCCCTGACTTCACTATTTCCTACTTTGGCAAACAAGAAGCGTACAATCACGTGAATCATCTTACTTTCTCTTTCTGACTTCCCATATCTTTACAAGGTTTTAGGTTTATTTCTATTAAGTTTATATGATTTCCTAATCCACCCTAGGCAGACCCTACTTCCACTACAGCCCAACATAACCAAACACCCTGTACGGCAGTGCTGAACAACTGAAGAAAACTGCACACTTTTTTTCCTTGGCACAGTCTGCAAAAGAGCTCACAGCTAAGCAGCAAAAAGCTGGATAGAAGAAGTGTAAAATCAAATGTGTAAGCTTTTTTGATGGCAGCTCAAAGTAACTTTAAATTATAAATTATTTACTTGGTGACAGTGATCATTCAATATAGCGCCCTTTTGGATACTTTTATGTCTTACATTTCTCTTGAGGTTTCATTATATTGCCTCCATATTTCTCTATACTGCGTTCTCTTTTTTTTTTTTTTGTTTTCTACGTTACTGAATTTGATCTAAATAAGCAAAATAAAAAAAAAATTATACCAAGCTTATATCTATATCTATCAATAATGTACAAGCTATTTCCCTTTCTGAAATAAAATGAAATTATTAATTACCATTAATTAGTTGACTAATTTGGTATTTTTAAAAAGTGTATTCATGTTTTGTTAGGTACAATAAATAATTCTTTAAAGTATCAACTTGGATAATGCGTGAGGAAGAAATAGTGATAAGTTATGTAAGGGACTAAACAAATTTAGCCATATATGCGAATACTGAAGGATTAGTTTCCCTTTCTGGTAGCAAACAAAATAAAAAATTACCAGTAATTAATTGACTAATTTTTGACTAATTTTTTGTTGTTGTTGATTCATGTCTTGTTAATGCCAATGAGTAATTGTGTGCAGTTTCAACTTGATCCGAGAATGGGTGTGGGAGAAATAACGTGTACACACTTTTTTACCAGACAGAGTGAGTTGATGTACGCTTTGTAAAATTTGAAATGTAAACAAGAGGAGAATCATCGCGAGAATCCCCAAAAGATCTACACTATTGTCTTGCATAACTATAAACCAAAATCTGTAAGATACGTCATGTTGCCATGACAACATCTCTAGGCCGTGTTGTATAAACACACTTCTTGTGTGAGTCATTTAGTTGAGAAAGTCTCAAGCAGACGCGAGAACACATTGTTTAATTTACGCAAGCGCTTAAATATAAATCAACCACGTGATGCTTTATCTCATGTTTTGATTGGACCACCTCAAAACATGCGCAGTACTCTCCTAGTGTGGTACCAGCCAACATCAACAATGGGATGCTCGGAAATAGGTTATCTTGGCGATGATCTTTCTAGTTCTTTTCCTTTTTTTCCGAAATGGTCACTCTAAAATGACCAGAGGGTTGAATCTTTGAGAGACCAATGTTTCGCAAATGTCATTGACCAGTAAATGTCAGGCACGTTACTCTCAGTAAAAAGTAAAGTTCCCCTTGTCATACCTTGTAATCTATGAGGCAGACGATGTAAAGGCCACCCGTTTCTATGGCCCACGGTTAACGAGGGTGTCATGTCGCCAGCAGAACGACCAACCGTGGACTCCGAAAGATCCCGAAATTAAAAAGCACATTCTTCAACAGGATTCGAACTTAGGACCCCGGTTCAGAAGCCAAGCGCTCTAACAATCAGCAACCATACCTCCTTTCCTCTCAGTGCTTGGGTTAATTAATATGTTGGATCTAGAGGCAGCGATGCAGCAATTAAGGCTCAAAGGGCCACATTACCAATAGGTCCCACAGCGGCTTTTTTCAAATAGATCGTTGCCTGATCATGTTGTATGCGCTTCATAGTGCCGTCAGGAAGGTCGAGAGTTTGAACCCCTGTCGCCGTTTTCTCTTGCCGTTTGAGCTAGGACTTGAAACTCTTTCTTTCTGAAGGAACATACGATTCGTATGAACAGAGAAACAACAAAAACGCTTGTCTAAGGGAAAGAACTCCACACTTTCAACTAGATCTCTTATAATGTATTCCATATCCAACAAACGAATTACTTACCTACAATTAATTGACTAATTTGTCAATAGGTTTTATCGATTCATGCTCAAATAAGTGTTTAAAGTATCAACTTGTTCCGAGAATATGTATAGCAGAAATAACCGATTCAGTTGTTTGATATCGAATAAGGGAAATAACTGTAATATAGCTGTAAGTGAGGAGTTCTTCCCCTTAAAAAGCATTGTTATTTAGAAAAGGATTTTTATATTTTGCTTGTAATATATATACCTCCTTTCCTCTCAGTACTTGGGTTAATTAATATGTTGGATCTAGAGGCAGCGATGCAGTAATTAAGGCTCAAAGGGCCACATGACCAATAGGTTCCACAGCGGCTTTTTTTCAAATAGATCGTTGCCTGATCATGTTGTATGCGCTTCATAGTGCCGTCAGGAAGGTCCCGAGTTTGAATGCATAGTCTATATGTGTGTGTTTATGAATGTTTATGAATGGACATGAAGAGGGACGATTAGGGTGCGACCGGCGCCTTTGGGATATGCATTCACGCTGCACCCTGTGATCTCATTCAGAGCCGTAGACGTTCATAAGATGATAACAATAAGGGAGAGAACTGACCCGATTGAAAACATTTTTTTTCTTTTTTATGACACTATCTAGTTCGAGACCAGGGGTTCCCGATTTGCGGTTCGCGATGCCCTTCTGGGTTCGATTGCCAAATTGTCAAGGGTCGCATAAGACCATCGAAATATGGATTTTTTTGGACCTATTCTAAAATGTAAACTAGACACATACAAAGGTTGTTTTTTTTTCATTGAAATTTATTATAGTAGTCATTGTACGAGGATAGGTATTATAGACAACTGAATCAGAACTAATTTCAAACATTTTTATTGTCGCAGCAGAAATTATGTTAACAGTTTAAGTTAATGCGCATTAACGAAACGTATCGTTACGCCTGGTCGTGTAGCAGAGTCTGGACTGTCTACTATAAGGTCTAATGTCAGTACTAATAATACACGAGCGACTAGTTGAATATTGGTGAACTTTAAGGTCCGCCAATAGACATAATTGTAAAAATTCTAGAATGTCAAAAAAAGTAGTTAATTTTTAATATGTAAACAAAAATATATACGTTTTGAAAAAGGTTGAACAACGCATCCATACATTTCAATGTTAACACGTAAAATTTGTATAGAAAAACATAACGTATTGGAAAATATGAACCTTGGATGAACTCCCAATGGTAACAGGACAAGAAAGCATGGGCCTCCCGTAGTGCTCTGGTAAGAAACTGTGCTGTTGAACGTGTAGTACCTCATAGCTAAAGTTGCAGTTGAAGTGACCCTTCAGTTACCTGCCCGCAGCTCCTTGACATCCATCTTTCTTTCCTCTGCCTGCTCCATTAGTTTAAGCAGGAATTGAAAAACTCCAGTATGTCATTTGTAGCGAAGTTCTTTCAGTCGAATGCATGAAGCCGAAAGAACTGTAACGTCATTTTGATAGCTAGCATCAGAATTTCGTCGTCATGGATACCCAGTATTTTAGACGAATGGTTCTGCATATAAATGTTGCAGATTTAAAGATGAGTTTTTCTATTGAAATCCACTTAAAACGACTACGACAGCATGTTGGAGTATGTGAAAATGTTAGTTCATTTGTGGGAAAAGTATAATATATCTTTGAAAAATATCAGGGGTGTCTGCACAGATGGTGCTCCAAGTATGGTACTATTGTTATAAACCTGATGGTCTGGATTTAAATATTTGGTACCTCCCGTATGGGGGACGAACGTTTGCCAAAGCTTTAACTTGATTAGATATTGGAAAAATAACGAGAAATAACGTGTTCAATTAACTAAGGGGACGAAACCCTAATATTTAACCATATCTATAAATAATGAAGGTTTATTTTCTCTTGTTGAAAGAGTGAGTTGATATAGGCATTGGAAAAAAGGAAGTATGAAATTGTAATGCCATGTTTGTCCATCGTGAGCTACCTTATACACATGGACACACTCTGAGACTTGGGAAGCAGTCTGAAGTAAGTCACTCGTACTGTTTTACAGTGTCACTAAGGAAAGGTCATTTCGCTAGCCACTCAAACGTATTGGCTACCCGCGTCCATTTCATTTAGAAACATGTGTAGCGACATTGGAGATTTAGAGCTTTGTGGGGGGTGGAAAGCAGGGGAGGGGGCGGGGAAGAAAACAAACAGAACGTGTGTGTGTGCGTGTGTGTCGATTGTGGTCAGGGGCTGTAATTCATCGCTACTGCAAACGAGATTAAAGGCCTTATCCCCTGAGTGTTATTGGCAAGTGAGTTACTTCCCCCTGCCCCCCCCCCCCCCCTTTTCACCTCCGCTCTTGCCTGCCGCTTGCCAAATTGGAGAAAAATAGCAAATAAAAAACTGTTTGAATGGTACAACTTTCCTTACAACTTTATTAGAGTTTTAGTGCGTAGCTGTTTTTTTTTCGTCTTCAGACTTTTGTTTTTTTACATTATACATGAGACGTATTTAAAATCTATTATCTAGCAAGTAGACACTGTGTACGTTCAACTATTTGCATTAGAGAGATCTGTAGGCTAGGTTCATTCATTTGTATATTAAGACTTCGCTGTTGCATCGTTAGAAAGGTCAGAGGCGTAGTTAGAATGGACATCGCCGCCATTATAATAGGCATTCGTCCCATGAGAATTTCTCCCACACCTGATCTCAGATTAAGCAGAAATTTCGAACGATTTTTTTTTTACCTGACAACACAAGCATCAATAAAAAAAAAACAATTAGTTAATTAACAATCGGTAATTGATTGTTTTGTTTTGTATCTTGAACAAGGGAAAGAAATCGTACTTGACAGATGCGATGGTATAAGTTGAATTAGTCCCCCTCAGGAATCTTGAGCCCTAAGTGAACTTTTTTTATTCATTTAAAAAGCGATTATATAAAAATTCACAAGTTATCCCCTTTTGTCCAGACAAGTGATACGATCATAACCCAAAGGGAAAGCTAAACAAAAACAATTGGTACTAAATTTCTGCTAAAATACGGAGCAAATTGTTGGCAAGGCATCGCTCCATCTAAACTGTTGCGCCGCCTAGAAACCATCATAAAAAGAGCATAAAAAATGACACGTACAACATGACCACATTTAAAGGAACTTTTTGAACAAAAGTGCCTAAGAAAAATCGAAAAAATCTTGGAAGACAACGGCCACCCGCTCCATCAGAACTACGTCAGGTCGTCGCGAAGTGGGCGACTGCTGTCAATCAAAACAAGAACGGAGCGGTACAAAAAACTCGTTCGTACCTCACTCGGTCAGACTCTATCACCGCCACTCATTGATCAGGGAACATGTGTGTAGTCGCTGAATGAACTCTTTATGTTGTCTGTTGTATTTACGTTTATGTTTCTGTTGTGTTGTCTTTATATGAGAAAAGAGTCCTTGTAATCACAACAAATTTCCGTAAGGATCAATAAAGCAGACTTAGTCTTAGTCTTAGTCTTTATATGAGAAAAGAGTCCTTGTAATAATATGATATTTCCGTAAGGATCAATAAAGCAGACTTAGTCTTAGTCTTAGATTTATATGTCTAGGTCAATCACATATGAAGTTACGTGACTGATTCAAACTAATCAATTCAATTACATATAGTATAAGCTTCATGTTTTTAAAAAGTATTTTGTTATGTTCTTCTGTTGTTTTTTTTGTTTTGTAGCAGAAAAGAACAAGTGTTTAATTTTTTTCTTGAAATATGGACTTTTAAAAATATTTATTATTACTTTATATATTAGTGAATATATATACATATATATATATATATATATATATATATATATATATATATATATTATATATATATATAAAATATTATATATATATACATTTATATACAGGGCCGCCGCTACCTATTGTGCAATGTGTGCATTGAACGCAGGCGGCCGACTTTAGGGGGCGGCCAAATCAGGGGCGGACTGGCTATATGGGCATTTGGGCAAATGCCCGGTGGGCCGGTACCCAATAGGGCCGGTAGGGCCACCAAAAGGGCTGCATGAATGCCAGTAAATTTTGTTAAGATTTATAATATTCTTTAAAAAAAAAAAAAAAAAGAAAGCATCGTAGTTAAACACAACAATATCTTTTACACTTTTTAATTCAAATACTAATCTATAGCATTGCATATCTGTAGATAGAGCTTCTAGCAGACGTCAATTCCTTCCTCAGCTTGACTCAACGATAAACAAGTAGCTCAAGGCCTTTATTTGTTGTTTATTTTTATAAAGATTGACGTTAGTGTGTGAATATATTCTGATGAATCTATCAAAGGAACAACAACAGTGTTGCAAGTCCTATAGTTGACTTGTCCAGGAACATGCGAGTTCTTATTGGTTCGGTGGAGTTGTCGCATGATCTCGAGTTGGCCTCGCTACAAAGTCCTTCACAAATCACAAGTATTCTCTTGAACAGTGTAGCAATGCGTTGATTTGAATCAAAATACAATAGAATCGAAATAGAAGGAGCAGAAAATAAGTCAGATAAAAAGCAACTATTACTGGAACCCTAAGCAAATAAAAAAGCAATTCAAGTATTAATATTTTCTCGCCAGCACTAAACGTTAGGATGACAGCCTTTATAAATGAACAGGCTCAATGCCATAAGACGACAAAGATATAGAGTGAAGTCGAAATACTAAGAGGCTTTGCTAGCAATCTTGACAGCATTTGTTTGACTGAACGTAAGGATATTACATTACTTCAAAAAAGTGAACTAAATGTTCTGTTGTGTGTGTAGCCAGTTCTAAGTTGCAGAGAGTGCAATTTATCGAGAAAGCAGTTCATGACCTTGTGAGTAAAGTAAAGTTCCCCTTTCAGACCTTGCGATCTATAGAGCAAATTATGTTTCTTTGGTCAATGTGTAACAAGTATTGTGTCATGTGGCCAGCTCATGGACCGACCGCATTTACTTTCCCAAACTAAATTCAAGTACCCATTAGAGATGGTGGGTCCAGGAGCGCCCTAAAAATTCCAAAATTCAAAATCCCAGACTTCACCGAGATTCTAATCCAAGACCCCAGGTTCGGAAGCCAGGTGCTTAACCACTCAGCCACTGCGCCCCCATGACCTTGTGAGATGGTTAGTTGACTAATGGAGAATGAAGAGTCATATTTGTACATTGAAGTCAATGTGTCTAAGGTAAATGGCGAGGAGTGAAACTGAATCCTAAAGAATATGTTCTTCGGTAGAGGATCTTCAGATGTCTTGAATGTGAAGTTCAAAGTACATGAATTTTGTTCACATTCAAGAGATTCCCCATTCCTTGTGTTATACTGTATTCATATAGTAATGCTGTTTATCAGATAGTTTCAAAATCATCTAATAAATTATTCATATAGTTTACTACTTTCGATACATTATTAAATTTATTATTTCAAGGTTTCTTTAAAGAAAATTTAGTAAAAAAAATACTTAAATAATTTATACAAATTCCAATTATTCCATTATCATTTAAAAATATAAACGACATTCGTACATACGAAACTATTTTGGAAACTAGAACCAAAAAATGGAGCAGCGTGCGAGTCATTCCAAAGGGTTTTTCCAAAGGCGCCTATTCTTTTCTGGCCTTGAGTTTTCGCGGGATGTTTGTAATATTTGTTTTGAGTCGCATAGCCCGCTCTGTAAGTAGATCTATTGCCCGTAATTAAAAGTCAATTTTAAAAACATTTTTACTGGTGGAGGTGAGGGCGCTAGTTCATCTCATATGGACTGTGGGAGGGCGCAACGTCCTGACAAAAAGGGGTGATATAGAGTGTGTGTGTTTCCTAGCCGGCAGTGAGAAGAGGTTCAGAAATTGTTGGTGGTTATACAGTGACAATGATGAAATTAGATTACCCAGTGCAAATATGAGACGGTCTTAAGACATAAAAGAGTCAAGACTTTGTGTGTGTGTGTGTTGTGAGCTAGATTTTGTTTAAATATCAGTTTATTTAATTAATTATATTAAGTTTTTGTTTACATGGAATTTGTTATTTCAAGTTTATTTATTTAAAAATATAACACGCCTACATCGCTTCAGTTGTACTAGCTATTTGGAGCTACAAGCCAACAACCGACCAACAGCATGGGGGGGGGGGGAGGGCGGCCAAAAAATG
This sequence comes from Biomphalaria sudanica, assembly GCA_036873155.1. NCBI lineage: Eukaryota > Metazoa > Mollusca > Gastropoda > Planorbidae > Biomphalaria > Biomphalaria sudanica. The sequence goes on along the minus strand of JAZGLO010006678.1, from coordinate 861,645 downwards.
TTTTAACCCTTGCCAACTTAGGCGGAAATCGCCGTATCTATGTTTTATTTCAGGTCATTGTATAAGTGACGTGTACTTTGGATTATTTACTTTGTATTAAACTAAAGAAAAATATTCAGTGCTGAGTTGCTTCGTTTGTTGGATTAATTTATAGGCAACTTTGAATCCGTGTATGTCAGATGATTGTGGATTCAATGCACATCTTTCCATAATAGAATCGTGATAAATATGAAAGTTTACAAAGTGTTGAAAAAGTTTTACTGGGATTTTTTCTTTCTTTCACTTTTGTGATTATGTTAACAAGTTATAGTTTAACACATCCATGTCCAGACCATGTAACGTACACTGTTGAGCTGTCAAAGTTATCGAGAAATTGTATATAGATCATGATCATTTACACTGTTCATTGTAATATACCTGCCGCAGCTCATCAATTATAAATTCATCGTCACAAAATACAGAAGCATAAGTGAGTAGTCAGAACGAGATCAGTTTTTAATGCTCACCACAAAAGAACCAAAATGTCAGATGTCTAGAGGCACTTCAATCCGAAGTTGTTCATAGTGCACGGTTCATCGTTGTACTTGAGAGATACAACAATGCGAATATGAAAGGAAACAATGGAATGGTCTAAAATAAATAGATTTAAATCAATCTCAATGGAATTTTTTTTCTGTTAAAAAAATGGGGGGAGGGCGGCATTTTTAATTTTGCACGCAGGCGGCCAAAGAAATCGCGGCGGCCCTGTATATATATATATATATATATATATATATATATATATATATATATATATATATATATATATATATATATATTAGTTAGTGTTTATTATCGATCTGCAGTGACTAAAGTTCTAGTGTTTCTACATAACCTTATTGCTCCGAGTAAAGTACCGCCATTAGTGAGACAGAGACAAAAAACATCAAAAAAGAAACCCCCCGAGACAACAAATGTTTGGAAATGTTTAACAAAAGAACACTATTGACATCACAAATTACCGCAATTGGCAGCTCGCATTAATTCAAGCTGTAAAAGAATAGAGATCGCATTCGCGGTGCTAAACTGTTCACGTGAATCCGTTACCACCCCGGCCCCCTCCCTTTTTTTTTTAACACGGCGCTCTATTCGGGACACGCGGGTCTATCCTCACGTCTGTCTCCCCCCCCTCCCTCCCCCGTCCTCTTTGTTCTTGTATAACACACTTGCATTTCAAGCGATGCTTATCCGATTGGGAATCAATAGAAAACCATTCGATCCTATTATGCATCGACCCGCTCTATCCGACACCAATCAATGATTTTAACTATCCGGGAACGACTTTGAGGATCAAACTATTCAGCATGGTGGTCCCCCCTCCCCCCCCCCACCTCACGCTCAATATGTCTAAGTAATAAACACTGAAATGAAAGGATCGTTTCAGTTTACAACTTCGTGGGTCAATGTGAGCTTTTTACTTTTCATGGCTTATAGAGTTTCTCAGAAATAGCGGCTTGAAGGTTAGCGGCAACTCCAAATTATGACAAGAAAAACTTGGATACAAATATATGAAGTTCTGTTTTGAAATTTGAAATAACAATAAAGCTTGTCTTGGAGTCCGAAAATTAATGAAAAATACAGTGGATACCCAGCCCCAGCTGCGACCTACATATTTTGCCGCATATACAGCAGCCATAACCATTTTCATCCGGTGGTCGATTTAGATTTTCTTTTCGCCGTCTAAGTCTGTCCACGGCAGCGGATTTTCTTTTGGTCTCAAATGTGTATCAGCCTTTGTAAGTGACCTCCAGCTGTCTCGTTGCATAGCCGCCAGCAACCGGATCCTCTCTTCTATGCCAGTTCAAGCAGGTTTGCGCCTATGCTGGTCTTTAATGCGTTCACGTAGGGCACTTCTGTTACGTTGACCACCTTTCAGCACACCAAAAAAATTGCTTTTAGCATATGCTCCTCACCATCCATTTTGATTCTCATTTCCGTGATTCTTCTAACCAGACAGGAAAACCAACGACTTAGCAGAGTTTAAGTCCTTGACTAACATGGATGATTAGATTGACACATGAAAAGCGTAGGATATAATTATCTTATTATAATTTTTTTTTTGAAGTAACGTCTGTAATATACTGGATGAGATACGGGATAACTGTCCAGCGTAACTGTCGAACCATAAGAAGTCCCTTTAAACTGTTCATATCGGTCTTCTGAGATTTGAAATATTGATATTGAATTACATTTTGCCTCTCATTGTCAGACATAAGCACTTGTAGGCACTTCTGGTAATTCTCTAACACTCTAATCACAGAAATGAATGTAGATCGAACGAGGATATAAGTAGCAGTGAAAACTCACATATCTAAATGGTAGCATTATTAATACAACAAAACTTGACTTTACTGACAGTTCGATGTGATTAATTGCAACCAATTCCGAACAACAAACTAAAATTAGCCTTCAACGAAGCTACAATTTACAGAGAACCTACTACCCAGCAAAGTCTCTTTATACAAAATCTTTACAGAAACTGCAATGATTCTCCATAATTCCTTCATAAATTCTTTAGTTGTTTTTTTTTCATTTTATTTATTTATTATTATATTTTTTATACAAAAGTAAAGGTCTTGCACCGAAGCTTTAGTGGATGCCTATATTTTTAGAATCTGATTTCTAAAATATTTTCGCTGAGCCACTTAACCAATTTACTGGATGTTCAGTAGACCTTGACAACATATTTTTATTTTTTATTTTTGTTTAGTCCAACCTAGATCTACTCAAGTAAAAGATATTAAAAAACGTAATGTACCATTTGACTTGCACAATCCTAAGTTTGGTAGGCCTCTGGCTTCGTGAGTCAATTCTAGCAGGATAGAAGACTTAACCCTTTCTCTCCGTAATTATTTTTCTCATTCCGATAGTATTATTCGTTTTGTTCATTTGTATTTCACTATCCTGTTAGGGTTAAGCTTCAATAACTTTTTTGTTTGTTATCAGAAAATGTTTTATTTGGTATTGAATTATAGGAAAATGCATGCTCTTTTTACACAACACAAATAAGAGTTTATAAATCCAAAAGCTAATTTAGTTTAATGGGAGTCAAATCAACGTTGGCATCGTGAGTTAGGAGAGAAAGAGTTAAAAGTAAAGTAGCAATTATACATAAAATACTGAGCCATAATCTTCAAATACAAAAACAAAATTTAATAAAATACTCAGAAAAGACACAAAGATAAAGCCTAAAGGCATATTTCTCGTTCCATATGCTAGGACAAAATTTTACAAATGTTCATTCTTCCCTAGTGCTATTAGAGCATGGAATGGGTTGCCTGAGCTAGTCAGGAAAACCAGTGACTTGGCAGAATTTAAGTCATTGGTTAATATGCATGACTAAATGCATGACGCGTAGGACGTAACCATCTTCTTTTTTGAAGTAACGTCTGTATTATATAAGATAAGAAACAATCTAATAGAGATACAATGCAAAGGGAAATATGGTTCGGGCAAAGTCTATTGTGATCTTCTTTTGTTAAGAATTCTTCAAATATATTAATTGTACCTAGAAATATTTTTTACAAAGCTTACATCAACTCACTCTGTCTGTCTTTCTATCTGTCTGTCTGTCTGGTAAAAAGGTTTTACACGTTATTTCTCCCACACCCATTCTCGGATCAAGGTGAAACTTCGCACACTTATTCACTGGCATAGACCAAACATGAATCAATACAAAAAAAAATTAGTTAATTAGTTATTGGCTATTAATTATTTTATTTGATCCAAGTTTAAAGTAAATATTTAAAAAGGCTGTTTATTAGTATCTCTGTTTATACAGTCCGTGTACTATTCACACAGAGCTAAAATTTATTTTTAATTCCTCAAGAGAGTCAGGAGTACAAATGTGTGGCCAATGTACTATTCTATGTCAGCCTGACCTTAAGTATCGAGTCAGCATACACTCTCTAATATTACCACGATAATGTGATCAGTATCAGACTTATCGACTGATTGAATACCAGCGGACTAATAGAGACAGTGGGTTTTAGCTCAGTTCCCCTACAGGCTGATCATAACTGATGTCGTTTTGTTTGTGTGTAGGGATAGCTGTTAATTACTGGCTCAAATATGAATACTGTTAGGGACCTTTTTGACATGGTGATCAATTTATGTCTAGACTAATATAACTATTTGGTACAATACAACACAATTTACAGCTTCGTTCTCCTTACAAGTCATGTACTTTACGTAGTCCAAATATCTATCAATTTATATATGTATCAACCAATCAATCAATCAATCAATCAATCGTTCAATGAATGAATGAATGAATGAATCTTTCTATCTATCTATCTATCTATCTATCTATCTATCTATCTATCTATCTATCTATCTATCTATCTATTTATCTATCTGTTTGTCTGTCTTTCTGCCCGTCCGTCTAACCTTACTTACAGCCAAACAATAAATCAATCATCAATCAATCAATCAATATCTATCTATCTATTAATTAATCTATCTATTAATTAATCTATCTATCTATCTATCTATCTATCTATCTAACTATCTGTCTATCTACCTATCTACCTATCGCTGTTTGTCTGTCTTTCTGTCCGTCCGTCAAACCTTACTTTAAGCCACTCCGCTGTTTTAAAACACTTAAAGTTTCGCTGGGGTTTTTAGTTATCGCTGAATAATTAAAAAAGTGAGTACTAGTTGACTTTAATACTTACCGAGGGTGAGCCAACAGGGTGATGCTAACGACAGCACGCGCCCTTGTCGCGGAAGGGGGGGGAGCTCAATGACTTTTTAAAAAGAACCAACTTGTTGACCTTGCGCCATCTGGATAGCTTCAGGTCGCACTTAATTACTCACCACACACGCACAAACACAGCAACAACAACAACAACAAGCGCACACACACATACGCCAGCACACCCACACAGAGATATCGACACACACACGCACAAGAGTAAAGACCTGGAAGAAAGCTTATACGTTTGCACTGCGCGGCCTTAAGTTTTTTATTTATTTATTTATGGAGCCCATGGCCTATTGTTCTGGAACACAGACTACCCTCTGGTCAATGGCTCGATATACATCCAGGATCTCGTGATGACATCGAAGATCTATAAAGAGGTCTGTTTTTTATTTCCTATTTCTTCGTGGCGAATCCGTCTTCCCAAGATTTAAAAAGAACGCTTGCATGGGCGCCATGGCTGAGTGGTTTAGCGCTAGGCTTCTGAACCTAGGGTCCCGGGTTCGAATCTCGGTGACGACTGGGATTTTGAATATCGGGATTTCTAGGGCAACCCTGAGTTGACCCAACTCTGAAGTGTACCTGAAATTAGTTGGGCGAAAGTAAAGGCGGTTGGTCGTTGTGCTGGCCACATGACACCCTGCTCATTAACCGTTGGCCGAAGAAACGGATGATCTTAACATCATCCGATCGCAAGGTCTAAAAAAGAAACTATAAAAGAAGATTAAAACTTACAGATATAAAAAAAATAAACCAAATAACCAGTTGATATAAAGACGAAATTGATAAATCAATTCCAACTTTAAAAAAAAAAAAAAAAAAAATTACAAACTCAGAGGCGGCCCCAATCGAATCCGCCTTTTTGCAAAGAATATCCAAGACGTGATTTTGCTTTGATTGCAAAAGTAATAATGTTTTAAAGACTTATTTGGCGAAGTAAAAATTATTTTTTTCTTCAAAATGTTTTACATGATACCCTGCTCGTTAACCGTTGCCCGTAGAAGCGGATGACCTTGACATTCCAAGGTCTCAAGGGAACTTTGTTTTTGGTGATATGATTGAAAAAAAAAAAAAGAAAAAAAAGTTCGTTAAGCGAACCGACGACATTGGCGTTAATCAAACTACTTTACTAACCAGCCATAAGACTACTTGCAAAATTTCAGCTTGAAATGAATGACTCATTTTTTTTTAAAGTACTATTTCAATAAAAAAAAATTGTTTTGCTCTGATGCCATTATTTTTGACAGACCAACAAAGTAGATGTTTATTTGCTCAGAAAACAGAATTTGGGACATCGCCAGACAATTTTTCATAGTCTATACTCCGAATTATGAAACCAAAAAAAACTTTTGGTAATATCTTAGACTTTGTGTTCAAAATTTCCAAAAACTGTACTCCACATCAGGTAAACAGACATTTATGGCAATACATGCAATCCTTAGGACTGCTCATTTCTATGGTTTTATAACACATTTCAAGATTGAAGTGTGAGTAATGTACTTTATATTGGTAATAAACAGAATTAAATCAACTATCTTTTCATAATAGTAATTCTTGTATCTCAATAGGTAAGCAATTACGGTAATATTCAGAAAAAATATAAAAAAAATTTTTTTTTAAACCTAAACATAACTTTACCTGTAGAGTACTTGTATATTTAAATTTTAAACTAGCATTCTCGGGCCACTGGCTACGCCCGTCGATATGTTCCCAGGCTAAATATTTTTTTTTTTTTTCACGGCCACACGGGCCTCTTCTTTTTTTTTTTTTAACGTATAATGAAAGCCCACATAAAAAACGCTCCCCCCCCATACATTCCTTGGGAGCACGAATTGTAGTATCCATTACGTTAGACTGGCCCGTAAATGTGAGCACCACTTCTCTCCCCTCTCTACCTCTCGCCTTGATAAATAATACATTGTCTTCTTGATATGTCCTTTGCATAGTCTTCTGATTTTTAAGTTCTTTTTAGAAATAGTTGAAAGGCTCTAGCGTACGTTTTGGCCTGGGCCCCCCCCTTTTTTTATATTACATCCTACAGATACTAAAGCGCATATAGTATTTGGGCCGAACCCCAAACTTTTTTTTTTTTTTTTTTGCACATTCAATAAAGCAACCTTCATTTCAACAATGTCTATTGTGTCCCGTGAATTGTATGATATCTTACTTTTAGTTGGAAAGGCCCCTCTTCAAAACGCCCTTCGAAAATATGCTCACTTCCGGCCGGTGAATTCAAGTATCACTTTTTCCTAATCCCCTTCCCCCCCCTCCCCCGACCTTAACAGAACATGAATCTTAGTATCTGTTACTTCGAAATGAAACGGCACGCCCTATATATACTTTTGGCCCGTGAATTCGATTGTCACTTATTTTCTCACATAGTACAGTATGAAAAGAGAACTAGTCTCCATTGACTTAGAGGCACTCTTCTCGCAGTGTACAATAATAAAAAAAGATGAAGGCTTGTTCTCTATTTGATCACCGTGTGATTGTCAAAAGAGCTGAGCCGAAGGCCCTTCGAGCTCTAGGCGTGTAAGCCTGCTTGAACAGAACCGTTCTGTCTGGAAGAGGTCCGAGTCAAATGCCTATGTACAGCATTGCTATTTCCGACATATCTGGCACCCTGGGCGCATGGACTAGAATGCATGGCTGAAGGCCGAGAACACCGGGACACCCCGCCATTTTCCAATGTTGTACCAAGCTAACCGTGCAGGACTCACCATTAGTGTGACGGTCCCTTGAGGAACGAAGCATGGATTATCGACAGGGACGTGGAAGCTCTCTTTCAACTCCGCACCGTGCAATGGGAAAGCTCTCGCATTCCCTTGGACACTCCCACAGGAGTTTTGTTTTGCTATTCATTTAGCCTAATCACTTCCTCAAGTAATCGTTTCCAGCCGGGTGCCACGTTGAGGCAGAATAGCGTACCCGAGATATTTTTGTTACCTGACATCGTAGTTGTACAGCTTTTGATTAGCTGATAGTTCAGCGGTTCTCAAAGCAGTGGCGTCACTAGGGTCGGTGTTACACGGTGCATAATTAATAAATACTTATAACTAATAGATAGATTAGACACTCCATTAAATATCGGGAAAGGAAATCTTTGTTATATAGATGCCGCACTTTTCAGATGCTTCCAAAGTAGTTTAGTTTTTTTGTTTTTTTGTTTTTTTGTTTTTTTGTAATTTTCAAAATATTGTCGAAGAAATGCAAAACTTTTATTTGTGTTGTCCTTTAATGGGGGACTCAAATGTAGGTGCTCTAAAATCATTAAATGGTCCCACCGATAGACACTTATCCCTTCTGCTCACCTCTAAACTGACCACGTGGTGTTAGCAGACGACAAGGGGAGACAATTTATAGAAATGGCGCACTTTCAGTAGGTCAGCATGACTTTTTTTGTTTTGAATCCGACTCCTGCTAATGTCTCTTACATTTTTAATGCCATCAAATTATTTACGACTTCCGCCCCTTCCACCCACACACCCCTCTCTCTAAAAATTATCTTCTGATCGGCCGAATTTCCATTTCCTATCGAGTCAATACTGTTTCCGGGTGAAACGGCTTCTTAAGATGGATAGGTCTATGTTTGAGCATGCGGGAGTGTTATCATAAGTAGGGTAAACATACCTTCTATAACCGAATGAAGATTGTTTTAGTTTTAGCTAATATAGCACTTGTCTAAATCAAACTAAAATCAAACAAACAAAAATGAACATTGTATAGTATTAGATTTAAAAATAAAAGACCTAGACATCTGAAACAAAAATATTTATAAAGCATTTTTAAGACCTGTTTGTAATTGAATTTTACTATCCTACAAAAATACAATATTTGACTTTAAACAATATGATTACCATTCATTGTTGATTAGCTCCCCATTTCGATCCCCGAGGCAGAAGGAATGAGGTTTATCTGTTTCTAAGACCGATGGTGGATGACAGTGTCATGTGGCCATCTTAACGAACAGCCTTCTTTACTTTTAAAGGATATTGTCAAGCACTCAGAACTCATGGACGTCCATAAAAAAAAAAAACGAAGCTCAAACTTCCAGCTTTCACCTGTTTTATAACTTGAAATTATTCTATTTACTGTACATGTATAAATATACCGCAATTCGTGTCGGTCTACACTACATCATTGTGTTGTACGTTATTTGTCCCGCTCTCATTCTCGGATAAAGCTGAAACTTTATTCAATTATATATTACTAGTCGACGGGCGGCATAGCATACACCGCTATCTTGCAGGGCCGGTCTTAGGCCACTGCAACCTATGTGACCGAAGGATCCGCACTTTCATGGAACCCGCGCTAATTCAAGGTGTATAAATTATTAAATTAAACCAATTTATAACTTAAAACAGATTTCCCGCGCCCTCCTGTCGATTTACCAGGAGCTCCTGGAAATCTCCCGAAATTGCAAAATATACGAAAAAGTCCTTAAAATATACGAAAATATATTTTAAAAAATTGTCACTTTTGGGTGTCATTCAATATGGGAAACGCCAATCCTACGCGCTATTAATAAAAACAGCATTATGCATTAGCCGTAATTGTGTAATCAGGTGATAGAAGCTTCTAGCGACTCAAACTAATGAAGAATTACTTGAGTTCAATAATTCTCAAAGATAGATTGAAACATTTGGTAATTCTTGCTATTGAGCGGGATCTGTGTAGGAAACAGAATTACTATGATATACTGTATGACTTTGCTACACGCAAGGCTCGTAAAGTAATTCTGTACATAGAATGAATAAAATGCTTAGACGAATTTATTTTCTAATACAAACTTTTAAATTTCCCTTATTATCCGCTTCCCTAAACAAACGTGGCCCCGCGAAATCCGTTTCGAATAGGGCCCCACAATGCTTAAGTCCGGAACTGCTATTTAGTGTTTGTAAAATGTTTGTTTGTAAAATGTTTTGGATGTTCCTTCAGAGTTGACGATAGTTTACTTCCTAGTCCAAACCTCCCGTAAGACGAAGGGGGATAGGAGCGGGCAGGGTTTGACAGTCCAGCGCGCAGCCATCCGTAGCGAGCTGTGAAAACGTGTTTCCCCCCCCCCCCCCCCCTCTTGTTTTTTTTTTCATGGTGTGACTATCCGCAGAAATAAGAGAGTGATCTTTCCTTTACTTCTTGTTTGACCTGTTTAGGGAAGAAGAGAATTATATATAATATAAAAGTAAAGTGGCAATTATACATAAAACACTGAACCATAATCTTCAGATACAGAAACGGAGTCTGGTAGAATGCTCTGAAAGACACAAAAATGAAGGCACATTCCTCGTCCCATATGCTAGGACAAATTTGTACAAATGCTCCTTCTTCCCTAGTGCTATTAGAGTATGACTAAATGCATGACGCGTAGGACGTAATCATCTTTTTTGAAGTAACGTCTGTATTATATAAGATAAGATATATAGATTGTAATGGTGGCTAACCCCAATAGTGCGTTTCAGGAGACAACCGATTCCATGTTGTCACATTCTTTTTTTTCCCTGTATGTTCATAAAAACATTGTATTACACGTATGGGGGGGGGGGGGCATGGGGAGAGTTTGAGGAAGAAAATATTACTGTTTTGTACAGGGGGAAAAAAAGATAGAGAATGGCGGAAAAAACAATTAGGTCCCTAGGGATAGTCTTGATAGTCACGAATTAAAATTTAGATACAGCTGCTAATTATTCAATTTTCTGAAAGCTATTTCATTTTTTATTTTATTTTTTATTTAAAATATGTAAAACCATCTTTCTATTACTATACCGATGTTTCTCTATCTCCTTATTAAAAAATGAGATCTACTCCACAAGCATGTCGGAAGTTAAATGGAAAAAAAAAAAAAAAAGAGATCTACTCCACAAGCATGTCGGAAGTGCTGTTGTTAACTAATTGACATTCATTCCATTATTATGGTAGTTTATACTCAGTTTGTAATTTATGTTTTGTAAGGAAATGCTCTTACATCTTTTTTAAAGCTTCATGTTGTTACAATAATTTTTTCTTTATAAAAATGTGTTTTATTTATATTTAAAACTTTTAATATCAAAAACCAAACAATAAACAACGTTTCATTGAAATAAAATTGATTCAAAAAGGGCCCACAAAAGAGGCAGTAAAGCCAGAAGAAGGGCAAAGAAAAGATTCCAATATGACTGGCCACTCTGGGCATTGCTTCATCAAAAAAAGCCGATCGCGCATTTAGAAATAGATGCACTGGTTTCTTACTTTGATACATAGAAGGCCAGAAAATGTTTGTAAATAAATATTCCATCTGTTTACTGTTAAATAACGGTACGCAGAACTAGACACTAGTTTGCATCAATGTTTCAAAGTTTGACACCTAGAAGTGTTTTAGGAATGTCAATGTGTAGAATGGGAACTTGGACTCCTAAAGCATTTCTTGATACACTCGAAACACCGTTAACTTGTTTGATTCTGTTCAAGAATTGTTCAAACATTGCCTTTTAATTTGTGTCGAAGTTCTAACCCGAACTTATATTGAACATTATCAAAAAGCTACTCTACTTGCACAAGGTCTGAAAGGGGAACTTTACTAATTACTACTTGCATTGAAATATTTGGGATAAATATACCGATACACTCAGATTACTCGATGGTTTTGTCACACATTACATTTGCCTTATTGGGAGAGGGAGGCCACCAATATATTGGCGGGTACCTTGCTACGCCACTGGATGTACAGTTGTTTCCCTTATATTAGCTTGTTTTCCTCCTCTATCTAACAGCTCATTTCTTTTTTTTTTTAGGGCCTTCCATTTGCTGTAGGGACATTAACCACACACTACGGTCTCCGCCATGACCTAAGGAACATTTATGTCATGTCTAGTTAGGATCTGTCAGATAGTTCTGATTTCTATGTGGGACATATATATATATATATATTATAGTATGTACTATGCATTTCTTTTATTCTACTTTTATATATTATTATAAGACACGAGTCTAGGGACATTGTAACCGTCCAAAGAGAGGCAAAAAATAAACTTTCTTTAGAAAGAAAGAGACACGGAATTTTATTTCTCTCTCTAATTTCTCTTTTCATCTACTTCTCTCCATCTCTCTCCCCCCGCCCTCCCTTATGAATCTCTTCTCTCTTAACTCAACCACTCCATACTCTTCAATCAGAGTTCGTCCTTTTTTTTTTAGTTGCTTCCCTTTTCTCTCTCCACACGCCTCCCCAAATCTTTCTTCCAATTTATGCGCGACGTTCAAATCCATTTTCATCACATATTCGATGCTTCATTAATTGTTTTCTTTCTTTAATTAGGGAACCATACAAATCAGCAATATTTTTTTTGCTAAAGAAAGCATACATTATACGTAATTGTGTCAATTAGTTTGGATCAGTCATGTAATTAAATTTGTAATAGACCTAGACTAGACTGTGACTACACGGCGGCCACCATTTGTCATCAGTGTTTCTATAACAATGAGATGCCCTTGTACCTAAGCGAACTGATTACTCCATATGTCCCTCAGAGAGCTCTGCGCTCAATGGACTCAAGGCTTCTAGTGGTACCACGTTTCTCCCTCAAAAGCTACGGCCTACGGGCTTTTTCAGTGCACGGACTAAAGGTTTGGAACTCACTTCCCATTGATGTCAGACTACTTCACTACATTCAAGAAGAACATTAAGACCTATCTGTTTAAAACTTTTTTTTAGATTAGTTTGTCATTTTTAGCTCTCATGTTTGTGTTTGTAATGTTATCACAGCGCCTAGAGTCTACATTTTGTTTGTTAACAGCGCTTTATTTTTAAATAAAGTTATTATTATTATTATTATTATTATTTGAAATATTTGTACCAATTGTTTTTGTTTAGCGCAATTTCATGCTTTTAGCTTTTTTTCAATGCGCTATGATCGTATCACTGGTCTGGACCAGATGGGAGAAGGGGCGGGGGTATAGCTGAGTGAATGATACCATGAACGTGATCGCTTTTTAAATGCATATTATAAAAAAAGATTTTTCCAATTTGAATTTGAACTCAAGGATCAAACCTCTTCAAGCCGATATACTAACCATTGTGCCAGCAAATTGCTTATGAAAATAAAAAAGGATTTAAAGCTATCTATTGTTAGTTTTAAGCTTGAAGCTACTACCTAATTCTCTACTCAAAGTATAAAGGAGACTAACTCAACCAATACCACCACTTCTGTCAGATACAATTTCTTTCCCTTGCTCGATATCAAAAACAATATCAATAGTTAATTAACTACTTTGTTAATTTGTTTTTAATTGGGTTAATGTTTCGTCAGTTACAAGAGATAATAGTGCAAAATTTCAACTTATCCGATAGTGAGTGTCGGAGAAATAATATACAAACTTTTTTTTCTGACAGACAGAGTGAGTTGATCATAACCTTGTAAAAAAAAAAAAAGTCTTTATTATTTTATTATTGTTGAAGGAGCTAGGTGATATAAGCTTTGTAGTAACTCTGAATTGGTAGTGGCAACAAACATCTTTTGAGGTTGTGTGGGGGATGACTGTGTGGGGGGTGAGTGTGGGGGATGACTGCATGTGGATGACTGCATGGGAATGACTGCGTGGGGGATGATTGTGGGGGATGATTGTGGGGGATGACTGTGTGGGAGATGACTGCGTGGGGGATGACTGCGTGGAGGATGACTTGTGGGAGATGACTGCGTGGGGGAGGATTGTGGGGAGATGACAGTGTGGGGATGACCGTGTGAGGATGACTGCATGGTGATGACTGTGGGGGAGGACTGTGTGGGGGATGAATGTGTGAGGGATGACTGTGTGGGGGATGACTGTGTGGGGGATGACTGTGTGGGGGATGACTGTGTAAGGGATGACTGTGTGGGGGATGACTGTGTGGGGGATGACTGTGTGGGGGATGACTGTGTGGGGATGACTGTGTAAGGGATGACTGTGTGGGGGATGACTGTGTGGGGGATGACTGTGTCAGGGATGACTGTGTCAGGGATGACTGTGGGGGATGACTGTGTGGGGGATGGCTGTTTGGGGGGATGACTGTGACTAGCTCTGAAAATTGTGATTAAAGTGAGAAGGATACGCGCACTACGTCGACCGCCACTCTCTCGCCTTAAAGCCCATCCTTTTCCGGAAGCAAAATTTGGTCAAGACGCCCGGGGACGAGTTTGGTTGCAGTGGATGACCAGAGACTTTCTGTGTGTCGTGTCCTGCTCTTGAGGGCTCAACAGCACTGTGCTGGTAGTTGCCTTTCTGTCCGATTTGTCTAGTTGTGTGACGTTTCGCACAGGCTGCCAAGTCCAGACTCCGCATGCTAGGTTTGACAGAACCTCAGTGTACTGAGTGCCACGGACACGTCAGATACCTTCTACCAGGTTTAGCCGGTCAGTCAAAGCCGTTTCCGGGGTGTGGCCGCTGTGCATGCTACAGCTACTGGGAGCCACAGGTGATAGCTAGGTACCTAGTGGGGACCAAGAGTGAGCCAAGCTACCCCCAGTAGATGGTACGACTACCTGTCCACTAGATGACCTATCCCCCCCCCCCCTAGATACCCCTTACACCCCTGAGGTTTCAACACAGCCCTGAAAATGCCACTCTTCTTCTTTCATAACTCTGTTCACAAAATATTTGATATTAATTTTAAAGTTATTTAATCTTAACCTTATGTTTTCACACCAAGATCTTTCTTCATTTTTACAAGGCCTCTATTCAAGTCAGAGCATGATGAAACCAACCAGACCGGAACCAGCCTAGACGCTGACCGCTGATCTCAAAAATGGCTCTAACGATTTTCCTAGAAATTTAACGGTTGATGTGTATTGCTGACAAAAGAATTACTAGCTCGTTGGCCACATGCGGAAATTTCTAGTTCGACCGTTATAATTTTTTCAAAGTAAAAAAAAAATGTAACTTTGGCTTGAGCGCTAGACTTAGAAAAACTTAGAGTTAGAGCCAAAATCGGTTTTGGAAGGACTATCGCATTTTTGAAAGAAATATCACGTTCGGAAATTTCCGATAGTATGGCATTATTGATTAAAGAGTTTAATAAATTAATGTTCTTGACAATTGCACGCATCGTCTTCTAAGTCTAGATTAAGAAACTGGAACAGACACAAAATAGAGCAGTGAGATTCATAACAAACGAATATTCACATTTGACTCGAGTAACACCTTTAGTAAAATCACTAAATTTAGAAAGCCTTCAGGAAAAAAGACTTAAAAGTAAAGAAGCAATTATACAAAAAACACTGAACCATAATCTTCAAATACAAAAACAAAATTTAATAAAATACTCAGAAAGACACAAAGATAAAGGCACATTCCTCATCCCATATGCTAGGACACATTTTACAAATACTCCTTCTTCCCTAGTGCTATTAGAGCATGGAATGGGTTGCCTGAACTAGCCAGGAAAACCAGTATCTTGGCAAAATTTAAGTCATTGGTTAACATGCATGACGCGTAGGACGTAATCATCTTCTTTTGAAGTAACGTCTGAATTATATAAGATAGATAAGATAAGAGATCTAATGCCTAGATTATAATTGGAATTATTCAATTATAATCAAAGCATGGCGTAGTCAGCCATGGTGTGCCAATTATTGCTTTAAGTTTATTGAAAGATTATCCAAACTCTAAAATATTTTTTTTGTACGCAAATCTGATGTGGATTGCATCTACATTCCAGATCTAGAAGTAGATCTAGACTAGATCTTGCGAGTTCTAAATCAGAAGTCTAGGTCTAGTGTTAGATCTAGATGTCCATATCATGATAATATAAATAGATTATTGTAAAAGTAGGCCGACGCATTGCCCGCTGGCAGACTTTATAACAACTTACGTTCCCATACCAGGTTTGGACCAAATATATATATATATTTTGAATATTTTATTATATTTTAAGTTGTATTCTGGAGGTATTGTCTTTTAAAAAAGATTTTTTCTTGTTTTAAATTTAAATTTTATAGATTAATTAAAATGTCACGTGTCTAATTAAGATATAAAATAGCTATTAAGTGTTTTGCCCCTTGATGAGATGGGGGTGTACAATCCAGATAATGTGGGAAGGAGAAGTATTTATTTTGTACAAACTTTATATCAACTCACTCAGTCTGTCTGTCTGTCTGTCTGTCTGTCTCTCATATCCCATTCTCTGATCAAGTTGGAACCAGAAACGTAGTGAGAATGGGGTGGGGTCGCAACGAGGGCGCGATGCATCGGCTGCTACCCTCAAAGGGGAGGGGGGCGCCACACACAGAGATGCTCCTATATATGTTCATGGTAAATGGGGGAGAGGGGCGCCAACCAAATACCTTTCCCCGGTCGCACGTTTAGATCACCACGCCTCTGGTTGGAACTCTAGACACTATCCATTGTCCTTGACAAATTATGGATCAATACAAAATTAACACATTTATTAATTAATTAGTCGTAATTCATTAATTTTTCGTTTGTACTAGAAATGGGAAAAAAATCTTAACAGAAGTATGATATACGGTTGTAAGTGTACAGTCCTTTCCATAATTCATAAGCTTTTTTAAAAAAAGTATGTCTGTAACAGAGTAAGGCCATATGTAAATGGATCAGTTCTTCTACAAGACGTTAATGTTAAGCCGGATAAGCTAATATTGACGAAAAAAAAAAAGGAATGTCTTGTAGGTATATCTTTAAATTTACTTCTATAAAATATTCCCATGCTTTCAGAATTTGTCAAAATCGTTAGAGTCTAATGGATCAATTAAAAACAACAACAGCAAAATGAAAATAAAAAAAATAGCAACAACAGCGTGTCATCCTGTCATGGTGCCGTAGTAAAGGGCTTTTTTTGATTTCGAGGTGCGGGGCCAGGGAATCTCCTACCTAGCTGAACTACTGTGAACTTTCTAGGCTACTTTAAATCTAATGTACATATTCTCAAGACAACCAACATCTCTCTCATTCTGACATTGATACTTGCGCTTCTCTAATTTCTAAGCTTGCTGTTTTTAACCACAATAAACAGGCACATTTATTATAAATATATATCTATATATCTATATACGACAGAAGCCATCAGGAACTATGTCAAAACTTGAAAAATATTTCAGCGATCTATCCTTATACCTTTTTTTTCATTTACTGGTTGTGCGAAAGCTGAGTGGTAAAGTGCTTGACATCCAAAACCGGGTTCAAATCCTGGTGAGAAACATTATTTATATTTTCGGCATTATAAGTGCACCTCTAAGTCCACCTAGCTCTAATTGTTACCAAACGTTAGTTGGGAGGTTGGTCGTTGTGCTGGCCCCATGAAACCTAGTTAACGGTGGGCAACAGATGACCTTTAAATCATCTGGGCCGTAGATCACAAAGTCTGAAAGGGGAATTTTACTTTTTAATCTATTCGTATTTAAAAGTTCTCACATATTGCAAATATTAAATTATAAAGAATTAAAAAGAAAATTTTAAATATGATTAACCCATACTTAATTTATAAATAAAATATTGAATCTACATCAATAGTAGATAAAAAGTTCAAGATTAGAGATATAGAAGAAACCCGATCTATCTTGTGAAGATTAGTCTACGGACTTGGTTGTCTGTTGATAAACTTTGGATCCATGTGTTGAATATCTGATGTAATTAATATTTTAAATGTTCCTGTTCTAGTTAATCTTTGCCATTTGTTTTTAAATTTAAGGTAATACAATTAATAACTTGAAAATATTACTACTTGGGATTTTGCTGGATCGATTACCAGTTGTAAGATCCTTTTTTTTATTTAAAGGAAACCTCAGCATTTGCGCTATTCAATTATAGCTCTGTCATCATAGGAATCCTTGGGCTTTAGGCCCCCTTTTTTGGGCATAAGATTACTTTGTAATTAATAAACAACAACAAATGGAAAAACTTTCAGATATTGTTAACAGTTCTTATATATATATTTGCTTGTGCTTAATTTAATTTCTATTTTCAAGAATAGCTAATTGAACAAATGAACCTGCCGTATTAAAGACTCACCTTATTCCTTTAAATATAAAGACAAATGTGTGTTTTAAAATAGGTATGTATATATCTCTTTAAAAGCTTTTTTTTCTTTATAATTGGATTGAATTATTTTCAAGCCAAATTAGTAAAACTATTGTGATGAAATAGTTACTATTTGTTTATGTTTGTGTCACGTGGTGAGAATGTGTTCAAACATTGATTTAGTGTGCTACTGTGAAGGACTTGTATGTCAGTATGTCAGTTCATGTGTCGTTCTTATCTATCTTATATAATTCAGACGTTACTTCAAAAAAGAAGATGATTACGTCCTACGCGTCATGCATTCAGTCATGCATATTAACCAATGACTTATATTCTGCCAAGTCACTGGTTTTCCTGGCTAGCTCAGGCAACCCATTCCATGCTCTAATAGCACTAGGGAAGAAGGAGCATTTGTACAAATTAGTCCTAGCATATGGGATGAGGAATGTGCCTTTATCTTTGTGTCTTTCAGAGTATTTTATTAAATTTTGTTTTTGTATTTGAAGATTATGGTTCAGTGTTTTATGTATAATTGCTGCTTTACTTTTGAGTCTTCTGTCCTGAAGGCTTTCTAAATTTAGTTATTTTACTAATGGTGTTACTCTAGTCAAATGTGAATATTCATTTGTTATGAATCTCACTGCTCTATTTTGTGTTTGTTCCAGTTTCTTAATGTTTTCTTGAGTTGAGGGGTCCCAAACGGAGGATGCATATTCTATTATTGGCCTAACCAAGGTTAAATAACATTTTAGTTTTATGTTCTTATTCGATTTATAGAAATTTCTTTTAATAAACCCTAATGCTTTGTTTGATTTTTTGATAGTTTCATCAATATGTGAATTCCATGACAGTTTTTCATTTATTATAACACCTAGGTATTTTGCGTTTTTAGTCTGTGTTACTGGTTTGCCATTAATAAGATAAGTGGAATTAATTTGTTTTTGTTTTTTTGTTACTCTTAACAACTGACATTTTTCTGGGTGGAAAGACATGCTCCAATTTGATTCCCATTTCTGTAATTCATCTAATTCTCTTTGTAAAAATTCTGCGTCCTGTGTTTTTTTTTTATTGTTCTATATATTATGCATTAATCTGCAAATAATCTGACTTTTGTTCCTGAACTAATGCAATTTGGTAAATCATTTATGCAAATTAAAAATAGTAGTGGACCCAAGACTGTTCCTTGAGGTACACCTGAGTTTACCGTTATTGGTGTTGATTTAGAGCCATTTATTATTACAGTTTGTTCTCTCCCTATCAGAAAATCGTTAATCCACTGATGCAGTGGACCATTAATGCCGAAATATTTTAATCTTTTAAGCCAACTATGGTGGTTCTAGTTTAACAAAGCCTTGTTTTAGGTTACTCTTCGGTGTTTCTATATTTATCATTACACCTATTTTGTTTTTTAAATTAATTCTTAATTCTTCACAAAATATCTCAATAGTACAAGAGCTAGGGTTGGTTTTTGATGACCTATTTCTTGTTAGTTATATAAAAGTTTACCTCATAATTTTTTTGCTGTCCCTTTCTCTGGAACAAAAAATCACGGAATCCCAAAAGCAGATAAACACAAAAACACTTGCCCGGCGAGTTGGGTCGTAAGCTGGCCTCGGGGAGAACTGTCTCAGGCCGAGATCTTAATACATTTCAATTTCACTTTCTCCATATCTCGGCCCTTCTCCCAAACACCAAGACATACACATAAAATCGCATCATCTTTCTCTCTCTCATTTCCTCTCTCTCTCTCTCTCTGTCTCTGAGTCTCTCATTTCTTCTTCAATACATGTTCTCACGGCGCTCTTAACAAATTAAATGTCCCCTGGCTCTGTTACTGAGGCTTTTTCTGTAACTATCTCCAGCCAGTTGCAGTAAGCAATTGTCAACTAGAAGAACTCGATTGTTTCTAAGTATCTCATCTTGTGAAGCTAACCTAAGCACCAACAGGAAATTAGAAAGAGAGATATGGTAAACTAGTATCTCATCTTGTGAAGCTAACCTAAGCACCAACAGGAAATTAGAAAGAGAGATATGGTAAACTAGTATCTCATCTTGTGAAGCTAACCTAAGCACCAACAGGAAATTAGAAAGAGAGATATGGTAAACTAGTATCTCATCTTGTGAAGCTAACCTAAGCACCAACAGGAAATTAGAAAGAGAGATATGGTAAACTAGTATCTCATCTTGTGAAGCTACCTCCCAGTAAGTTTCATACTACTTGCCTTTCTCTCTCTGTCTATCATTCTCTCTCTCTCTCCATCTCTCTCTGTATCTCTCACTCTCTCTCCATCTCTCTCTGTATCTCTATCTCACTCTCAATCTCTCTCTCTCTCCATCTCTCTCTGTATCTCTCTTACACTCTCCATCTCTCTCTCTCTCCATCTCTCTCTCTCCATCTCTCTCTCTCCATCTCTCTCTCTCCATCTCTCTATATCTCTCACTCTCCATCTCTCTCTCTCTCTCCATCTCTCTCTCCATCTCTCTCTCTCTCTCTCTCTCTCTCCATCTCTCTCTCTCTCCATCTCTCTCTCTCTCCATCTCTCTATGTATCTCTCTCTCTCTCTCTCTCTTTCACACACTCTCTCTCTGTCTATATCTTTTGAACTCGTTCTTACTTCTGAATTCTTTTTTCCCAACTCGAGATGACACTCTCTTCTCTTCTCTTCTCTTCTCTTCTTTCCTTCTTTCTTTTTGCTCTCTCTCGTTCTTCCGTTATCATGTTTCTCTGTTTCTTCTCTCTATATTTGTATGTTTTTCTATCTCTCTCTCCTTTTCTCTCTATTTCTCTATCTTTTGTGTGTGTACTATCATTTGTACTATCAGCAGTGTGTACTATCATTAGTACTATCAGCAGTGTGTACTATCATTTGTACTATCAGCAGTGTGTACTATCATTTGTACTATCAGCAGTGTGTACTATTAAAAGTTTGTACTATCAGCAGTGTGTACTATCGAAAGTCTGTACAATCAGCAGTGTGTACTATCAAAAGTTTGTACTATCAAAAGTTTGTACTATCAAAAGTTTGTACTATCGGCAGTGTGTACTATCAAAAGTTTGTACAATCAAAAGTTTGTACTATCAGCAGTGTGTACTATTAAAAGTTTGTACTATCAGCAGTGTGTACTATTAAAAGTTTGTACTATATGCAGTGTGTACTATCGAAAGTCTGTGCAATCAGCAGTGTGTACCATTAAAAGTTTGTACTATCAGCAGTGTGTACTATTAAAAGTTTGTACTATCAGCAGTGTGTACTATCAAACGTTTGTACTATCAGCAGTGTGTACAATCAAAAGTTTGTACAATCAAAAGTTTGTACAAATCAGCAGTGTATACCATTAAAAGTTTGTACTATCAGCAGTGTGTACATTCAGCAATATGTGCTAACAGCGGGTTCAACTTATTTAGATTTACTTGGATCACTTGTAGACATTTTTTTAACGATAAAATCAAACACACACTCAAACACACACACACAAACACACACTACTTTGTTGTCATGCAAAACGGATATTAGAGAGTTCCAATTGGTTTAGTCATGCGTCAATGAATATGAAGTCACTCAATCGTAAACACGGTAAATATCAACTGAAAAGCTCAAATATTTGTCTCGACTGACTGATATACAGAACGCTGCAATGAACAATAGACTTTGCAAATATAAGACGCAAAAAGTAGGGGCTGATAAGTATTGACTTGGTTAAGAATGTACCGGTAGTTACACACAGTTGCTCTTTTTTTGTATAATTTCGGTTCTATCCAAATCTTAAACCAGTTTGCCGTATAGCAGTAGCGTAACGTAAGGGATAGAGGGGCTACGGGGTGCGGACTAACTCTTTTTCTTGTTTTTTGACAAAGAAGCAATAATTTCAAAGATTAAGGAAACAAAATAATCAGAAACAAATTGAAAACAAATCTTCTGTTATATGGTTTGATTTTATTGTTAAAAGAAAAAAAAAACATATATGATAATGAAAGATGAGCTAAAAAAGAATCACTCTATATGATTGGTAATTTTATATTTTAAATAATCGACGATACTCCGAGAAATGTGATATGGACTAGATAATAATAACAGCATGGTCTCGACATTGTTTTATATGGAAAATGTTTTTGACAATAAAACACAGATCTAGAATTGATATGCAGGAGGCGGGAAACCAGAACTTAAATGATAATCAAGTCTCCCTTCCCCAAGCTGCAGTTTGGAATCACTAGATGTCGCCAGACAAGTTGAGCCCGGGTAGAGGAGGGGAGGGAGGGTACTGACGTATGTCACTGATCGCTATACAACGTTTCAAACCTGCTGATCAAACAGCATAAGACAGTAGCGAATAGCACTTTAAAATAAGCGGGAAATTATTATCTCCCCCTTCCCCACTCTTTTGCAAGGCAGACGTGATTGTCAAATGCTCGTGTAGGCCACGAGGAAATATATGCAAATGAGCTGTCATGGTAGACAATGCCAGGTCATAGAGCCGAGAAATTGGCATTTCATGTGCTTATTCACAGACGGGGAGTGACTGCATATTATAGCACCCTGGTGTTGGTTCATAGTGGCAGCGCCTGGGGGGATCCCACAGGGCGGAGACGAAACAACACGAGAAGCAAATTTAAATCTAACGAGATGACAAATATGAAGCATTTTAATGTGGGAAATGTATCATGGTGGCGCTTTAAAGGGAGGGATATTTATATTTATATGTTGAGTGTGCTCATGTATCCTGCCTTTTACATATTTTACTCAAACTATTAATGTTATACTAATAATGTTGAAAGAGAGGTGGACTATTTTTGAATAAATTAAGAAAATATTAGGGTGTAAAAAGAATGCGTGTTTACTTGTTTACATTGTCAGATGTTTTATAGGCTTGTTGTTTATAAAGCTCTAAAAGTTACATTTGACAGTTGTAGTTGTAAAGTAAATTAGTCAAATAATGAATGAATCAGCTGGATTTTATTTACTATGTAGTGTTGAGACGTCATCATGGCAGAATGGCAATATTTGTAGTCTATCTATCTATCTATCTATCTATCTATCTATCTATCTATCTATCTATAGATGGCAGAATGGCAATATTTGTAGTCTATCTATCTATCTATCTATCTATCTATCTATCTATCTATCTATCTATCTATCTATCTATCTATCTATCTATCTATCTGCCTGCCTGCCTGCCTACCTACCTACCTACCTATTTATCTATCTATCTATCTATCTATCTATCTATCTATCTATCTATCTATCTATCTATCTATCTATCTATCTATCTATCTGTCTGTCTGTCTGTCTGTCTGCCTTGCCTTGCCTTTTTTGTCTTGTCTCTCTTGGCTGGGTTTAGTCTTTATTTCTCTCTTTTCTCTTTCTCTCTCCTCTCTCTCTCATTCTTCGTATAGAGTTACGTTAAAGTCCTGGATTATAACCCGATAAGGAAAATAGAGTGTACACAGATCTTTATTCAACAAAAAGTCTGCAACTATTACTACTACTAACTACCTAGCTTCCACTGATATGCACATTTGTAATGTCTGAACAAAGTGCAATGAAATGATTTGAGACGTTTTTATTGCTGATCTGATCTAGAGTCTAAACATTATGCAAAATTAGACCCCCCCCCCTTTTTTTTTGTTCTTTGTCCCCCATCCTTACCCCACCCACCCCGTTTCTTTTTTCAACTATCCACTTTTCTTTTTAGATGTACACAAATTTCTCACTCCACTCAGCGGACCGTATCAATGTCAACAGTTTAACGGAATATGGTCAAGTTGTCTCCCTCTCTTGTTTCTTGTCATCGAGTTGTCTCCCTCTGTGGTTCTCTCCAATTCAATGTGTTGAGTCACTAACTGTGTACACGGAATATACTGTCCATTGTTGTTTAATATCTCGATAGATATATACAAGTAACAAGTCAGTAGACTGTCAGGATGTTTCATAGTGGGATAATGCCGTTTGGTAAGCTCTCATTCTCATTTCATACTAAATTGAAAGATGTGCAAACACCGTCAGGTTAGTAGTTTTTAAAGAAAATATGTGCCTGTGCGTGTGACAAGGGCGGATCCAAAACTTTAAGTGTTGTTTTTTTTTTTTATAGTATTTTGGGGGGGGGGGGATTTTTTTTTCTAAATTTAAGTGTAGTGAGCCCAACCCTATATATAAACATACGAGATAGCTCAAAGTAAGAAAAGTAAGTAAAGGTCTCCGTTCAGATCTTTGCGATTTATAGGACATATAATGTAAAGGTTTTGTTTATGTGTACATATGGAATAGCGTTCTTTAACTAATTATGATCAATTGATGTTAAAATATTTTGGGAGAGGGTGGGCGAGTGGGTACCCTGAATCAGGTACCAGTAAATATTGACAAAATGTAAATATTTTTAAAATTACTAATTATTTACAAAATTTGTGTAATTAGCAGCACAAGGACACGTCCGCCCTCTCCATGAAGCTACATCATGTTTTTTAACAACGCTCTATAAATTAAATTATTATAAGTATTATTATTATTATCGGAAGAAAGGTCGGTCGCCACTACCATCCTTCACGGTCCCTGGATCGCTATTAGCAGTGTGTGTGTGTATGTGTTGAGACAAACATTTTGAGACAAACATTTTGAGACAAACATTTCTAAACATTGTCTTTCGTATAATAACTATTCCAAAGTTTTCCCCGATGTTAGAAAGAGTGTTGTTGTTTTAGTAAGCCACTCCAAGCTGAATTCCTAATCTTTTAGCAACATGAAATCCAACGATGGTGTAACATTTGGGCCGATTACCCCGTAGCTTGCCGTGTGGTGCTGTATGCACGCTGTGCTGTCTTTCGGTCTCGGGTTCAAACCCTGGCCGCTCCCATCCTCCGTGGTCTTACAGGAGGTTTGAACTAGAATGAAAGTTATCCTCAACTCTGTCAAGGGGCATTCGAAATGTCCCGTAACTTTTAAAACACCTCGTAACATTTACTGACAGCAAAATAATTCAAGAAAAATATGGTATCGTTCCCATGACTACTGGTGACAATTACTATTTAAATCTAAGCTATGGGTCTACACTACAAAAACGAAACCTTTGAATACGACATTGAAATAATTTAGTGTACTTGGGAACGGTGTGGTCAACACAAGATACTATTAAACCTTCAATCCTTCATAGCAGACTGACCGTGTTATACGATTGTTACAGATTGTCCGAAATTCCAACCCAGACCATCCTGAGGAGTGTTTGGGCAAAGACGTAATTATCTTTCTTAAGGAACATTTCTTTCTTAAGGAACATTTCTTTCTTAAGGAACATTTCTTTCTTAAGGAACATTTCTTTCTTAAGGAACATTTCTTTCTTAAGGAACATTTCTTTCTTAAGGAACATTTCTTTCTTAAGGAAAATAGAAAAAAAAAATGGTATATTAAAAAAATAAATAAAAATAAGGCTATAATGTAATTTAATACCTTAGCTTTAAGCAATAAAGATTGAACAGATATGAAATCTAATCCTGATTTATGCATAAAGGTGAAGGCTCGATAAAAAAAAAAAAGCAAAGCCATCCCCTTTGTTTTAACGAACCTCTGTCTAGTACACAGTTTGTACACAGTGTACAGTTTGTACACAGTTTGTACACGTTTTGTCTACCCACGTCCCATTCTCGGGTCAAACTAAAATGTTGCACAATTATTCATTGTCAAAGACAAGGCATGAATCAATTTAAAAAAATTAGCCAATTAGTTTATCCGTTAATGTTAATTTATTAATTTTGTTTTCTTTAAAGAAAAGGAGTTAAACCTTCCAGTATTGAGAGTTGTGACAGTGATTTTGTGGTTCAACCTCTTTCTTAAGCTTTGTTTTCAAAAAAGTATTTTTTTTTTATTTTGCTTCTCTATTGCGTACAAAGTTGTCAACACCTACAATAGTACTTACTATCCATTACTATTAATCCTATTGATCTTGATGTATATTTGTTTCGTTTGACAAGTTAAAGCATTGAACACTGCTGCGTATTAAAGGACAACTCTAAGTTACGTAACAAGGGAAGCCCATAACTAGTTTGGGTTTTGTTCCATCTTGCTAGAGTACACTCATAAAATATCCTGTTATAGAAACGATATATAATTGGTTATTACAGGCGAGCACTTGAAAGACTTGTCTCCCTTAAAGATGCACAGAGGGTGCGCCTGACATACGAACTGACGGTCGTAATATTTATTATTTGTTGTTACGTAAGCTGACATTATCTTGATTTCTTGCACCCACTCCTGAAAGAGAACGGTTCGGATCTCTCTTTAACTAAAGTGTAATTGCAAGTGCATATAATTGTCATCCACTTCAGGAGATGGGTTCCGTTGTTTAGAATTTATTTATTTTAAACTTAGGTTGACTTACACAAAAATACTACTAAATGATTACTTACCAACAGTCCATCATCCCACCCCGTTGTAGAATTTGGGCCTCCAACAATAGAGCCCCATAGCCCCCTGTCCTGGAGCATCCTTTCCATCTTCTCCCAGGTGTAACCAAACTTTAAGAGCGCTGTGAGGTTTAGGTGCCGGGCCACAGCCTGTCTCTGGTGTAATCACAAGAAAATAAGGGCACACGTAAGCTGAGGAGTTCTGATGTAACCACAAAGTGGTCTGTCGTAATTCAAATTAATAAACAAGAAAATATTTAAAAAAAAATCTTAGCAAAAAAAGACAGCAGCATTGACCTTGTCAATCAAATACATTTATAAAATAGCTTTAATTTAACATGTCTTTGACTTTGACAATGTATAAATCAAATGAACATTCAGCTATTCATATAGTCCTTTTTTTAATTTATACATAAGTCTCAATATATACTTTAACATATACCTGATATAATACACAAATGCATGTCTCTACTTTAAGATTTCAATACTGTTGTATTCAAACTACAAGGCCAATGAGTTGCTCTGACTTTGCTGAACTCGAGTGGTAAACTGAATCCTAAAAACAAACGTTCTTAATGATCTAGACCGCTCAGTCTGACATTGCACTTGGTCCGCTTGGAAACAGCGTTTGTTATTTTGACAAGACATAGACATATATCGTTCTCTCTACTCATGGAGATAGAGTTGATCATAAATTTCATGATGTCTTAAGTTGACTGTCATGGCTTGAACATCAAAATTTACTATTGTTGTTAAAAGTAAAGCCACAGGAAAGACATGGGATTGGGAGTCAATGTAATAAGCTTGCACTGTAGCTTCTAGTCAAAATAACAACACTGTCTGTTTGGCAATCTAAAGAGAAAACATGAGACTAATCAATATATGCTGTGATATTTCTATAAGAGATGTCTGCCTGGTCGTGTGGTATGCGCTTTGGACTGTAAAAAAAAAAGAAAAACATTTTTTTTTTGGCCACAAATCATAAATTCTACAAAGGCAGTCAAAGTTGCAAATAATAACAATATTTACATAATGAAGGTGGTCTCAATGGTCCTGGGCTCGAACCTTGCCCGCATCTTCCGCCGACCTTCGAGTGGTTTGGGATAGAATGAAATAATCTTCAAATCTCAAGAAAAATCTGAAGCATTTTAAAACAAAACAATTGCACAATTCCTTTTATTGTCATGATTATATCATCATCATCTTTCCTTTGAGTTCTTCATGGAACATAGGGCCTCAATAAAAACACGCCACTCTTCACGGTCTCTTTCTAGTTTTTTAATGGCTTCCCAACTGTTTCCTGTCCTCTTGGCTTCACTGCAATGTCATGTTCTTTTTGGTCTTCCTCTCTCGTGCCCGGGGGGGAGGGGTTCTACACAAAGGCCTGTCTAGCTTTGTTATTGGTATCTTTTCTAAGGGTGTGACCACTCCATCTCCAATTCCTCTCTCGTGCCCATGGGGGCTCTACGCTGAGGCCTGTCTAGCTTTGTTATTGGTATCTTTTCTAAGGGTGTGACCACTCCATCTCCACTTCCTCTCTAAGATCTGCACCTCTATATTTCTCTGTCCACCCATCTCCCACTTATGATTTTATGCTTTATTGTGGTTTGTGAGGGTCAATAGAAGTGATATCTTTTACGGGAGGCATAAGGTTGTGCTATCAGGCCCATGACGTGTTGCTTTCAGGCCCAAGACGTTTTGATAGCAAGCTAATGACGTTGTGCTATCAGGCCCATGGCGTTGTGATATCAGGCCCATGTCGTTTTGCTATGAGGCCCATGTCGTTTAGATATCAGGCCCATGTCGTTTTGCTATCAGGCCCATGTTGTTTTGCTATCAGGCCCATGTCGTTTTGCTATCAGGCCCATGACGATGTGCTATCAGGCCCAAGACGTTGAGATATCGGGCCCATGACATTGTGCTATCATGCTCATGACGTAATGCGGCCAGTGGCCCTTGTTTTAAAAAATTATATTGCTCCAAGTTAAAACATAATTGGCTACCATAATATAAAGGCCGATGGTCACATATTAGATTTTCATATGAACGCTACCGACAAACAAACGCGCGAATCCAGCAAGAACAGAACTTAAAGCCTTTCTTCCTGGCTGACTATGAGTGTATCTTTTGTTTTTAGTTGGCAAAATATGTAGGTCAAGGTTTGATCTGTGCAACCATTTAAAATACTGCACTCTTCCTAAATCTTCAAGAATGAAGACACGCTTTGTTATGTATTATAGTGTATCTGAGAAAGACCTCATTTTTATGTTCAGTTGATGACACAATATAGTCGGGAGATTTACAAACAACCATTTCCTTCATCAAATTCAAACCAACAGAGCGTCCCGAGACATGACGTTAAACTGCGCTCCTCTTTCCTTAGCACTTTTGGAGCTCAAAAGTGCCCTACTTCTTTTCTACCATTGTGTCTGCCTCCTCTTTTCCTCAGTCTGCCTTCATTGATCATCACTCTGTCTCCTTATCTCTAAATATCTCACTACGTCCTAGACCAGTCCGTTTGCCGTGGACTGCGACGGGTAAGGGGGGATAAAGAGATCCTGGTGTTTGAGTGGTGGCTATCTGAGGATAAACCACCACAACACAATACTTTGGCTCTAAGTTCCCCTAGACCTGAGGCCCAGATGGCCCGCTCTGGGTCAACCGGCTGGTCATGCCGAGCTACCGACCTATGCTGGAGGGCGGTGGCTGGAGGGTCAATCAGGGAGCTGCTGTATCGGGCACATGTCCGATGCAGTAGCTGACTGAGTATAGCACATGTGTAGCCCTGGCGGGCTCATTCTGGACTTCCGAATGGCCCGTCCCCTTGTTGGACTCGATGGCGGGTGGGGAGCACATGTGCCGAACTAATAAGAACACCTATGGATAAAAAACCTTCAAAAAAACTACTTGTCCCAGACCTATGTCTGGGCAAGAGACGTCATATGGAGGATAGAAAGGAGGAGGCCACAAAAAGCTGTGCTACCTGGCCATCATTTCTGGTGGTTAGGTGCACAGAGGAGGGGAAAAGTCTGACGAGGATGAGCCCTTTTGTCATCTACAAGGGACTTAAGTCAGTAGTGGGAGAACCCAAGAGTGTGTCTAAGCTACACAAGTCTTTGGAACTTCTAGTAGAAGTTGATAGCAAGATACACTCTGATGGGCTTTTAAGATGCAGAAGACTCTGTGATCTCCAAGTGGAAGTCATGCCACACAAGAGTCTGAACACCAGCAGAGGTGTAATCAGCTCTAGGGACCTACTGGAATGTTCCGAGAAGGAAGTAGTGGAGGGCATTGAAGGAGTCACCCATGTCCGGCGCATTACCAGGCGCAGGGATGGTGAGCAGGTCAAAACCGCCACTATTATCCTCACATTTGGAACTAGGACACCGCCAGAGTATGTGAAGGCAGGATACCTACAAGTTCCAGTGAGGCCCTACATACCTAACCCCATGAGGTGCTTCAAGTGCCAGGGTTATGGACACGGCGCGGCAGTCTGCAAGAGGAACACTGTGTGTGCCAGATGTGCTGGAGAAGGTCATGAGGACAAGGGCTGCACAGCCCAGTTCAAATGCCCAAACTGTCACGCTGGCCACTCAGCCTACTCCAAGGACTGCCCTGTGTGGAAACAGGAGGTTGCTGTGCAGGAGTACAAGGCAAGAAATGGATGTACCTTCAGCCAGGCGAAATCGGCTGTATTGGCCCTACCCAAGGGCCAATTCGGCTTGACAAAGACCTATGCCCAGGCTGTTGCTAAGATAGGAAGATCCATAGCCACACAGACGGACACATTGACCACACCACCCCATCCTCCTCCTCCAACTCAGAAGAAAACACCGCCAAAGAACACACCTCTGAAGAAACAAGAAAGCCCTGTTGTCATGCTAAAGAACAGGTTCTCTGTGCTCGCTGATGAGAGCATGGAGACTGAGCAGCATGTCAAAACCAATACTCCGGGAGAACCCGGAGACATCATGTCTGACACAGGTTCTCCTCAGCCAGACACCCCAACCTCTACCGAATTAGAGGTTGACCAACTCCCTAAGGGGAGAAATCAAAGCGGAGAGGATGCCCGAGGTGAGCGAGGAGGAAATAACCTCCGCTCTAACCAGAGGAATCTCCCCTCTCCAGAGAGAAAGACTTCCCCCCAAAGGGGTTGTCCTCCTCTCCATCCAAACCCAAGAATAAAAATACCAAGGTCACTGGAATAAAGGGAAACCCCTCCATGGATTCCAGAATTGTACTTTGAATTGTAGACGCCTCAAGGCCAATTATGAGGAAATGCAGCTACTGATGGACTCTGAGACTCCTGTAGCTGTCTGCCTACAGGAAACATTTCTGAAAGATAGCATCAGCTCCCGAAGCTATAGTGCTTACAGCAAGAATGTTGAGGATGCAGAGAGAGCATCAGGTGGAGTCTGTATCGTTGTGAAGGATAGCATCCCCCATGAGAGGGTAGAACTACAGACCACACTACAGGCCGTAGCAGCTAGGATAACCCTTCACAAGGTTATCACTTGCTGCAGCCTGTATCTACCACCAGGCGCTCCATTAAACCAAACAGACATGGAGGACCTATTGAAACAACTCCCCCGGCCTTACATAATCCTTGGGGATTTCAATGCCCATAACACCATGTGGGGATCTAACAATACCGACACAAGAGGCCGTATGCTGGAGGATATCTTCCTCCAACATGATTTATGCATACTTAATGATGCATCACCGACCTACTTGCACTCAGGAACTGGATCTCTCACATGCATTGACCTCACCGTATGCGTCCTTGGACTTCTGGACGACTTTAAATGGTCAGTTAGCAATGATCTACGGGGAAGTGATCACTTCCCAATCATCATTGCTAACAATCTCCCCTCATTGGGACGACCTCAGCGGTGGAAACTGAATAAGGCCGATTTGGAACAATACCAAAAAAGATGCTCAGAGGATATCACAGAAAATATCCTCGATGAACAGAACCCAGCTGATACCTTTGCTAGCAAGCTACTTAGTATAGCCAGGAAAGTTGTCCCCCTAACCTCCGCAAATCCAAAACGGCCTAGCAAACCATGGTTTGATACAGCTTGCAAAAGTGCTATTGGCAATAGGAAAAAACGACTGGCTGCATTTATAAAGAATCCTTCCCAGGAAAACCTAAAGCTATTCAGATTAGCTAGAGCAAAGGCTAGACAAACCATACGGTCAGCCAAAAGGAATTCCTGGAGAAGTTTTGTCGGCAGTCTGGATGCCAAAACTTCTGCTAGAGCGGCCTGGAAGGCAGTAAGGCGAATCAAAGGGAAAGAATCAAATGCAATAGGGCATTTAAAAAACCAAGGACGAACTGTCACGTCCCCCAGAGAAATAGCTGACTGCCTTGCATCCTCAATAGCAGAAAAGTCATCCACTGCACATTACACGCCAGAGTTTCAAAAAGTCAAAACCAGGGAGGAAAGACACTCCATTGATTTAAGGTCAGAGAACAATGAAGACTACAACAAACCGTTCTCGCTTGAGGAACTGAGGGAATCGCTAGACAAGTCACATGACACAGCGCCTGGAGAAGATGAAATCCATTACCAGTTCCTCAAGCACCTTCCCGAACCCTCATTGGCAGTCCTGCTAGGGGTCTATAACTGTGTGGCAAACAGGCGCTTTCCCAAACAGCTGGAGGAAAGCCACAGTTATACCGATACCTAAACCGGGAAGAGACGGCTCTGACCCAGCTAACTATCGACCAATAGCACTAACAAGCTGCATCTGCAAAACCATGGAAAGAATGATTAACAGTAGGCTGGTCTGGTACCTGGAGAGGAACAAAGTGATCTCTAACTACCAGTGCGGATTCCGGCAAGGGTGGACAACAACTGACCACCTGGTAAGGCTGGAAGCTTATATTAGAAATGCATTACTCAGAAGAGAACATCTAGTAGCTGTATTCTTTGATATAGAAAAGGCCTATGACACAACCTGGAAACATGGCATTCTACGTGACCTGGAGCCTATGGGGCTTAAGGGACATCTTCCCCGTTTTGTGGGGGAATTCCTGAAAGACCGAAAATTTCAGATTCGAGTGGGCAACTCCGCTTCTGACACTCATGACCAGGAAATGGGTGTACCCCAGGGCAGCATTCTGTCAGTCACCCTGTTCAACATAAGAATAAATAGCATCATAAATGCTCTGTCCCCTGGCATAGAATGCTCTTTGTATGTTGATGACTTTGTCATTTTTACTTATGGGAAAAACATGAACACCTTAGAAAGAAAATTACAGTTATGTTTAAACAAAATTCAAAATTGGGCAAACGATAATGGTTTTAAATTTTCGGACTCCAAAACAGTTAGTATGCATTTTTGTAATTTAAGGGGACTCCACCCAGACCCTGAACTATTTATACACAAAAAGAAGATCCCTGTCGTGAAAACTACAAAATTTTTAGGCCTCACTCTAGATTCCAAATTTAATTTTCTCCCCCACATTAAGGAACTTAAGAGAAAATGCCAAAAGTCATTAAACATACTTAGAGTGCTCAGCCATACGGACTGGGGAGCTGACAGAGATACTTTGCTGCTGCTATATCGGAGTCTAATTCGATCCAAGCTAGACTACGGATCCATAATATATGGAGCAGCAAGGAAGTCGTACCTAAAAATACTGGAACCAATACAAAATGCTGCCCTGCGTCTCTGTCTCGGCGCGTTTCGTACATCACCTATCCCAAGCCTCCATGTGGAGGCTGGAGAACTCCCCATGGATATAAGAATGAAAAAGCTTGCAATGCTGTATATAGTCAAGCTAAAATCCAACCCTACGAACCCTGCTTTCGACTCCATATTTAACCCCACAGAGGTAGAATTATACAATCGAAGGCCTAACGTCATACAGCCGTTAGGCCTTCGAATGAGAGAACCCATCCAAAATTTAACTCCACCCATTGACCAAATCTCTAAAATAGAAACCCCTCAGAATCCTCCTTGGCTAATGAATAAACCCAAATTAAATTTATCCCTCCTTAATTTAAAAAAGAAAATACAGACCCAAGCATACTACAAGTCCACTTTAGGGAACTGCACGAGAGCTACGGAGATTGTGGCTTCATCTACACAGACTGATCCAAAATGGATGGAAAGATCGCGTGTGCCTGCACCTTTCGGAACAAAACAATCTCCGTAGACTCCCCGGTGGCTGCTCCATCTTTACGGCCGAATTGCATGCAATATCGCTTGCACTTATGGCCGTCAAAGCATCAGAAAGGAGGAAATTTATAATCTGCTCCGACTCCAAATCTGCATTGCAAGCTTTGGGGCGGATGAAGACTGACATTCCATTGGTACATAAGAGTCTGTAGCTGTTGGACCAAATAACAGCCGATCATAGGGATGTCACCTTCATCTGGGTCCCCTCCCATGTGGGCATTGAAGGAAACGAAGCCGCAGACAGAGAAGCAAAGAGAGCCCTAAATCATGCGGTGTCAGGAACCCAAATTCCCTGCCCGGACCTGAGACAAAGTATTGCCTCTGCCACCTACCAAGAGTGGCAGGACCGATGGGAGGCTGAGACACACAATAAACTCAGGCAGATTGTGGCGTATGTCAGGTGGCGGTCCACATCTAAGGGTCTGACAAGGCGTGGTAGCACGACCATGTCCAGACTTAGGATTGGCCACACCTACATCACGCACTCTTTTGTGCTGAAGAAAGAAGAGCCCCCACTTTGTGAGTATTGTGACTCTCGCCTCACCGTGGAACATATCCTCATCGACTGCCCCAGATACCAGGATGTCAGGGAGAAATATTTTAGAGCCACTAATTTAAAAACACTATTCAATAATGTCGACCCTGGGAAGGTACTGGGCTTTATCCGGGAAGTGGGGTTGTCTACGAAGATCTGATTTATGAATTCTGTAGACATGTACTATTTACATTAGATTTTTACCAAATTATTAAATTTTTACTACCTCCACTATTTTAAATGTGAATAGACCTTGATTTTAATGATTTGACTGTATGGAATTTGGCCCTTGTTGTGTGGAGGGAGAGTGGCCCTTGAGGGACTGCAGGCACGACATGGCCTATATTGTGCCGATGTGCCCAAAATAAAAAAAATAATCAATCAAACCAACAGATATGTGAACTAGTAATCAGTAATCTGTGACCTACATATTTTCATATTCGTCACACTCTTCCTATTACATTTGTGTCATGTCCTAATTAAAGACTTACAGAGTAGAGTGCATGCGAAGCATTATAGGGTGGATTAAAGTACTTGGCTTATCGGCAATTCTTTATGTTGTACATATGGTGCATTTAGAGGCTAGTTATTTATAGATTGGCCTCTATGTAAAGTAATCTGCAATTAAAATGTGCTTAAGCCCTTTTTGGATTAAAAGGTTCTATGGCATTTTTGTGCTTCTTAAAATGCAATTTCATTTATTTTTTAAATACACATTTTTGTAACCATGTCAAGACTCGATATTGTTGCAAACGCCAATTCAAGTATTGATGGGTGGTCTCTGTTCTTATGATCGTCGTGTGCCGTGCATATTCTTAAACAATGTATACTAAATACCCCTATATCAAGTTGAATGTTTTGGTTACGGTGTCATTGCATAACTTGTTAGACGAGACTAATACAAGAAGTACTAAGGGAGTTAAACTTGCTATTCACTTGC
Source organism: Biomphalaria sudanica (assembly GCA_036873155.1). NCBI lineage: Eukaryota > Metazoa > Mollusca > Gastropoda > Planorbidae > Biomphalaria > Biomphalaria sudanica. The sequence continues at coordinate 826,865 of JAZGLO010006678.1, read as the reverse complement.
AAAATATTTTCTAATCAGTTTAACACTTTGATGACAAAATTGTGTTTATTTTAGAATCACGCCTAAGCCAAACTAAAACAGTTTGACAGTGTAAATTCTCATCAAATAAAATATTCAAATTACTAACTAGTGATACATTCGATTCAGTTCAATCAGACTACATCATACCGCGTTCGCTTTGGTCCTAATAACCGGCTTGTCCGATTAACCGAATCTGACTATGTAATAGGATTCATTTCGGTACTTTAAGATTCGTTCGAATAGACATCTGGTCTTATAAACCGGATTCGACTGTGGTTGTTCCCCCAGTATAAAGAGTATCACGACTTTGCTCAATCTCCCCCCCCCCCCCTTGCAGGACAACAGGCAGGGATCGAACTGGCGGAGAACTGTCGACAATCCGATGCGCATAATTCAGGATCAGACATACATAAAGATGGTGGAGATTTCGATACCTGGCGGGAAAAACTATAAATAGCTAGGTTTTTGGTGTATCCGGTGTACAGAGTAAGGATGTGCTGATAATTTGTGTGCAGATCACATGTCACGGGTCTATACGACGAGGCAACGAGCGATTGGTCTAAACTGCCCACATGTTGTGACGTAACAGGTCAGTGTTAAGGCCTTCTATAACCAATGGTTTCGGTTATGTGCTCCCTGTACACTATTGATATAAAGATATGCTAGGTGCGCTCCGTGCACTATTTAATTCTAGACGTGTAAGGTGCACTTATTGCATTATTGAATTCCAAACATGTAAGATGTTCTCTGTGCACTATTGATTTCTAGGCAAGGTTACAGGGTGCTAAGAAATTGGACGTAGGTAACAGCGGAAGTTGAACCGGTGTTAGAAGACGCCCCCAACCCACGCAAAGTGGCTGTAGACACGGCTAGAGAGAAGGTCCGCCGCGAGACAGCATGAGCGTTGCGCCGACAACTCTACCGAAGAAAACTGTTGACAGTAGTTTCCCCCTTTTCACTTAGCGAATTTATTTTAAACAATGGGTTTCGTCTCGCGATGAAGTTGCCAACTTAGGGGATTTTTAGTTTTCGTTTATTTCTGTGCTTGTTTGGTTAACTTTGTTTGATTCTTGTGGATTTTTAGTTTCTTTGTAAGTATCAAACTGTTGCAAAAAAAAAAAAAAAAAAAAAAAAAAGTCAAAGCATTTGTATAATAATATAAATATTTTTTAATCATAAAAAAAAAACCTGTTGTTTATGAAGTGTAGTTTCGTTTTAGAGCTGGTATGATCCAAGTCTATTATAGAACGTATGATATAGTAAGCAATGTCCTCGAGCCTGAGGTTCAAAGAGTGACTGTGTAGAGTTCGGCTATTAGCTATATATTTTATCACAAATAGCGCAGACAAAAGCCGGTGATAGCGAAGTCGATATGTATTATACATAGACATCTAGACCTGAATTACGAAAGGTTTTAAAAACATAAACCACTTGCTAATACACATTAACCCTAACGATTCATTTATGGATTAGCTTCCAAACATTAGAATTGCAATTTCATTTTGTATGTACTCATTGTAAAACAGCTCAGCACTTTAAGGGTTAAATATCAGTGTAGATATGTGTGTTTTGTGCGTGTGTGTGACAGACTAGAAAATTAAACAATATGTGCAAATAATTCGGTGTGTTTTTTTGAGATTGTGGTGCAAACTATTGCTTTGCTTCCGTTCTTCTTTAAGATCTAAAATTTTTCACTTAGAATAGGTGAACAATAGATTGTATAAATTTAAGGAATCTTTAGTAAATATTCAATGAGAATGCTGGACGTCGTGAACGATAACTGTTTTAGGGTTTCAACTTTCAAAATGTCAGAGTTTATACCTCGTCCATTTGAGGAGATAGTATCCCAGGCTCAAATGTTGGGGTTTAAGGGCAAAACGTTAAAGAAATTTATAGATGCCCAACAGAAAATTGATTTAGATAGACTGACACGGGAAGCGGAGGAGAGAAGACCTATAAGAGAGATGGAGGACAAACAACTAGCAAGACAACATGAAATGGATAAGAAAGACATGACAGTTAACGACAACCCCAAACAGAGTAAACAGTTAGACAAAAACCTAAACTGCATGACAGACAACGAGGACTTGTTATTCTACTTAGAACTGTTCGAAACGACTGCTACTGCTAACGACATACCCAAGACAAGATGGCCACTTGTCCTCACTCACTAATTAAATGAAAAATTAAAATTGTTTATGATACAAACAAAACTGATACATAACACTGACTATGATTTTGTTAAGGAGGAGCTCCTAAAACAAGCCCAACTAACGGAAGAAGCCTGCCGGACACTGTTGCATGAACTTTCCCCAAAGACGGACGATATGAAAGATTTTTATGTCCATTTGAAAAGGACATTTGACAACTGGCTTAAAACATCACAAACCCCAATGACAGTAGACGGTATAATTGACCTTATAATGAGAGACAGACTTTACAGTGTGCTATCTTCTGAGGCCCTGAAAGATATTTTGCTACGAAAGCCTACTTCAGCCCAAGAGGTCTTAGACTGTATTGATCAATTTAGAGATGCCACGAAAGGCTCTACACATATTGTAAAGGGAAGTAACAAAGTAACTAGTAACGATATCCCATATGTAGCATTTGATGCCACTGGTCAATCTAACAGTCGTCGCCCTAATAATATAAACACAGAGGGTACACAAGTGATATGTTATAGATGTGGAAAGGGCGGACACATTGCTCGATGGTGTAGGGTAAAGATAAATGAGAATAGAGGTCCAACACAGCAATGACTAAGAGTATTACCAGAAAGGGGGCAACAAGTGGGATTGTTTGCATGTCACACTGATACATATAATTTTTTAGATTATAAAGATAAATCAGTTGGTGGATTGAAAATAATTAGAGTCTACACTTATACTATATCTATATCCAAAAAGTCCAACTGTCCTGGACTAGGAACAAAACCACACTGCTTTATTATGAGTTACATTATATTCAACAAAAACATCTCACCAATTAAAAACAACCCAAAACAATAACAGCCTTGAAGTCAACAACCTGAATTGCCCCCCTTCTCCTCTACAGTAAACAGGAGACCCAGGCTGACCAGAACTCAGTCCTGACACCGTCTTGAACTAAAAAATATTGTTAGGAAATTTCTCAGGCTAAGAAAATATTTTTTTAAAATTTATATGCGAAATTTAGACTTTCATTTTTACTATTCCTCTATTCAGCTTGTAAATTAATTCTTCACAAGGTCGGGAAAAAAAGCAGAAAATTTTGCGCATTGTCTCGCTGCTTTGTTCTTATAGTCTAAAACAAAAATTGTACATAATCAGACTAGATTTATACATGAATTTGGGGAAGAGGGGTATGAATTTTCATATTTTTTAACATCTTCCATTCATTACTTATATAAAGTAAAACATTCGCTCTTACATCAGCTTATCAGCTTCTTAAATGTAACAAAAAAAAAAGGTTTTTTTTTGTTACTTGTACACTTTTACGTTCAAATTGAAATCCAGTGAAGAAATAAGAACCTAAGAACTTTGTCTAGGCCTAGGGGCGTGGATCGCTGGCAACTGCAAGTCTTTTGGGCAACAGGAAGACAGGAATATCTAGGAGCTACTATGTACACACACTCTCTCTCCTTCTCTCTCTCTCATTCTCTCTCTCTCTCTCTCTCTTCTCTCTCTTTCCTCTCTCTCTCCTTCTCTCTCTCCTTCTCTCTCTCCTTCTCTCTCTCCTTCTCTCTCTCCTTCTCTCTCTCCTTTTTTCTCTCTCCTTCTCTCTCTCCTTCTCTCTCTCCTTCTCTCTCTCTCCTTCTCTCTCCTTCTCTCTCTCCTTCTCTCTCTCCTTCTCTCTCTCCTTCTCTCTCTCCTTTTTCTCTCTCATTCTCTCTCTCATTCTCTCTCTCCTTCTCTCTCTCATTCTCTCTCTCTCCTTCTCTCTCACTCCTTCTCTCTCTTCCCTTCTCTCTCTCCTTCTTTCTCTCTCATTCTCTCTCTCTCCTTCTCTCTCTCCTTCTTTCCCTCTCATTCTCTCTCTCTCCTTCTCTCTCTCCTTCTTTCTCTCTCCTTCTTTCTCTCTCATTCTCTCCTTCTCTCTCTCCTTCTCTCTCTCCTTCTTTCTCTCTCCTTCTCTCTCTCATTCTCTCTCCCCTTCTCTCTCTCCTTCTCTCTCTCTCCTTCTCTCTCTCCTTCTCTCTCTCCTTCTCTCTCTCTCCTTCTCTCTCTCCTTCTCTCTCCCCTTCTCTCTCTCCTTCTCTCTCTCCTTTTTTCTCTCTCCTTCTCTCTCTCCTTCTCTCTCTCCTTCTCTCTCTCCTTCTCTCTCTCCTTCTCTCTCTCTCCTTCTCTCTCTCTCCTTCTCTATCTCCTTCTCTCTCTCCTTCTCTCTCCCCTTCTCTCTCTCCTTTTTTCTCTCTCCTTCTCTCTCTCCTTCTCTCTCTCTCCTTCTCTCTCTCCTTCTCTCTCTCCTTCTCTCTATCTCCTTCTCTCTTTCGTCCTCTCTCTCCTTCTCTCTCTCCTTCTCTCTCTCCTTCTCTCTCTCTCCTTCTCTCTCTCCTTCTCAATTCCCTTCTCTCCCCTTCTCTCTCTCCTTCTCTCTCTCTCTCTCCTTCTCTCTCTCCTTCTCTCTCTCCTTCTCTCTCTCTCCTTCTCTCTCTCCTTCTCTCTCTCTCTCCTTCTCTCTCTCCTTCTCTCTCTCCTTCTCTCTCTCCTTCTCTCTCTCTCCTTCTCTCTCTCCTTCTCTCTCTCCTTCTCTCTCTCTCCTTCTCTCTCTCCTTCTCTCTCTCTCCTTCTCTCTCTCCTTCTCTCTCTCCTTCTCTCTCTCCTTCTCTCTCTCTCCTTCTCTCTCTCCTTCACTCTCTCCTTCTCTCTCCCCTTCTCTCTCCTTCTCTCTCTCCTTCTCTCTCTCCTTCTCTCTCTCCTTCTCTCTCTCCTTCTCTCTCTCCTTCTCTCTCTCCTTCTCTCTCTCCTTTTCTCTCTCCTTCTCTCTCCCCTTCTCTCTCTCCTTCTCTCTCTCTTTCTCTCTCTCCTTTTTTCTCTCTCATTCTCTCTCTCTTTCTCTCTCTCCTTTTTTCTCTCTCATTCTCTCTCTCCTTCTCTCTCTCCTTTTTTCTCTCTCATTCTCTCTCTCCTTCTCTCTCTCCTTCTCTCTCTCTCCTTCTCTCTCTCCTTCTCTCTCTCCTTCTCTCTCTCCTTCTCTCTCTCTCATTCTCTCTCTCATTCTCTCCCCTTCTCTCTCTCCTTCTTTCTCTCTCATTCTCTCCTTCTTTCTCTCCTTCTCTCTCTCCTTCTCTCTCTCCTTTTTTCTCTCTCATTCTCTCTCTCCTTCTCTTTCTCCTTCTTTCTCTCTCCCCTTCTCTCTCTCCTTCTTTCTCTCTCATTCTCTCTCTCCTTCTCTCTCTCCTTCTTTCTCTCTCCTTCTTTCTCTCTCATTCTCTCTCTCTCCTTCTCTCTCTCCTTCTTTCTCTCTCATTCTCTCTCTCATTCTCTCTCTCTCTCTCCTTCTCTCTCTCCTTCTTTCTCTCATTCTCTCTCTCTCCTTCTCTCTCTCCTTCTTTCTCTCTCTTTTCTCTCTCTCTCCTTCTCTCTCTCCTTTTTTCTCTCTCATTCTCTCTCTCCTTCTCTCTCTCCTTTTTTCTCTCTCATTCTCTCTCTCCTTCTCTCTCTCCTTCTTTCTCTCTCATTCTCTCTCTCTCCTTCTTTCTCTCTCCTTCTTTCTCTCTCATTCTCTCTCTCCTTCTCTCTCTCCTTCTCTCTCTCTCCTTCTCTCTCCTTGTAAAGAACGAAATCAACTCGTACATAAAGGTAAGAAAGTAAGAAAACAGACACACACACAAACTTGTCTCCCACAGTAAATTACAATCTCCACCTCTTTCAGTATCTGCCCTGCCACACCTGGGCTCTCACGTACTCTAATATCTGTCATGAAATTCCATCAAGCAAAATACAAAAGACTACTTTAAAAAAAACAACCTTATAATAAGTGTAGTTGTTTCAATTAGTTTGGATCAGTCATGTAATTAAATGTATTATAGATCTAGACCAGTGTTTCCCAAACTGTTTCCTTGACGAAACACTTAGCACATTCTGAGTATTTAGCGGAACACTTAGCACATTCTGAGTATTTAGCGGAACACTTCGCACATTCTGAGTATTTAGCGGAACACTTAGCACATTCTGAGTATTTAGCGGAACACTTAGCACATTCTGAGTATTTAGCGGAACACTTTGCTTATTTTTTTTAGATTGGATTATTTTTATTTGATCGATACCAAACAAAAATAATCAATTGTCAATAGTTAATAAACTAATTGGTTAATTTTTTTTTTTTATTCTTGCGTTGTCAAAAATTTCTGTTTGATTCGAGATTGGGTGTGGGAGAAATAGCGTTTACAAACTTTTAACCAGACAGACAGACAGAGTGAGTTGAAATGAGCTTTGTAAAAAAAAACAAAAAAAAACAACTAGTCACACTACAAAGTCAAACTCCCTTAAAGTCTGCACTCCAACTCCTGTCACTAACTGCAAAGTTTCTCAATTCTCTATTCACATCATCATCTCATCTCTGGCTGTGGTCCCGCCTGGACTCCCCGGTTCTGGGCGAGTCTCTCCAATTGTCTCATCTTGCCCATCTGCTTGGCATCTGATTCCAAATCTCGGTGCCATGTATTCCTGGGCCGTCCCCTCTTACCTTGGGGGTTCCAGGTTAGGGCAATCCTTGTTATGTTGGATGCAGGGTTGCGAAGAATATGACCAGGGCCGGCCTTAGGTCACTACAACCTAGCGGCCGCAGTAGGCCCGCACTTTCATTAGGCCCCGCGCTAATTCTAGGTGTAAATTATTAAATAAACCATCATAACTTATAACAGGGATCCCTCTTGATTTTACATGTTCAAGGAAATCTCCTGAAAATATCCAGAAAAAAAGACAAAATTGTCGTTTTAGGGTGTCATTCAATACAGAAAACGTAAACTCTAAGCGCGATATAAAAAGACATTACCAGCTTTCATTCTAAGAAACATGTAAGAATATGTCGAATTTTAGTCCATTAGTTTATTTACTATAATAGTCACTGGTATGTAATTATAGATCTAAATCTATCTCGATCTCTTTAAAAAAATCAAAAGCGATATTTTTTTTACAATTTGATCGTGATTTTGTACGTAGTAAAGAATGAATAAAATACAAAGACGAATCTATTTTGAAATACAAAACATAATTTTCACTTATTATCCTTATCCCTACACAGATTGTGCCCCGCGCAATCCGTTTCGCATAGAGTTTTTATTAATTGTTAGGGCCGTCCCTGGGTGTGACCGATCCATCTCCAGCGTTTCTGAAGGATATTTGCTGCATTGTTTTTTTCTACAGTTCCTCATTTCATATATTGTCGAATTTTCTTCAGGCAGGTACTTAACATCTAACATGCACCTTCAGGAGGATGGGAGCGGGCAGAGTTTGAACCCTCGACCGTCGATAAATCCGAACGACCGCACGACCAGGCAGCCATCTTGGTACATTATGCAGTGAAACGTAAGAATCCCGTGGTTCATTTTGCTCCGAAGAATCGTTATTGACCCTTTTATTTTTTCCAATTTTAAATAAGCTTGTAAAGAAGTTCCATCTACGACCTTGCTACGCAATTATTTCTGTTCTAACGTTACACCAGTGACAAATAAACAAGTTTGTTTTCAACTATACGAAGCGCTTACGTTACGAGACAATACGAAACTTTGAGAATATAATTCGCTTATAACTCTTTGACTTGAAACAACAAACTCTACGTACCAGCCAAAGAACGTGGTGAAGACGCCAAACTGTATTGCGTCGAAAGATAATAAAAACCTAATATAGAAAGGGGCGTAATTCGAGAGCTTCCACAGACTGACGACAGTGAAAGCGCGTGTCACGGGGAAGGGGTGCGGTGAAAGGCGAATGCAAGTGGCCGAGAGATAGAATCGGTGTCTAATCCTTGTTAATCGATTCAGGGCGATTTTTTTTTCTCGATAAAATAAATAATGTTTGCTTATGGAGCTAAAGAGCCGTATGTGGCTCGCGAGCCGCAGGTTGCCGACCCACGGAGTCCTTCACCCATTCACGTACCAGGTTGACCACGAGCTCACCTCTCGCGATAGCCATGTTTGTAATTTCCATATCGGAGATTAGAACTACCACATAAATTTGCATTCAGAACGTACTACAATAATGCGAATTAGAGGCAATCTAAGAGTAGACGAATTAGTAGGTTCAACAAGTAAACACTTTTATGATTAGAAAACTCATACAAAGTTATATTGTGTAAAATTGCAACAATTATTTTAAATCAATCATGCAATTAATTCACTGTAGATCTAGACTAACAGTCATAAATTTGTGCTAATGAAAATATTGATAGTAATAAATTTGGACACAACTTTTATGTTTACGACATGCTAGGTGCGTTATGATCTAATCATTTTCGTGGACAAGTGGCCTAGGAAGTGGAATAGGTGGAGTCTTATATGCATACGCTGCATACGAAAGACATTTTTCGTGGTGCTTTTTCAATAATTAATTAAAGAAAAAAAGAATAGGTGCTTGAGTTTGAATTTCAAACTCGAGGTTTTATAGTCTATTGTTTGCCTAAAAATTTTTGCGAGCGACCCAATTCTTTAAACATTGCTCGTCTCCCCTTAGCTTAGTAGGTCTTACTGTCTCCATCTAAAGCAAAATTAATTTATTTCAACTAATAGACTAATTAATTGGCTAAAAAAAAATATTGATTCATGTATTGTCATCGAGAAATAATTTTGCAAAGTTTCAACTTGATTCTAGAGTGACACTTCGGAGAAATATCATATACAAGATTCTAACCAGTTAAGACCAGAGTTGATAGATTTATAATAAGGGAAGCAATCTAAAAGAAACGACAACGATTTTTTTTTTTTTGCTTATTAGCAAGACAATGCAACCCTGAGACATGGAGATCTAGAAATAATTAAACTGGCTTGAGAAACTATTTTCTTTTGGTAAATTGATGATCATACACAAGCATATGTCAAATATTCTGTGAAGCTTTCCTTTATGAAAACACATAAAGTTCACAATTCACAAATCGAACTGGCGGAGAACTGTCGACAATCCGATGCGCATACTTCGGGATCAGACGTGTATAAAGATCGTGGAGATATTGATACTTGGCGGGAAAAACTATAAATAGCTAGGTTTTTGGTGTATCCGGTGTACAGAGTAAGGATGTGCTGATAATTTATCTCTAGGACAGGATGTAAAGGTCGGCGGTAGAGGATACTGTGCACTATTGACCAATGCATCATGCGGCCAGCACAACGACCAGCCTCCCTTACTTCTCACCCAACTATCCTCGGTTAGCCATTACAGTTGGCTGGACCTTAAAATCCCAAAATAGAAAATATCAGTCTTGACCGCGATTCAAAACCGTGACCCTTCGGTTCGAAAAGCAAGCGACCTACCACTCGGCCACTCTTTTGGGCTAGGAGGTAATAATCTCTATTTCTGAATGAATGTAAGAAACTTTTAAAACAAGTAGCTAGAGTTAAGGCTAGAGCGTACGGAGGAGAGTTTCTTAAATGTAGGCATCTATAAATAGCTATATTTTTGGTGTATCCGGTGCACACAAGAAAGGAAGTGCTGATAAACTAGGTGTCACGTGACATTTGTTGGTTGAGGATCACGAGTTTCACTAGTTTATGAAGAATATGATCTCGCACGGGGGAATCAAGGGGCCACAGTTGCATTGTGGGAAAAAAAGAAAAGCTCGTTGTGATAACTGACCACATGGTCAGAGGACAGTCGACGCCATAGTAGTAGAATAAGACAGATGTACATTGATTTTGTGTAAAAAAAAATTATTACTAGCTAGGTACCTGTGTTTGATGAATTTCATATGGATTATAAACTATACTATGAATTGATGAGATATACTATGTGAATTAGTGATGGCTGAAGGTGCCAATATATTATGAATTATTATTTGTGTTAAATTAAACTATGTCTGCTACACTAGTGTTTATTCGTCAATCTACATGTTGTGGTCATATAACTCAGTAGACATACGCAACAACAAATTTGACGCGAAGAAAGATATCTAATTAATACACAAAGAACACTCTCATACCAGAAGAAAACTTGACACAATGGTGACATTGACATTATGTCACGATTTCTAGAGCGTGTCAGATTCTTTGTATTATGCTGATAATTCTTCTGGTATGAGAGTGTTCTTTGTGTATTAATGTTTATTTTAGAACTGAAGAATTGATTTTTTGGTTGTGACTTTTATTTAGTTGGTAATTTTAAAGTTTAATTTAAAGTCCTTGACCTTGTTTAGTTTGTCGTGAAAATTTCCAATAGTAGTAACATGCAGTGGCGTAGCTAGGGACTTGGGCCCCGTGGGGGGGGGGGGGAGGCTTGACTTTTGTATGGCCCCCCTGCATTTTGACATTCGACAACATGACATGAGATTATGTACTTAATAAAATTATAAGTGTAAATTATACTATTATTATATGAGTAAATTTAGAGAAAAATAATTATTTAGACTCTGTTAATGAATACCTTTGTTTATTGGCGAGATAATGCATACAATCATATCGCCTCACGTCGTGCAGCCAAGGTCATTTATAACATCTATAACATCTATAACATCTAGAATCTAGATCAATGCTGTCTAGCAAGACGACATGGCAGTGGCGTAATATTTAACTCTTTCTCTCCTAATCGACCATACCAACTCTGATTTGACCTCATTAAATTAAATTAATTCTTTATTTTATAAACTTGACTTTGTGTTACATAAAAAAGAACATGCCATTCCCTTTAATTCTATACCAAATAAAACATTTTCTAATAACAAACGACAAAGCTGTTGAAGTTTAATCACAACAGGGACGTGAACTAGTAAAGAGCCAAATGAAGAATTCCTTCGAAACGTGGATAAATAATTACGGAGAGAAAGAGTTAATATTAAATGTGAAAAAAAAAGGACATTCGACAAAGTACAAAGTGTCGAAAATCTCCCGATATCCTTTAGAAAAAAAAAGGTTTGAAAATGGATCCTTGCCTACGTTAGGGTCCTCACATCTCTGATAGATTGGTCCCATGACCTTTAACATTTGAGCGTTTAGGAGAACAACATTAAGAATCTACCAGAACAATTGAACGGATCTTTACTTTTTTTGTGGAACATGATAATAAGCCAACATAATTGCTTATATATATATTGTATCTAGTCTGGACATGGAGATCTTTTAACACGACAAAAAATGTCCTGAACTTTTTTTTTTAAAGTTGAAACAAGGCGTTGTAAAGTAGCTATAAGATGTAAAATGGCCCGCAGGTCGAATTAGGTTGGGCATCGCTGTGTTCAAGCATCATAAATTGTCTACGAATAATGTTTATGGTAATGAATTGTTTGTTTTATTCTGTGTCAGTCACATGATCTATTTATCTATAATTCTCTTAAGCTAGTTAGATAACCTCGCATGTAATGAAAAATTGGCCTACAGCCGTTGGTGCCCGGGGGGGGGGGGGGGGTCAGCCCTAGATCTAGTTCGTGCTTTTTTTTTTTTGGTATTGAAAATCGATTTTAAAAAAATCAGATCAATATCCAGATACAACAAATGTTGTTCTTTCTGGCGCAGAAAATCGAATGATACATTCCCTGTTATAATACAGCGAATATTTGGACTTGGTTATGTAATTGATGTCTAGACTTCTTTATGTAATGAATGTCTCGACTACTTTATGACTAGACTTTCTATGTAATGAATGTGCAGTGTACCTTAATATCTGGACTTGCTGTGTAATGAATATATGGCGTTAGTACTATAGTAGTTACAGTTAGTACTATGCTTGTTGAGACAAAGATCTGAGCACTGTGTCTTTGAGACAAAGATATAGAATATGTTGGTGAGATAAAGATCTTATCAATGTCAGTGAAATAAAGATCTTATCAATGTGAACTTATTAAATGTATTGTTCAGATAAAGAACTAATTAAAATAATTTAAAAAAAGTAAAGTTCCCCTTTCTATAGGGCAGATGATGTAAACGTCATATGATTCTGTAGCCTACGGTTAACGAGGGTGCCATGTGGCCAGCACAACGACCAACTACCTTTACTTTACCCCAACTAATTAGAGCTGGTTGGACTCAGATTCGCCCAAAGATTCCGAAATTAAAAGTGTCAGTTTTCACTAGGATTCGTACTCGGGACCCCGGTTCGGAAGCCAAGCGCTTTACCGCTCAGCCACCGCGCCTCCAGTTAAAACATATAAGTGAGATAAAGATCTTTAAAAATAGTTCAGTTAGAAAGATCATAGGAGTGTGTCGGTGAGATAAAGATTCTATCAATTTATTCGTGAGATAATTAACTTATTAATGTCTAAGTGAGATAAAAATCTTAGCAATGATTCGGTGAGGTAAAGATTTCAGAAGTGTGTCAGTGAGATAACTATATTAGCAATATGTCTGTGAGATGAGGGTCTTAGCAATGTGCCAGTGAGATCATTATCTTATCAATGTATTGGTGAGATAAATATCTTATTAATATTTAAGTGAGATAAAGATCTCAGTAGTGTGTCGTTGAGATAAATCTGTTAGCTATGTGTCTGTGAGATAAAGATCTTAACAATGTGTCGCAAACATGAAGATCTCAGTAATGTGTTGGTGAGATTCAAATATTTTGGACACTAAATTTAACGACTATTCCATCATGGCCCAAGCCTCCCACAAGACGTCCCATATGCTAGGACAAATTTGTACAAATGCTCCTTCTTCCCTAGTGCTATTAGAGCATGGAATGGGTTGCCTGAGCTAGCCAGGAAAACCAGTGACTTGGCAGAATTTAAGTCATTGGTTAATATGCATAACTAAATGCATGACGCGTAGGACGTAATCATCTTCTTTTTTGAAGTAACGTCTGTATTATATAAGATAAGACGTGAAGAAAATAAAAAAAAAGGGGGGGGGGGTATTGGCGCGGGCAGAGTTCAAACCGGAACCATCGAGAACACAGCATCAGCAATGTGTCAATGAGATAAAGACAGTCATGCATCCCAAAGCGGACTCCAAGTGAAAACGTTTCTTTCAACATTTTGCAGTAATACAACCTTTTTTCTGGTTAAAAACTTTTTTTTTTAAATTTTTCTTCTCAGAAGACGAACTAAATAGCCTGAACTTTTCCCTGCACTTAACAATGTGACGTCATAAAGATCTTCCCAGAAACAACTGGATCTATAAATCAAGCCAGGTTGTTTTTTTTTTTTTTCAATTCGGGTAGAGGTCAGAGGTTACATAGCTTGACAGTGAAATTTATTGTAACCTTAGTTGGCATTTACAGCTGCACATAATTACCGTGTTTCGTAAATCCGTGACCTGCAGGTGAAAATTGGCCAATTCCTTCGATGTAGAAATGACTCAATGCGATCAATTTACCCGACGCTTAGGATGAGGGTTTGTTCAACTCTCTATAGATAGTGATACGGCCAACACATGGACCTGTGTCTAGATCAAGTGGCAGGGGCGTAGCTAGGGTGAGGGAGGGAGGGGAGACTTTGAAAATCGCCCCCCCCGGCCCCAATTTGAGGGGGGGCCTAAATGAGTGTTTTTTTTTTTACATTAAATAATAAATATTACGCAAAATACAGGGGCCCCTAAAAGATTAAGAATTCCTGTCTAGTGGTGCCATCTTACTTTCACAGTAGTCTTTGGTTAAGTTTTGGATTTTTACATTTAATTCTATTAATATTTAATAATCAAAAATTAGATTTTAAACAATTCTTGTAGATACAAACGAATAATTTGCCTTTTTCCTCTGAAGAATACAGTAATTACCCTTGATATAATTACAGAATAAATTTAGACTTTGCTAATTCCATCACGCGTTCTGGCCTTGATTGCAGGTGAAGGTCACATCATAAAGGTTGGAGAATCATAAAAAAAGAGAAAAAGCATAAAAATATTTATGTTTCCTTTCGTCAAGCCGCTAGAATGTGCTTTGAGCAGCACTTTACAAAGCTTTTATGAACTCACTCTGTCTGTCCGTCTGTCTGTCTGGTACAAATTTTGTACTCGTCATCTCTCCTACTTCTGATCAAGTTAAAATTGTCCACAATTATTCAATATTCTTAACAAAACATGAATCAATCCAAAAAAAATTAGCCAGTTAGCTAATTAATAAGTGGTTCTTAATTAATTTTGTTTGATATCACAAAAAGTGTGAAAATCTTACAATATTGAGAGATATAGTTGTAAATGTGGAATTATTTTCCTTAGATGAGATTTGTTATATTTATAGTAATTTTAGAAAAAATGTTGCTGTATATGATGCCCTTTTTTTTGTGTTTTACTGCCGTTATGTTTCATTTTGCCCGTATTGTACAGGAAATTCTAAGACTTCTTTAACATTCACGAAAGTATGTCTTGCAACAGGTTGACATGTCTAGAATATTGATGAGTGCAAGTTGTTCAAAGTCATACATTATGACTTAAGACAGGGTTACACATGGTTGATTTCTTCTGACTGTGGCATTCACTTCTTCTTGTTAGGCTCTGATGAACAAGTAGTAGCTACAGAGGCGTAGTTGGGGGAGGGGGGGGTAAGGGGGTCTCGATGCCCAGGGCGCCGCCCGGGGGGGGGGCAGAGGGGAGCACACGCAGCCTATATTTCTCGGTTATGGTCAAGGAAAATGGGGCGAAGTTGCCAATAATGCTCCCGCACGCCCATTTTGCTCACTACGCTTCTGGGCAGCTGTTTCACTTTCCCTATTGTTCCTGAGTGAACTTCTCGCACATTTTATCCTGTTAAGTTGTATCGTCATTTCGTCTGCAGAGCCTTCCTTGTTTTGTTTTGTTGTAAAGCAGTTTTCATATTGATCCTTTGACACAAAGGCATTTAGTTGAGACATCGATGTAGACTTGTATTGTGAACAGGGTGTGGTGAATTATTCAAGGTTAAAGTTCACCGCACTTCATTCACACACCCACAGCGTTCGTACCTTTTATTAAAAAAAAATTCTTTTTCTAGATCCATAGGTCATTCTTTAACAAGTGAACTACATACAAGAAAGCAATATGTAGAAATGTGTGGGTGATATAAGGAAACCTAAAGAAAAGAGTAAGAGTATAAAGCTAGAAATGTCAGAAAAGATATTGAGCTAAACAGGCAACGTAATTCATGGCTAGGAAGCTATATTGTAAGATCACTGTTGCAAAAAAAACACAAAAAAACAGGAAAAAAAAAAGATTTTTAAAACTACACCATAAATTGAAAAGCTTAGAAATAGCTTTTGGCAGTACACAAAAAGTTTTTTTTTTAATTTTGCTATACCTTTTAAAATACCTAGCTTATCAGCAATTCTGAGACTCTGAAAACCAGAAATACCAAAGTAGCTTGTTTTAGGATATCTTATCTCATATAATACAGACGTTACTTAAAAAAGGAAAATGATTACGTCCTACGCGTCATGCATTCAGTCATGCATGTTAACCAATGACTTAAATTCTGCTAAGTCACTGGTTTTCCTTGCTAGCTCAGGCAACCCATTCCATGCTCTAATAGCGCTAGGGAAGAAAGAGCATTTGTACAAATTTGTCCTAGCATGTGGAACGAGGAATGTGTGTATTTTATTAGGTTTTGTTTTTGTATTTGAAGATTATGGTTCAGTGTTCTATGTATAATTGCTACTTTACTATTGAGTCTTCTCTCCTGAAGGCTTTCTAAATTTAGTGATTTTACTAAAGGTGTTACTCTAGTCAAATGTGAATATTTGTTTGTTATGAATCTCACCTGCTCTATTTTGTGTCTGTTCCAGTTTCTTAATGTTTTCTTGAGTTGAGGGATCCCAAACAGAGGATGCATATTGTATTATTGGCTTACCAAAGTTAAATAACATTTTAGTTTTATGTTCTTATTTGATTTATAGAAATTTCTTTTAATAAACCCTAATGCTTTGTTTTGATTTTTTTGATAGTTTCATCAATATGGGGATTCCATGACAGATTTTCATTTATTATAACACCTAGGTATTTTGCGTTTTTAGTCTGTGTTACTGGTTTACCATGAATAAGATAAGTGGAATTAATTTGTTTTAGTTTTTTTGTTACTCTTAACAACTGACATTTTTCTGGGTGGAAAGACATGCTCCAATTTGATTCCCATTTCTGTAATTCATCTAATTCTCTTAGTAAAATTTCTGTATCTTGTGTTGTTTTATTGTTCTATATATTATGCAATCGTCTGCAAATTATCTGACTTTGTTAATTTTTTACACATAATACTAGGTAGACCCAAAAATTTTGATTTTTTTTTCGGTCCTGCCAATGTATATGTAATTACACAATATGTTAAACTATATTCAATATGGATTTAGCATAGCTTGCGTTGCAGCGTTCAAACTGTCGTTGCGAGGGTCCAGAGTTTGAACCCTAGCTGTCCTGATGTTTTGGTTTGGATGTAATAGTCTTATTCTCTAGAACTAACAACTCAGGCTGCACGATATGTTACTTTCATAGTAAGATGACTACATTTTGAAAACGTGATACATAGAGCTTGTCCAGTTTTAATTCAAAAGGCATTATTTCGAAAAGAAAAATGCAAAAAAGATAGATAATAATTGAAAGTGATCTGGGGAAATGTTGAGTCAGAAGAAAAAGAAAATCATAATGAGAAACAGATGGTAGAAAAGCACGAAGGGAGAGATGTAGACAATGAAGGAATACGAGCATGAGTCACGGGCGCCATATTGAGAGTTCCTGCTGCCAACTAAACAATTTACTTTAAAAGTCTTATCTTATGAATTACAGACGTTACCTCAGAAGAGAAAACAATGACGTCCAACGCGTTTTCATTTTTTTTAAATCAAGTCCAGCATGTTAATTGGAGCCTTAAACTCTACTACGTAATAAGTTTTCCTGGTTGATTCAGGCAATCCGTTCCACGTTCTAAATGCACTAGGGAAGAAGGAGCACTTACAAGAATTCGTCCCAGCATATGGAATAAGAATGGTTCATTTATACAATTCATTGATTGACTGTTTGGTTATTGGAAAGACATGAATAAATGTTTTGATTTTGGAAGTAGAAGAAATGTAGTCAGCATTTAAGTAATTTTTTTCCTTTATTGATATATGTTTATACATGTTTTTTTTTAATCAATGTTATAAGTTCCATCAAAAATAATAAGTGTTAAACCCTAGTCTAAACCTCCTGCCAGACGACAGTTAATCCTAAAAGGCAGGGTTCTAGCTTGGGACCATTATAAAGCCTTCTGTAGTGCATACCACACAACAAGTGTCCAGTCTATTTTATCTTATAAATTACAGACGTAACTTCAAAGGAGAAGATAATTTTATGTCGCATTTTATGTCGCAATCTAGTCATGCATGTTGATCAATGACTTTAACTCTGCTACGTGGTTGGTTTTCCAGGCTGATTCAGGCAACCCATTTCATTATCTAATGGCATTAGGGAAGAAAGAGCACGTGCACGAATTTGTCCTAGCATATGGAATAAGAAATGTGCCTTTAATAAGAAACGTGCTTCTAGAGTCTAGACTATGAGGCCAGACTTTATTCAGTAAGGTTCAAACCAAAACCAAGTTCAATAGTTATTGCTCCAGAGTCCACCCTCCCACATAATCACACGCTGTACAACTCTCTCAGATTCGTTTTGTGTGTGTATGTATTCAGTTCATTTAATTATTTCTTTTTATTTCTTTAAATGATTTAATTTTGTGCTTTTAGCCTACTTTCACGCTATAGTGAGTTTTAAAAAAATGTACAAAAGTGAAGGATTCACCATTATAAAATAGCTCAATTCATAACTTGTCTAGAAGTCCTTTACTCCAAATGATGGAGGTAATATTTCTTTTACATTATTTTCTTTATAATTTTATTAGGCAGCTACATACAATCTTTTTTTTAAATTTATTTTTTTAATTTTAGTTTCAGTGTAAATTAAAAAAAAAAACTGAGCGAAAAATAATCAATTCAGAAACATGGCGCAGAAATAGTAAAATCATACACCATAGCTTTGTTACAATAAAGTTTAGCGCACTTGTTAAGCCATTGTAGGTCACGAGTGTTGACAGTAAAAACATAGACTATATATATAAAAAGGACTGCCAACACTAAGGGTAACTAAGCATAAATTTCGTTCAACTCCAAAATGTGAGACGAGGTACTTCCGGTATAAACTTATTTTACAACATTTAGGATGTTTGAATGATAATGCAAGCTTGGATAATATATTTCTCTTTTCATCACATTTGACGATTTCTTTTTACATTGTATACTATTAATATGAGTTTAATAAGCGATTAATGAAAGAGTCAATACAGTTTTGAGAGTGTCATTTATTACTTAGGTAGCCTATAGGCCTATAATAGGGGATAGAAGTATGTGAGTGAGTCAGTCTAAACAAAAAATAACAATAGTGAGTCCCTGAGCCTACATACTGACATATTCATTGTCCTTAATTTACATCTAGATTCTATACCTATTTTAAAAAATTATTTGTAGTTTTTTTTAGATAGCATGCAGTATATATCATATATATTATATGGAGAATGGAGAATGAAGCCATTAAAAATTACAAGCAATCGTGTATTTATGACTAATTGAAAAATATGCATAAAACTTTCAGCTCTGCAAGTTATTAACTTTTTAAACTAATTAAATCCTAAATAACATCCAATTATTCTAAAAGCCAAAAAAAAACTGATTGTTCCAAATTTGTCTTCACCGAATAGAATTCTAGAATCCTTGTTCCTACTTCAATACACATTACTTGTACACGTAGTAAGCATGTCAACTTTGACCCAGACTTAGTGACCTATGGCTATAAACTATATCTACATATACGACCAGACACACTACTATTATTTGTTTTTGGAAAAAAATGGCATAATGGATTTTTAATTATATATATATAAACTAGTTAGAACACTATCTATGCAAATGCTCTTTTTTAAAGTTGGTAAATCAGATTTCGTCATTATAAAAATCTGGCCATGTCTATTGCACTGTTACTTAAGTTAAGACTAAGAAATATTTTGAACGTAGTGTTTATCTTTAGTGATGGTTTCTTTATATAGTAAACTAATTCACCGGAAGTCATTCTTCTAACACTACACTGCAACCAAGGACGCCTCGGTGTACGGGACATATTTAATTGAATAATAATATAGGCGTGGTGCGCACAGTTGGCAGTCCTGTATATATATAGTCTATGGTAAAACCTAAGGATGTACATTCCGTACGATTGCCCTTTCAGTATCTTGTGAGCTAAGGGAGGATGATGTGAGGGTCATCTGCATATATGTCTGACAATGAACAGGGGGGTGACATGTTTCTAGGACAACCAACCACCCTTTAATTCAACAACATAAGTCACGTACCCATTACAGTTGGGTGGACTCAGGGGCGTCCCGAAAATCGTGAAGCTCAAAATCACATTCTTCACTCGGATACCACTCCCCTCTACAAGTTTAGTGAAGATTGTTTTTTTTTCAGAGAAATTTGAAAAATCCGAACATCAACTGCTTCCGATATATATTTATAGTGAGAAATTGTACCGTAAGGTTCTAGAATGAAATACGTCTTTCTTAAGGATATTTTAGTTAAATTTCTGCTTTTAAAAAATTGCATACTTTCTGCTATGATCTACACATTTCTATGCATTGTAATGGCACGCGCCACACGCAGGTTAGAAATTTATATATGTACTACAGACATTTGAATAAAATTATGGTAAATGATTATATACTTAAACCGGGTATATAGAATCCTGTTCCGTTGATAGCGACAGTCTAACTTTAGAATTAGATCCAATATTCTTTTATAACAGTAGTTAATGAGAAAGAAGAAAAGACGAAATCATTAAAAAAAAAAAAAGTTCTCTTCTTTTGTTTCGTTGTGTTCTTTGTTTATTTTTAATCTGCGTTTTCTCGTTTCGTTTTCTCGAATCTCTTTTTCGTATCAATCTCCAGTTTTTTTTTTTGGAGGGGCTTGTTGTTTTGCATAAACCTCATCCTGTGCTTAGCTCCCCTTGTATCGACTATTTAAATTACCGCCCCCTGTCATGGATATCAATTGAGATTTTCCCGAACGGCAGACACAAGCGAATGTTGCAAGGGGAAGAACTCTCGATAGTTTCTTGTTGTCTGACGTACTGTCTGGTAAGCTGAGGATTTGCATATTGAAATAGTTTTTCCATTTTCCCTCCATGATTGATTAGTGGTGTGGGGCAGTTATTTGTTACTATTGAGGAAAAATATATTACTTAAAAAAAAAAGAGGTTAAAAACACTAGAAGATTTATAACACATATGATTGTCAAAACTAGAGGTGATATTTTTTTTTCTATTAATTAATGCATGGCCACGAGTCATATGACTATCACTTTCAGATTCTTCATTGTTAAAAAAAAAGAAGTGTAAAAGATATAAATTATCATCATCTGTCTCATGTGTCCCACGTGGAACATTGGGCTTCGGTAGAAACACGCGGCTCTCCATAATCTATTGGTAGTCTGAGACCAGCCTCGATTGGTAGCATGGCTGGAAGGGCTAATCCGATCATCTTCCTGTAGGACACTGCTTTGCCATGTTTCTATTAGTTTTCCTCTGCTTCTTGTGCCGTTAGAAGTGAAAAAAAGTGGTAAAAGGTCACTGGTGTACTCGGCCTTCGGCCTCGTCACTAGCCAGATCATTCTGAAACCCGAGACACTGGCATAAGGCAAGGAATTTAATTTAAATCTAGTACACTCTGTCGCCATGTTCTATTTTGGGTTCCTCTGCGACTTGCTGTACCTTTGGAAGTAAAGAAAAAGAGGTGGGGGGGTCCTTCGTGTACTCGGTCTTCGGCCTCGTCTCTATCCCGAGCGTTCTGAGCCCCGAGACACTGGAATAAGGCAATGAATTTAATTTGTTTTTCATTAAAGGAGTGGAGAGGGATGTAATACAGTTAATGCATTTAGAGTCTAAAGAATAAAAACGTAACCAGTTCTTCTCAATAAAATAAAGTTCCCCTTTCAGGCCTTGCAATCTACAAGGCTGATGATGTTGAGGTCATCTTTTTCAGTGGCAAACGGTTAACGAGCAGAGTGTCATAAGGCCAGCACTACTTTACTTCCCCCAACTAAAGGCAGGTACCCATTAGAGGGACTCAGGGAAACCCTAAAAAATCCCGAAATTCAAAATCCCAGTCTTCGCCGAGAATCGAAGCTATGACTCAAGGTTCGGAAGCCAAGTGCTTAACCACGCATCCACCGCGCCTTCTCAATATGTATATACTATATCTGCTTTCTTTTAAAGGGAGTTGGGTAATACAAAAAATCGAAAGCCACACTTGTTTATCGTGCAAACATTTTCTGACGTCCCACAAAAAAATTAAGGCGGGCGCACTAAAGATCAGTATTACAAAATTGCAAGTCTTCTGTTGGATTCGATCTAAGACCTACTGGATCAAGAGACCTCCACGAAGTATACTTCATGCTAAAACAAAACAAACAATTCAACAACTTTTAACAATCGAATATTTAATAATTATGATTGGGCAGAAAAATATAGAGGTGCAGATCTTACAGAGATGAAGTGGAGATGGTTTGGTCACACCCTTAGAAAAGATACCAACAACAGAGCTAGGCAGGCCTTAGAGTGGAACCCACAGGGAACAAGACTTAGAGGAAGACCAAAAAGAACATGGCGACGCAGTATACTAGAGGAAGCCGAGAGGACCGGAAAGAGCTGGGAAGCCAATAAAAAAAAACTAGCAAGAGACCGTGGAGAGTGGAGTGTTTTATCAGAGGCCCTATGTTCCATGAGGAACTCAAAGGAAATGATGATGCTGATTTTTTCTCCAGTTTTTTTTTCCCGTAATTCCCAGAAAACTCACTCATTCACTCTTTCTCACATACTAGAATTATGCACCCCACACATACCATGACAGCAAAAATAGTTTGACCAGGTACGAAACAGTGCTGTAGCCCACCGAAAGAAATTGTGAACCAGGAACAACAAAAATGTTTCTGCGATGGCCAACGCGAGCCAAGAAGGAAAAAAAACAACTTAGAAGGAGGAAGCAGCTAAGGGCGGTCTATTCACAATGGTAAACACGAAAGGTAATCAGCCAGTGGTGGCATACAGAAACCACGTGACTCGATCTTTTTCTTCTTCTACATTTCTGACCAATGCTCTCTTTTTTTGTTTTCTTTCTATTTTCTGTAGTCCTAGACTAGCAAAGGGACACAATCTAATAAAAACAATAAAATCTTTCATTCTTTTTTTTTTTAAAAAGCTTATATTGAGACAGTGAGTGGAATCGCATCCGAATCATTTGTAACTAGCCATATATTACCCACGATTCGCGGGTCTTAAGTTGCGTATCACTGTCGATAGAGTCATTGAGAGTATTTTGGAAACAATTTACTTTAAAAGTTAAATTTATTGATGCAGCCGTGGTCTTATCTTATAAATTAGAGACGTTACCTCAGAAAAGTATTTTGGAAACAATTGAACGTAATTATAATGTTATAAGAATCAAACTTCATCCATTAATTTGCTTGTAGACCTACATATATTTAGATATGGATCTAGAGAGCAGCGGTTCTCAACCTCTTAAGCTCGGCGACCCCTCTTTACAATCCCACACTCTGCCGCGACCCCCCCCCCCCCCCCGCTCAGACACACAGCGATAGAAGAATAGACAAAACTATTCATTTTTTCGATGGTCTCTGGCGACCCACAGGTTGAGAATCCCTGATCTAGAGTCTAGATGCTATTACAATAGATGTAGACCTACTAGTATATAAGTGATTTCAAGGGCTTAAGAAACTTCATAATAATTCTAGGTTAGTATATTTAATATCCCCCATATGTAGCCTGTTCAATCATAGTGTGTTTACATTGGAGGAGGGTTAGAGATTCGGCGTGCGTGCGTGGTGTCCCGCATGGTTGGGCGACGTAGAGAATTATAGATACAGATAGATCTTGACTAAAAATTATAAATTTGTGCGAAGGGAAACATTTTTTTTCAAAGCATGTGTCTTTCTTGTAAAAAGATTGTACACGTTATTTCTCCCACACTGAATCTCAGATCAAGTTGACATTTTGCACAATTATTTCTTTTACATGCCGACACAAGAACCAATACGATAATATCAACAGTTAATCATGTGACTATTAGTACTTAAAATTATTTTGAGCAGCGCCCTGGCACGGTGGTTACCGTATAGGTTTGAGAAGGCTGAAGAGGCCTTAGCCCTCGAGTTATCTCACTTTTTATTTTATAAATACATTTATAAAGCGATCACCCAGACAACCCCTTCTTTCTCCCTTCTACCCTCTCCAACTGGTCCAGACAAGTGATAGGATTATAGCGTAGTGAGAACGCTAAAAGCATGAAATTGCGCTAAACAAAAACAATTGTTTTAAAAAAACATTTCTAATCGCACAGAGTTATTGTTGTTAGTCTAGATCTATTACACATTTTAATGACATGACTGATCCAAACTAATTTGATACAACTACACTTAATACAATGCCTTGTTTTTTTTGTTTTTTTTTCAAGTATTTTTATTTTATTTTGCGTGTTATAAAGTGTTTTTGTTTATAACAGTGTGTTATGGTGCAATCGCCATTGTGGTCCAGTTTTTTTTTTTAAAGTGGATGAAAGAGGAGGATATCTATGAGAAGGTTTCTTTTTGTGTGCTGCAGTTTCCTTTTTTTATTACAATACCTCTGTTAAAGTCAGAACTTCATGAAACAAGGAAACAGGGTGGAGGGTGGGTGGGCGGATGAATCTGGACAGCCGATCTCAAAAACGACTCTAACAATTTTCCTAGAAATTTAACAGTTCATCTATATAGCTAAGAAGAGAACTACTAGCTCATTGGAATTGTATAAAGTCTAGTAGATCAATGCATTCGATAACCAGGATTCTTTTTTTTTTTTTTTTTGTTGGGGGGGGGGGGGTGAAAATATTCCATTATTTTTTAAAATCTAAAATCTAAATTCATACTCGAGGTCTCCAGTCTCCATGGTGGAAGACCGACGTGCTAGCCACTGAGCTACTCAATTACTTATAAAAATAGTTTTTATTGTCTATTGTTAGTGTACAATTTTGCCAAAGATCAAATTCTCTACACAGGGCTTAGCCTAATAAAGTTTCTATATAGAACAAACGATGATTTATTACGACTATTAATATTTGACACTGATTCATATGTTGTCATTGACAATGACTAATTGTGCAAAGTTTCTAAAGTGAATTGAGAGAAACAAAACTGAAAATACTCCTCCCAGACAGACAGAGTTAAAATAAGCTTTGTAAAAAACAACTAAATAAATAAAAATCCAAGTGTTTTGCTCGTAAATCCTCATACCTACTTGCAACCTTCTCTAACAAGAACAAAGGGTGGCTGTCTGTTCGTGCGTTTTGCGCGCTGGACTGTCGTTTGGATTTATAGATGGTCCCGGGTTCAAACCCTGCCCGCTCCCATCCCCCGTCGTTCTGCGGGAGGCTTGGACTAGGAAGTAAACAAGCTTCAACTCTGAAGGAACATCCGAAGCATGTTAAACAAAACACACACACATATACACACACACACGCACGGTCACAATAATAAATGATAAGGTATGACACTGTTTAAAATTCACTGGATTTGAGGTTGGGGCTACAATCATTAAAAGATAAATCATAAATACATGAATAGGCCTTTGTTTTTTTTTTTGAGGTTAGGCGGGGCTACTGCCCCGGGTACTCCACAATAAGGTTTTATAAGCAAAATAATCGACGAGTTGTCTACGACAAAAGCTCGCAAAATTCTATTCATTAACGCGGTAATATAGTTTATAATACATTTTTTGTAGCAATAATTTGAACTGCTATAAATTTGTGAGAAATTAGACACAAAATTTTTTTTTTATTAGGAAAATATTTAAGAGGCCTTCGCTTCTTCGTTGCCCCGGAATCTCCAGAACTCTGAATCCAGCCCTGTGTATATATTTATTTGCTTTGTAACTACCAGTTCTAAGCCAGTGTCTTTTTAAACGAAATAAGTCCGCTCAGTGAAGACTAGTTTGACTGAAGTACCACTGTTTATGAATTGTAAAAGTTTCAACCTCAAAAGTTAAGTTTTGCGGGTTGTTTTTTTTCAGATCATGAACCAAAGGTTTGGAACTCCCCATAGATCGCGAACAAACAATCTGATTCACTATAGTCGAGACAGGGCCGGACTTAAAATTGCGGGTCCAAATTTAATGGATGCTAGCGAGGCCCCTCTTTTAATTTTTTTTACAATAACAACTATTACTATTAATTAGATCATTATATCAACATCTGTTATACAACATGCATAGGAAACAATAGAAGCAATAGACGCAAGTGGTTTAAGTATAGTAACGCCAATCGTACGATACACTAAATAGGTTAACCCTTTAAGTCCTACATCTTTAAAAGCCTGTGACAAGAGCCATGCCTAGATAGTGCTATGCTAAATGTAATTTGCGGGGCCCCTGCCAGGCGCGGGGCCCAATTAAGAGCTATCGGTAAAATGAGACCGAGACCGGCTCTGATTCGAGATGAACATTAAAGCCTATCTGTTCAAAACTTTGAAAAATTAGTTTGTCATTTTAACTTACTTCCGTGTTCACGTCTGCCATGAAATCACAACGCCTTGAGTCCCACATTAACTGTGTTGCATTATTATTATTATTATCTTATTCTCGTGTGGAGGAACTAATGTCCCTAATAAATTATGGCTTTTTTTATAGCGCTACTTTCTTGCTTATAGTATGCTCAGAGCGCTTTGGTCCAATGTCAGTTGTGCACCAGTGGGGGGAGGGGGTATCTAGGTGAAGGTTTTTCCGTGCTACCTTTAGGCGCTCAGTAAACAAAACGCTGCCCGAAACGGGTGTCAAGCCCCCTTCATAGGTAGCCAAGCCAAGCCAAGTTCAAGCGCACTTAGCCTCTCGACCACGATGTACAAATAACTAATGTGTGTGTGTGTGTGTTATTAAAAGTAAAAGTAAAATTCCCCTTTCAGACCTAGGTCATCTGTTTCTGTGGCCCACGGTTAACGAGGGTGCCAAGTGGCCAGCACAACGACCAGCCGCCTTTACTTTTCCCATCTAATGTCAGGTATCCATTAGAGCCGTGTGGTTCTTCGGTTCGAAAGCCAAGAGTGTTACCACTCAGCCATCGCGGCTCCTACCCTGTTATTAGTTTTAATCTCGGTATGTATCTGACAGGAGCTGAAGGGATTCATTGGTCAAACATTATAAACATCTCTCTTCTTGAGTTGACTTACGACAATCCTCAGACAGAAAGACGTGTGTTTGGTTCTTAGAGGTTGTGTTTTGTTTAAATTATCCTGTTGTATTTCGTGTTTCAAAATACATATTCATTGAAGTTGAAAGCTGTTTTTAAATTGTTACTAAAAATATATATATATTAAATGTTCTTTTGTATACATGATCATCCACAGATGAATATACCGACATTGAGTTGTACTAACTGTCTGGTGATACAATCAACGACCTTTTATTGACAACATTATGTCTAATAATTTAATACTATTTTTAAACATTCGTAATAATCTCATTTTTCATCACATTAATACTAAATTATAGATTTATAACTACAATACAAATGCAACAATTTGTGTTTATTTTTCTTTAAAAAGGAAAAATTTCGCTTTCGCGCCTAATTTTCACCAGGGCCCTAGACGGCGCGCCGTCTACATTTTGAGAAACACTGGACTGCCAATATACTGACTGCTCCTCCCACCTCCATGATATGAATCGTTCCAACTTACCCAACCTTACTTCCGGTTCACTCAGCTGTTTGATTTCCTCTCGTCCCATGATTCAATTTTCACCTTACGCCATTTGCACACTCTCCAGTAGTTGTCAAACTAGGACCAGCGGGTCAAATGTGACCAGGGAGAATGTTTCAGGCGGTCTAGCTTACACCTTTACTGGAGCATAATTTAATAGTGCTTTTTTTTTCCGGACCACATTGGAACGTGTGAAAAAAAGTGACTAAAAACAAAAACTGAAAATTGTGTTATGTTGATATTGATAACCTGTTTGTTAATTCCTTAGCGAAGCGATACCTACACTGGGTGGCTGCCTGGTGGTTAGGTATGCACTCTGGAGTCTCGCATCGATGGTCCCGGGTTTGAACCCTACCTGCAGCCACCCCCTCCCCGTCCTACAGGAAGTTTGAGGTAGGATATAATAATCCTCAATTCTGATGTAGCATTCGAAGCATATAAAACAAACTATGGCATGTGGAATATACACACGTTGAGGACGATTGTTGGCTTGTAGCACCTAACTGCTGGTAGACAACTAAAACCGCTGTTTATATTTTAACTTGTAAAACTTGAAAGAACTTGAATCACTTCCTTGTGAACTATTTCCTGTATGCATTTTTTTTTTACAATGTAAACGCATTTAACTTGAGATAAAAGGAAATAATTGCAGTAGACTTTTAGTAACAATATAAAATGGTATTTCAAATGAATTCTAACTCAGTACAAAAACAGGTCTTTTCACTCTGGCAATCTGGAGTCGTCTGTAGTACCTAAAACCGCTGACGACAAAGCCGCTTATCTTGTATCGCTGACTTCTTCCAACCGTAACCATAGAAACAC
This sequence comes from Biomphalaria sudanica, assembly GCA_036873155.1. Classification (NCBI taxonomy): domain Eukaryota; kingdom Metazoa; phylum Mollusca; class Gastropoda; family Planorbidae; genus Biomphalaria; species Biomphalaria sudanica. The sequence goes on along the minus strand of JAZGLO010006678.1, from coordinate 799,193 downwards.
ACACACACACATCATAACAATACATGGCCGTGACACTGTGTAAACCCCCCCCCCCCCCTGGAGACGTCTGCAGGACATAATGAAGTCGCAGATGTGAGGATGTAAAATCAGAAGCGACGATTTTTGACGATGATGTGGCCTATGAAATCCTCGGCAATTCCAGTACCACCTCATCGTGGTTGTCGGGTGAACATTCCGTTATAAGGAGTGGCTAAGAGTATTGGTTGCTTGCCGCTGATGGATGAGCAGCCGGCAAGTGTAAAAGGAAAACAAAGGGGTTATGTCCAGCCCCCCCCCTGTGGGGCCCCGGGGCAACGGTGAGTAAGAGACCTAACGGGTTCTCCGAAAAGCGGATAGCGCTGGACACCAACTCGAGGGTTGGTCGGGTTCTCCTGGGACTCGGCTGATTCGCGGGTCTCTCTTCGGGCAAAGACTGGACTGACTGGCGCGGCCTTAGCGGGCTGCGTCGGACGGACTGGTTGGCGTCCACGAACTAGGCTCTATCTAGCCCGTTCCCTGGCGCGCTAGTGGAGGAAACCGCCGCAGCCAATGGTAATTCTGACACTGGGAATATCGAGAAACGCGTGCCACCCCACTCCTGCCTTGCAGGAAACTTATATGCCTATGAAATCTGTATGACACTCTAAGGTTTACTATCAAGAAAAAAAAATTGGCCATGTTTATCAATTAGTTCAGTAGTAAGATTGTAGCACTGTATTCTGCAAGATGCCTTATAATCATCGGCTCCTGAATTTTTTCTCAAGGTTCACCGCCGAAGCCTTTTCTATGTTTTGATGTAGCTGCAACGTAGCAGAGGTTTTGTATTCGGAGTTTTCTTTCTCCTAGATGAGTAGAAAGCCTGGGCTAACGAGCCCCTTCTGCCCGAAGCTAACTGGTTAAGGGGTCCAGTTTTTGCTTTTGGCCACTTCTCCTCAATAGCGGCGCCGGACTCAATATCTGAGCCACACGTGAAGGCCAGGAGTTAGACTGATTGTCAGAGTCTATTTGAGACGCATGAAGCTTCTTATAAGTAGTGGACTGCTTGAATCCATAATTTCTTCCAGCAATGACAACCTTACGGAACCACAATGCCTTATTATTTGAATGGCAATAACTTTGGTACTGAACATTAAGAATGTGTGCAGTGTTTCACAAGGCCACGCAAACCCATCCTAGGATAGCTGTCTTTTAAATAGTTTTGAAATGATCTTTTAAAGCAAGAGTACAAAGAGATTATGTTTTCACACAAACTCAGAAGCGGCCCCAAATGGCGACATTTGAACCGCAACTTAAGCTCCTTTAATTAAGCTTATTACGTTTGCTGTCTGGAAGTCAACAATGTCCTAATTGCTTCAGTAACGAATTTGTTAATGATCTATTTAAAAATTCAGGCTGCTCTATGTAGGTCAGATAAAATTTAAAAAAAAATGCAAAACATTGTCGGCTAAGAACAAAGACTCGTGGTTGACATCTTATAGCGTTCTAAAATATTAATCCCTTACTAATGGGAGGGCGTTGAGCCATGAAACATTCAGTAATCATAGCCAGTTATCAGATCCCTAGACCTGGAAACAAAAGTACGGCCTCCAGATATCGACCACTGATAATTGGCCATACCCCAGAACCCGATCCAGATACATCACACCCTCTCCTATCATTGACCAGTAAGCACTTTTTCTTGTTGACATGTTCAAACATAATGGCACGCCTATTTAACTATTCCCCCCCCCCTCCAAAACTATGTTAGATTGAGTAAATAATGTTGACCGGATGTGGAATACATATTTAATCAAGTGAATTTCGTCGATGAATGGTGCATACTTATTCCATACAGGCGATGGCCAGGTTTTTGTTTTCGAAGAGGGCTGTATGAACTTTTTAAAATAAAAATTACTATCTCAAATGTCTCTCACAGTTTAGCATTCAACCTTTCCCAAAACTTCTTAATTTAATTCTATTTGACTTGTAATCTTCCTATTATGAGAAAAATAATGCTTTCTCGATGCCAGGAGAGTTTCTGAGGCTCAGAAATGTAGAAAAACGCTTGGCGATCGGGGCTTTATCCCGGACAACTCTTAGTGAGCTTAAGGCGCTCATACAAACATCTTGCCTGAGCAGTTGAAGGGCGAACGTAATATTTGATAAAATGTTGAGAAACATATAGACATATTCCCCTCACGCGCCATTCCACTGCAAGCTCTCTCCACAGAAATCAGTCTGAGGCGACCTTCAAAGCCACTTCTCAGCTGGTGCTCATGATATTCAGGACTTCTAAAAACAGTGTGATGCCATGTTAGACTTGGACGGCCATGTTTTTTTTTATTTCCTCTTTTCGGCTTTCATGTTTTAGGCTGACTTTGGTAAACGTGTATCGTCTTGTCTAATGATGTCTCACAAATGTCAATGGACGTTCAGTCGCCACTTTCCTTAGAGACGGCAAATGCCTTCGCGGGAAAAGATTTCTCTATTGGTAACATTATCTCTCGGTATGTCATTCGTAGACTCCTTCTCAGCCATCACTGCTCAGCCATCACTGCTCAGCCATCACTGCTCAGCCATCACTGCTCAGCCATCACTGCTCAGCCATCACTGCTCAGCCATCACTGCTCAGCCATCACTGCTCAGCCATCACTGCTCAGCTTCTTTTCAGCCTTCCACCTCACGAAGGGTAGGTAACCGTTGGGTCAATGATTGTATTGAGTAGTGTAACGGATGCACTGTGCTAACGACGAACCTCAACGAAGACGTCTGGACCCGTTATCGTAGCAAGACCCTAAGAGCGTTCGGGGTTGCCACTGTAACGGATGCATGTGTATATCAAATGTAGCTGAAGTATTTCTAGAAGATGCTTAATCAAACTAAATGCGTGCGTACCTTGTTTGATGTATTTCAATAGCGAGTTCTTGAAGTCATGCACACCGTCATAAATATAGATAATGTACTAACAGGAACACAGACTCAAGGTGAACTTCAAACAAACGTTTATTACAGAATGGGCCACAGTCTAGTCTGTCCCTAATAACGATGTTATCCCCTCAAGAGTCTAGCAGTAACTGATTAATCAAAGTCTATTCTAAACTCAAAGTCTATATCGTCACTATAAAATGTATGTTCAACGTCAGTCTAATAAACTGCGCAACCCAACTAAATAAACTAGCTATCTAACAGTAGATGGATTTTAATCTCCAGGCTAATTGATTTATTTGTTCAGATAGGCGTACTTTTTTGGAAGACGTCTCCTGCTATAGACGTACTTTTTTTGGAAGACGGCTCCTGCTTTCCAATCTGACATGCAAAACTTTGCTATGCATCTCTATTGCTTGAAATATCATTGCCTAAATAGGTGAACTTTTCTATTTGTTTAAGATCTGTAAGTCCAATGTTGATTGGAGTACTGGCAACCTGCACCCAAAGTCTTAATCCGTCACATCGAGTATACAGTTAATTGTATTTCAAAGTAATACGTCATGGGAAGGCAGCATGTTTAATATGTTTTTATGACAGCGTCAATGGCTACAAGAAAGAGAATTAGGATAAGATAGACACTAATCTCATATCCGTCTCGACGTTGAAGAATTCCACCGTCTGTTGTGACAAAACAGCTTGATTTGCTTTGTACATGTCACTGAATCTAGACAAATTGTTGTGAGATGCCTTATTCTCTTGCTATTTTCCAGAGTGATTGCGATGGACGCTATGAAACTTTTTTTTAATTTACAAAACTTAACGAACATCCTTGATATTCCAGGCAACGCTCCACGAGGATTTCGAAGGACGTAAACCTGTTCGGTGCTTGATTTGACTTTTCGGAAGCAGATGAGAAACATTCGTATAATTTTAGACCTTTTTTTGTAAGGAGCTCTTTAAAAAATCTCTAATAAAAAATATTCAACTCGATGTTTCACAATTCAGTAATTGTATATTTTTAATTTATGTAATTACTTTTGATAAACTGTCAAAAACAACATTATAACATAGAATCGAATAACATTTTCGACTGTAACCAATCAACTTACAGTTTTATTTTTCAACATGAAGAAACAAAATAAACAATGCTTGCTGTTTTTTTAGGGGGGATAATTTGTTCCGGGGGGGGGGGGGGTCAAACCCGAGCTTATCGTACCGGTTGACACCAACCTTAGTGACGCCACTGCGACGGGGGAAGTCAGTAGGCAAGGTATGAACCCGGGACCATCGAGACCATCCGCACGACAAAAAAGTGCGCATACCACACGAACATGCTGGAATCGCTAAGAATAGCTTAGATACACATTTCTTGAAACGGTAAACCCAAAAAGATAAAACAATAACAATTAGTCGTAAAAATTTATGATTTTTGCATCGTTGCAAGTGGATTCGCAGTCCTTGTTCTGATCTACATATTTTGACATATCCAAGACTGACAAAGCCATTGTCTGTCGGTGGTATAGTTAAGTTCTCTCTTCACCTTTCACGCCAGTCTTCGGCAGTAGATTTCCTTTAGGTCTGTCTCTTTGTAAGAAATGTCCAGTTTGAGTCTGACGGAAGTAATGTTTCGTCAGGTGTTCTCCTTGCCAGTTAAGGCAAGATGGCGCTGTAGATTGTCTTTGACGCCTTTCCTGGGAGTGTGGGTGGTTGTGGTGGGAGGGAGAACTTCTCTGTAGCGCCGTGCTCCTCCTCTTAAGCTTGCCAAAATTAGGATAGCCTGTAGCATGTTGATAGGTACACGTACGTGATACGTGCCCTGCCTACTGTACTGTATATCTCGCTTAAATTAGACCAACTACGTGTAGTCAAATTACTTCGTTCCACACGCGTCTACTCACAAATACACACACGTCCCCACACACTGTCCACACATACTGTCCCCACACACATATCTCCAAGACATGTCCCCACACGTCTTACACATATGTCCCCCACACAATGTCTCCACACACATGTCTAACGTATATGTCACCCCCACAATGTCCCCGCACACATGTCTAACGCATATGACCCCCCACACAATGTCCCCACACACATGTCTAACGCATATGCCCCCCCAACATGTCTAACGCATATGTCCCCCACACAATGTCCCCACACATGCGTCCCACGCAATGTCCCCAAACACAATGTCCACACACACATGTCAAAGAGCTAAAGCTGGAAAGAAGCTGTTACACAAAGTTTCTCGCTGACACAAACCAATCTCGATTGATCTTGACGCTAATTATTGATTTAGTCGTAATGTTTGTTTGAATGTAATCGAACTGATCGATGAGCAGTGCTCAGGTATTTAAATAGAAAAAAATTGTTATGTATGCAAACAGATTAAACCAAATCCGTGTCATTAGTTGTGCGAATGAGATTTTTTATTCAATATGGCAGCAAAAGACCAACAATATATACATGTCTTTTTTTTAAAGTATTTTTTTTTATTTGTTTAGTTTTCATTTAAAATGTTGCACGGCTTGCTTGGGTGGCGAGTACTATAAAGAGGAATCTCTAGGAGTGTCAACTTCCGCACAAGTAGAACATAAACTACCGTGGCCAGTGAGGTTTGAGTTTTATCCCTCTCCCGAAGAAAACATTTCAAACGTTGACCTGTTTTAATACAAGTTTATTTGATAAATCAATAAAGTATATTCAATTTTCTTTTACCTCTTTCTTTAACTGAATTCTTTAGTGCACACTTATAAAGTAGCAGTATTAAAATTACAGTTATAAATTGCTCAAAAATGCCCACGGTTGGAAGCAGCGAAAATATCTAATAGGAGTAAATAAAGTTCCTTTTTCAGACCTTGCGATTCATGTGGCAGATGATGTAAAGGTCACCTGCTTCTGTGGACCACGGTAACGAGGGTGACATGTGGCCAGCACAACACAGACTGTAAAACCATCAAAATTAGCACACTATGGAGGCGCGGTGGCTGAGCGGGGACCGGGGTTCGAATCCTGGAGAATGCTGGGATTTTTAATTTCGGGATCTTCGGGCGCCTCTGAGTCTACCCAGCCCTAATGGGTACCTGACATTAGTTAGGGAAAAGAAAAGGCGGTTGGTCGTTGTGCTGGCCACATGACACCCTTGTTAACCGTAGGCCACAGAAACAGATGACCTTTACATCAACTGCCCTATAGACCACAAGGTCTGAAAGGGGAACTTTTTTTTATTAGTACACTATACAACCATACATTATTACATATATACTGTACGTCGACAAACAAGTTAGACAGATTACTTTGTAGTATCTGTTAATAAATGCTGCTCCACTTTAAGTCATCAATGAGTGATAGAGTTTTAAAACAATAAGGTGAAAAAAAAAGTAAACTAAAAATATATTGCAGATCTGCTATAAAGAAGTTATGCAAGATGTCCAATATATATAGCTTATTAACTAGACTGTCTTATCTTATCTTATGAAATATAGACGTTACATGAAAAAAAACAGGAAGATGATTACTTCGTACGCGTCTTCCTATATTAATATAATCATGCATGATAATCAATGACTTAAATTCTGCCAAGTCAATGGTTTTCCTGGCTGGCTCAAACAACATGTAGGAACGGTTTCCAGCTTTGACTCCTGCCAAATATTTTATTTACTATCCGACCGTATCCGGCTCCGGCTGAATAATATTCTAATTTGAGTCTTGCATTAGAGTGTTACTTAAACATAGATATATAGGCTAGAGAATCCGATCAAAGCTGGGGTGGTGATTCCATTTATATAGGCTACGGCATCAATTTTGTTTTCGGCCTGGGCCATAAACTTTTCCAAGACATTTTGTTTGGGGTAGCATTACAACAAATCACGGCTCAGGTATGGTGGAAAGCATCGCATCACGGCCCAGGTATGGCCATCGTCGTGTGACCATCGCTGGACTGTAGAATTAGTTCAAATGTCGGACTCGGGTGGTGTGCAGAAAATCGATTTTATCAAAGTTAAACTATCTTTATCTAAGAATAACCTTGTTGGTTAGCTCTGGATTTGTTCTCTGAAATAGTACGTGTTGCGAATGTCCAATGCAACCATTAAACTGTTCTTAACTTAATAGAAGAAATGTCAAGCACATTCTTACTAAATCCAGAGATTTTCGTTTGCTAGCCTCAGAGGTCAGCTCTCCTTTTCAATAAAGAGTAAAAGCCTCAGAGGACACCTTTTTTTAATAAAGAGTTGAAACCTCAGAGGACAGTGCTTGCTTTTCAATCAAGAGTGGCATTTCAGCTGTATTGGGTATAAAGCTAATCCTTAAGGAGCAAATACTTTGGTATCTTTACAAAACTGGTAAAAGATTTCAGTCAGAAATTTTTATTCATCGTTTGTTTAACTGCCATTATGTTGCCAGTTGGCTTTACAATGACCTTAAGTAGAATTAAGTTTTTTTATGGCAAATAGTTCACATGTCTTCGTGATGGCACAGTTTCAGCTGTTTTTAAAACCTCCTTTAAAAAGTTAGCTTCTTCCTCAGTGAGGTTACACGGTCTGTGAAAGGTAGTGTCCCCCTCACAGGTAGTTCCATTAAATTGTTGTAGGTCTATTTTTTTTTCAAGTACTAAGCTTCGATATAGCTTTTGTTGAGGAGGTCGGTGGCTGTGCGGTAAAGCGCTTCCGGACCGTGGGTACCGGGTTCGAATCCTGGTGATTTTTAATTTCGGTATTTTTGGGCGCCTCTAGGTCCACCCAGCTGTTATGTATGCCAGACATTAGTTGGGTAAAAGTAAAGGCGGCTGGTCGTTGTGCTGGCCAGATGACACCCTCATTTACCATAGGCCACAGAAACAGATGACCTTTACACCATCTGCCCTACAGATCGCAAGGTCTGAAAGGGGAAACTTTTTACTTTTTTACTTTTACTTTTATTGACAGTATCTGTACAACGTCAACGTCCATGTAGATCTAAAAACACAAAATGTTTGAGCAATGACAGCAAAATTCAACTCAATTTTAAACTGCAACCAAAAGGAGAACAAAAAAGCACACCTCTTCAACTCCAGCTCCCTCTGTCATTTCAAATACGTTTCATCATTCATCCACTTCGATTGATGAAATCGTCTAATTACATCAGAATGTAGTCATCCAATACAAACACGTTTATGCATATGCAGAAGGCTTCTTCTGTGTCGGAAGACAATGGATGCGCCCTGATGAGTTACTGGCTTTGGTTACGATTGACATGAGGCAAAATCTAGAGTGACTGAACTGCCAGAGTTCGTGCATGTATATATACATGTGACATAGGGCTAGTTGACAGGGCAGCTTTCTTTTTCTTTATCTTGACTGACGCTGCCTCGTTTCTTCCGGACTTGGCGAAGTTCGAACCAGCACGTTCAGTCTGTCTCCCTGCTGTCCGGTCTTGGGCTATCTCCTCCTATCTGTTGTAAAAATCTAATTTTATGTGAAAGTATTTAAGTGCTTCTACAATATCAAGGATTTAATTTTCTATTTCGCTCAAATTTTGAAATTGTCTGTATTACTTGATACAAATACCCTATTTGCTATGTGTCAAATAAACCATTTATGTATCCTTTAAAAGCGAAACATATCATTGCGATAATAATTCGTTCTATCAAGGATTGCTAAGGCTGCTTTTCAAAATCATGCATTCTTTAACTCTTTCTCTCCTAACTGACGATACCAGCGTTTATTCCACCAAAATGTGGTAAATAATTACGGAGACAAAGAGTTAATGCGTTGCATCTATTGTTGTTTTCTTTTCAAGAGCAAGTTTTTTACATTTTATTTCTGCATTATATTCGTGTCGTTTACTCCTTTAGCACCTGTAATGTCGCTTTTTTTTTTGGTTATTTATTCCTAAAACAACCGACATGGACCATTCAATGCAGAAATAAAGTGACTCGAAACACAATAGCCATATTGACTATGAACCTTTGTTCAACGTATCGTAAACTTTGATAACCATTTTCACGATTGTATTTTGGAAAGATGTGCATTGAGTCCACAATCATCTGACATACGTGAATTCGGATTCGGAGCGCTGAATTTTTTTCATGGATCGATACAAAATAAATATTCCTAAGTACGAGTCTTTTATACAATGACTTAAAATAAAACACATTAAGGCAGTGCTTCTGAAACTGTTCCTGGTGGCGACCCCCCTTACATGTCTTTCTCCATTCCTCTCTGTCTTGCCGTGGCAGGCACGTCCGTTCTTTTATGTTATCTTCCCATCGCTTTCACTGTCCGCCTCTTCTTTTTTCCTGGTACTTTTCCCTGTAGGAAGGTCTTTACAAGCCCAAAAGACCTTGTAATATGGCCATAGAGTTTTGTTTGCGTTTTTTTTTTACAATAGATACCAGGTCATCGTGGGGTCCAAACGCTCTAGTAACCCTGTCTCAAATTTCTTTGTTTGTGATACCTTGGTCATTCTGTGACATCCCAGTTCCAATGCTAGGATCCTTCTCTAAAGCTCTGCAGTCAGCGTCCAAGACTCGCAAGCCTATAAGAATGTTTACATCTGCTAATCAATCAGCAGACCTATATTTACCGATGAACAAATTTTGACCCACGTACCCCCAGAGCACCGCGTGCCACGGTTTGAGTAGCCACTGAGACAGAGAGTAATGTGAAGATTAAGATTGAGTATTGGCTCGTGATGTTACAGTGCGTGAGTAGGTCCTGACATTCTGGAAGGTAATTCTAACAGATGGATCTTTATATTGAATTGGGCAATGGTATCTAGCTCGATTCCTTATTGTACTATCGTTTCTATTGGATCGAACTCATTGAAACAAAATAGAAAGTTTTTACAAAATTCAATTCTTCCTTTACAAGTTGACGGTGTTCTATAATTTCTCATTCTATTTCGTACAAATCTTGTATCAACTCACTATGTCCGTCTGTTTGTCTGTCTGTCTGGTAAAAAGTTTGAACATGTTTTTTTCTCCCATTCTCGGAACAAGTTAAAACTTTGCACAATTAGTTATTGAATCTGACAAGACATGAATAAAAAAAAAGTTCAATTATTAGTTACTTAATTGTTGGTGATTAATTATTTTGTTTGATTTTGAAAAAAGCGAAATAGATATTACGTAATGAGAGATGTATATATATATATGGATTTAGTCTCCGTATTACGTTTGAACATGTTTTTTTCTCTCCCACTTCCCATTCTAAGATCAAGTTGAAATTGTACATAATTATTTATAGTTCCCTTTCATACCTTGCGATCTAAAGGGCAGATGATGTTAAGGTCATCTGTTTCTTTGGCTGTTTACGTATAGGGTTTCATGTGGTCAGCAAAATGACCAACCCTAATCCGTTCCCCAACTATCGTTCAGGCACCCATTACAGCTGGGTGGACTCAAGGGCGCCCTAAAAAAATCCTAAAATTCAAAGTCCCGGTCTTCACTGAGATTCGAACCCTTGACCCCCCCAGCGCCTAACCACTCAGCCACCGCAGTTTACGTAGGCTGCCACATAATTATCAATCATCATCAGAGACTATATGGGCCTTCTGGCTATTTCCGGTGGGCCGGTTCACAAATGGGCTGGTAGGGCCACGAAAGTGCCACTATGTCACGCATCAAATTGTTAAAGGTTTAATAAAACCTTATAGAAGGGCCCTCTGAGCGTTGTGTTTAAAAAAATCATTCACAGACTGCAGTGTACTACTATTTTAATCTAATACGTTTTCCGTAAATAGTGCTACTAAAAGGCTTTATCCTTTTAGGACCTACACATTTAGCAATTAAAAAGCAACATAAAGCCTATAATCCTATAGAGATTTAGAGTTTATTGTTTATACATTATCAACCTTAACATAATGACTTTGAGGACGGGTAGGCTTAGAACTGGATGCCCTTCATATGATATACAAGTTATAGGCCGGATTGTATAGAAATGCCCGGCCGATTTCGACACCCAGTCCGCCCCCTGATCATCATCCATCCACACCAGTGTCACCACAGCCGATGTAGCTCAGTGAATATTAATGAGTTATTAGTGACCTACGCATTTGGAGTTAAGCCAGCGATGTGGTCTGATTGACGTATGCTAAAGTCTAGTTTGATGGTGGGCTGATCACGATTGTTTCATTTGATGATTTTGGTTTCCATGGTTACACAGTAACAAAGAAGACAGAACTTTTTTTATGTAAAAAATCAAATAATCGAATGTTGATGTTAATTGGAGAACGAACGAACATGATCTTTCCAACTTTGAAGAGAATTTTGATCGAATCAAGTCTCAAATTGGTTCAAAATATCATCATTAGTCATTAGTAGTTATAACATTTTTTGTCAGGCATCATGGGAAATAACTCTGTTAGTAAACACTTGGGACGTCTATCAGATAGACGTTTGGGTGTTTATGTCGCGCACAAAGTAATTAATCTTATCATTTATTTTCCTTCATTTATGAAACGAGAGACGGATCCTAAATTCTATTAAAACTATTTGCGTGGGGCGAGACGTAAATTAGAGATAGTCTAAGTAGGCAGTTCACTCTTTCTCCTCTTCTTTCTCTCTCCTCCCTCTCTTTTAACTCTCCTTTCTCTTTCCTCTCTTTCTCTATCCCTCTCTTTCTTCTCTTTCTCTTTCCTCTCTTTCTCTATCCCTCCCTTTCTCTTTCCTCTCTTTCTCTATCCCTCCCTTTCTCTTTCCTCTCTTTCTCTTTCCCTTTCCCTCTCTTTCCCTTTCCCTCTCTTTCTTTTCCTTTCTCTCTATTACCCTGTCCTCCCTCTCTCTCACTCTAACTTTCCTTCTCTCTTTCCCTCTGGTGAAAGACTTCCTTATATTCAGTACTTTATTTGCAGTAAAAAAAAACACACAAAAAAATCGGTTTAGCGGTACATACAAGGTCCGACTCATGGAAGCCGAGGCGGATATCAGATAAGTTTCTGTCTCCAACGATACTTGTATCCACACACGTCGACTCCAGGAGACTCAGAAAGACACAAAAATAAAAGCACATTTCTTATTCCATATGCTAGGACAAATGTGTAAAAGTGCTCCTTCTTCCTTAGTGCCGTTAGAGCATGAAATGGGTGGCCTGGATCAGCCAGGAAAATCAACAACTTAGAGTGTTAAAGTCTCTGATTAATATGTATGACTAGACTGACACATGGACGAAGGACATAGGGGGGCGTAGCTAAGAATTTGACATCATTTGGGGACCCGGGGAGCTTGACATCTTTGGGGGGCCCCTTCATTTTCATTAATATATTAATATTTAAAAAACACTTATTTGCCCACCCCCTTTAATTTAGGTCCGCGGGGATTTTTAAATCACCCCCTCCCTCTCCACCATCCTAAGCTACGCCACTGATTGAAGTAACACATTAAACATGCATATAGATAACCCTGCACTGCATATAAGTAACCTTGCTTTTGTGCCACGAGGCCTTCATCAGCTACAAAACAAACAAACAAAAACAACAAATGGACAAACAATGAACACAAACTCATAATGTTATTTTATGTTCATAGTGAACGAAAGTCGGACTTTTTGATTTCATTTGCATGATTTTATTCATGACACTTAATGACAATATTATAAGATTTAAATAACACAATTTCTTCTTTTTTTTTTCAGAAAATAAATTATGTGCAGTTCGTAAATATGATTGACTTATGTGTACTCTGCGGTACTTTCAATACAGAGAACTTATAGCTCAGAGCTTCGTAACAGCTTACCTAGAGACATGCGCTGATCATGTCTTCCAAGACATCTGTCTCCAGGGAGATGTACAGACATCTTTGTGCTAGAGTGTCACATACAGACCCTAGCATCATTTCAAAGAACTTGCTATTTGAATTTTATATCTTGAAGGCTACATGAATGACAGTTTTAGGGACCTGGTATCCTGTGGGACCAAGTGTTTGAACAAAGAATACGAATTAATGTAATTTTATGTTGGTTAGTGATCTTATTTTCCGTTTGACCCTCATCAACTCAGTGCTATGTTTTTACGAGTCGTCGGTTTACAGCGAAACAAATATGCCCTGTCTGCCCTAGGGCATCTATCAACGAGCAGCCCTATTCAGCAGAATATATTCTATTCATAGGATAGCAACGAATCACTAACGTGTTCTTTCAAGTCGCTTGTTTAAGTGCATTCCAAGTGCAAGGTCAGTTCTTAAGACAGAAATCGATGACGTTATCAAGATGGAAATTTGTTCATAAAGTTGGATGATCACTTCTTCAATTATTTACACAATTTCAGTATTATTAAATTTTGAGCACTATTGGATTTAAGCTCCGTCATGTCGAATCCAAACGGGGGTGTTCAGACTCCGCCAGTCGCGGCTCCGAGGTTACAAAAACCCGTGAAGCGAAAAGAAAGAACAACTGCCAAGCACAAACCTCTGCAGCAGCAGGAGCAGGAGAAGCTTCGTCACAAGGAACTCGAGCAGCAGAACAAACTGCACCAGGAGGACGAGACTGCCAGGACACCGTCGGCCAAGAAGCCCAAAAAAGGCTGCAGCAGTTGCTGCTTCTCTTCCTGCTGCTGCGCCGACGGCGGTGGCGCCTCCAAAGACTGCGACAGCATCATCGACGCCGACGACGACGCCACGCACATCGCCTCGCTCAGCAACCACTCGTCACGTGACAAGTCTTCCGGCTGCTGCGGCTGCTGCTGTTGGGGAAACAAAAAACGAGCAACGAAAGGAGAGTTTCAGAAGACGAGCAGCTCTTCCTCGGGGCCGAGGAAGTCCCGGTGCAAGCACTGCTGCAGGAAGCTTGCCGCCTTCATATTTTCCCACATTGGACTGTGTTCTCTCGTGGTGGGATACTCTATCATGGGAGGCTTTTTGTTTCAGTACCTGGAGGCCACAGATGAGATGAAAGAGAGGATTAATGTATTGAATACAAGATCATACAGTGTTATGAAGGTAAGATAGCGTGACCTATTGAAATATAGATACCAGACTTTTATAGAAAGATAACAAGTTAAAACAGATTTAAAGATAAATGATAGACTTAAATAGAAATATCACTCCAATATAGTAGCACATTGAACGGTAGATGGCAGGTTGAAATAGAAATGTCGTAACAAATTGAAAGGTAGATGGACTGAAATAGAAATGTCGTAACAAATTGAACGGTAGATGACAGACTGAAATTGAAAGGTGGATGACAGGCTGAAATAGAAATGTCGTAACAAATTGAACGGTTGATGAAGGACTGAAATAGAAATGTCATATCATATTTAAAGGTAGATGACAGACTTAACTAAAAATGTCGTAACACATTGAAATGTAGATGACAGACTTGAATAAAATGTTGTTACACATACATAAATAGATGAAATGCGTGACCATCTTTTTTCCAATGATAACTAATTATTTGGTGCTAACGAACTTTGCCGTTGTCAACGCTCTTTCATGTGCTCTGAAGGTCAAAGCCAATTTGGTGAGCATTTACACATTTAATAGGCTCCTCTAGACACGCGAGACTATCATTTTTGAAGATATGGGATTCCTACTGATCAGTGACTGTACTTTCAGAGGCGAAGCTAGGGTGGGGAAGGAGGGGGAGAATTTGAAAATCCCCCGGGTCTCCACTTGAGGCGGATCCCCAAACGAGTGTTTTTTTTACACTAAATATTAAATATTACGCAAAATGCAGGGGCCCCCCAAAGTGGTCAACCCCCGGGCCCCCAAATTATGGAAAATTCCTAACAACGCCCCTGTGTACTATATATATATACAGAGAGAGAGAGAGAGATGGATAGATAGATAGATACTTATGTAAGTAGCTAGGTAGTTAGGTAGATATGTACCTAGCTAGGTATGTAACTAGTTAAGTAAGTAGATATATAGATGGGTAGGTAGCTAGATGGCTATGTAGACAGATAAATAGATGCATTTGATTGATTGATAGAATGGTATGCTGTGAACTGTTTTATGTTAGTTTGATAAATATTAATGATAATAAAACCAAATTAATCCGTACACTAATGTATGTTTTTGCATTACAATGGTCATGACTTACAATGAACTGGTATCTTTATTCTAAGTATCTATATATTCTAAATATATTCTTAGTATTCAATACCTTGGTTATAAGACAATAGGGTAAGTACAGTCAAAGCTGGTTCTATTGTACTTTCAGCTTTGGAATATGACCAATGATCTGAATATACTCTACAAAGAAAACTGGACTGCCATGGCTGAAGTGATTCTCCTGGAGTTCCAGAACAACGTATATAGGTCAGTCAAAGAGAGAGGCTGGGACGGAAGGGACGAAACTGACGAGGATATGCAGTGGTCATTTTCAGGGTCCCTGCTGTACAGTGTGACCGTCATCACCACAATAGGTAAGTCGGGGAATGTATGTCTCATTTCATCATTGCTTGTCGTGAGCCACTGTTTGTGCTTGAGTGTCCTCTGCAAAAGCTGGTCAGGGAGTGACACTAGCGAGTGTCATCTTTCAAAGCTGGTCAGGGAGTGTTGCCAGCATCAGCTG
Source organism: Biomphalaria sudanica (assembly GCA_036873155.1). Classification (NCBI taxonomy): domain Eukaryota; kingdom Metazoa; phylum Mollusca; class Gastropoda; family Planorbidae; genus Biomphalaria; species Biomphalaria sudanica. Next base: position 783,798 of record JAZGLO010006678.1, on the reverse strand, counting down.
GTCAGGGAGTGTCATCTGCCACATCTGGTCAGGGAATGTCGCCAGCAACAGTTGGTCAGGGAGTGTCATCTTCCAAAACTGGTCTATTAGTTTCGCATATGGCTTATGTATATAATTTTGTCGCAGATGGGGCTGAGCAGCCCCGTGAAATACTGTGTTCCTCGAAGACATGCCTTATTATATAATTTTGGGATCTGTGTGAGACCAATCATCAGAGAAGGCCTGAACACTGACCTGTAACGTCGCAACCTGTGGGAAATGACGATCAATAGTTTGTTGCCACGTCAAAGGTCTGTACGAGCTGTTGGTCTCAACTGCCCACAGGTTGCTACGTTGCATGTCAGTCTTGAGTCCACTCAGCTCTAATGGGGTATCTGACATTAGTTGGGTTAAGTAAAGGCGGTTGATCGTTGTGCTGGACACATTGCACCCTCTTTAACCCATGGCTACAGAATGAGACTACTTTTACATAATTTGACCTATAGATCGCAAGGTCTGAAAGAGGAACTTTACATATGTATATATACTAGTAAGATGTCAGTAACACTTTGTCGTGCCAATGTTATACGACAGAAATTGGGGAACATCCTATTAGAAGAAAACAAAACAGTGCCCCGTTTCGAAAATCAACTTTTCAAAAGACATATTGCAATTGCACAAAGAAAATGAGTAATGTCCCCTGACAAACTTATTCTTTGACCAACTTATAAGGGGAGGCAATCGACCACTGACGCGTTCAGTTTCACCTTATTGTCAATTTCGTTGTTTCTCATTAAAGGAGCTGGATTCTGTCCCTTTGGTCTGTTCTCTTTCATTTTCTTCCCTCCAGGGTCAAGATGAGTTCTGAAATTGAGGGAGTGAAAAAAAGGTAGCATATGACTTGCAACGTAGCTCTTGTCTATATATAGATCTTGGTTGTAAGGGAAGTAACTCTTCTTCATCTTATGAAAAAAAAAGAGTTATAGACCCTAACGTAACAAGTTATTCTCCACGAAGGAGAGTTATTTAGATGTCAACTATCTGCGTATTTAGACAAAGTGTGCGCAGCCCTCTAGGCATGTTAATTGAAACCAGTGGTTCCCAAACTTTGTCCTTAACGGAACACTTCGCACATTCTGAGTATTTAGCGGAACACTTTGCTGATTTTTTTTAAAGAGAGATTATTTCACGTGGCGGCCTACTAGTTAACTATTCCTGTCGTTCGTGGATAACCTATTAGGCCCTCGTGGAACACTAGAGTTTCGCGAAACACCGTTTGGGAAGCACTGGTTTAAACTGCCCCTGTGAGGCAATCGCCCTTTGTTTATTTGTTTCATACGGTTGTAGCATTTGTTTCAGGAATGAAGAATACTACATCCTAGCCCAAACCTCCAGAAGAACGGCGGAATAGGCATCGGGCTGGGTTCGAACCTGGGTACATCGTGATCAATGTGCATTGCTCATGCCGCACAACTAGGCAGTGATAGTCAATATCACACTGTCATTGCTTGTAGTTACAACATAAGTCATTCTAGTTGTAAATCAAATGACACATTGTACAAGCTAAGTCGTGGCTCATTTGTTAGAATTATGATGTGCACGGATTGGTGAATTGAGGGCTTTAATATCGCACTTTTGAATCATAGAATTTATAGTCACGCAGAGGGCATTTGATATGAAAGGAAAAAATTAAATGAATAGAACTAATAACTACCCATTGTATTTAAATAATTGACTATAACAACTGACCCCGAATTTTCTTGTTGTCTCCTTTCTGTACTCTTTGATCTCAAACTAAATCTAATTCAAACGAAAGCTCTAAGGTCTAAGTCTAGGCAATAAAAATTCTTATAGTTAACATTTTGTCCGTTGACAAAAATATGACACAAGAATATAGGTTGATGTTGTCTTCTCTCATGCTATTTTTTTTTTAAAATAGGAAACCTCAGAATTTGCGCTATTCAATTTTAGCTTTATCATCATAGGAATCCAGGCCTCTTTTCTTTGCCTCTTTTTTGGGGGGGCTTTATATGCCTCTTTTATGGGCCCTCCTGCCTCTATGTGGGCTTTTTAAATATATTTTTTTACATTTTTATTTGTAAATTCTCATAATTCACAAGTATTAAATCATAAACAATTGAAAATTGATTAACCTAAAAATATAATAATAGTAATGGAGATATTATTTAATATCAAAGACATACTACCTAACCATTGAAACCACCAGAGACAGAAAAATGATACAAGGATCCTCCACCCCAGAACAATCAACACAATATCAAGTATCCCTGACCCCCAACACCCCATTTCTGGAATACTGCCTGAGTATTGTACAAGCATATGAAAATCAAATTAGATAATTCTCTACCCTGAAATCTTATTATCTACATTTGTTATTTATTCATACTGCAAACTTATGTTTCTCCATTCATTTAATATGTTTGTAACTTTTGTTGTTTTCTAGGTGTAGTTTTATTTGCATTTTCTCTTGACACTTAGAAAAAACAACAACTTGTAGATATTTGTCTCAGCAAGGAAATCAAAGTAAAAAGAAACTGGATAGTGTGAGTGTGTGGGTGTTTTATGTTCATGGATGTAGTTGGCGAAATTAACTGAATCAATGCCTTGAAGACGGTTCGTCGATTCCAACATTGTCAGGTTTCACTTAGTTGGTGTTTTCTAATAAATCTAGATGTTTTAGGGTCTGAGATTTTTTTTCTATTTTCTTTTCAGTAGCGTGTATCAGGATTGTCAACTTCCACTTAGAGAAAGGCTCTTTTTGTTTTTGAGCTGTTTGTCTATCTTTTTTTAAAAGGATGTACATTTATGCAACTATGCACTCCTTGAGTTGCGAATCGACTATAGATTACCTCAAGAAAATGAGATGAATGCCTGGGCATTAGATATGGTTGGAACATTGCCCCTTACACGGCAGTTCCCCCCCTCCACGCAGCTGATGTGCGTTAAAGGAACAGTAAATGCAGATACAATTTGGGATAGCGGTGTGGCAGGCTCTGCCGTGGTGTAGTACTGTGTGCTCCAGTCTGCGTAAGGGTCAACGGGCCCTAAATTATTCCTCAGGGTTGAATCTCGAAGCCTTTTCCATGTTTGGGTATATTTGCAGGGTTTTCTTATTCCCATATCGGTATAGGCTTTTTACATTTACCTTCACCTATCTCTTAGTCTGTTGGATCCTTAAAGCACCACGCAAGATTTGTCGACCGTCTTTCTCCATTCCTCCCTGTCTTTTGTCTTAGTTAGAACCTCTTTCAATGGCAGGCCCGTCCATTCTTTTATGTTTTCTTCTCGTCGCTTTTTCTGTCTGCCTCTTCTTTTTTTTCCTGGTACTGTTCCCTGAAGAAAGGCTTTAACCGCGAAGACTTTGTAATATGGCCATAGATTTTTAGCTTGCGTTTTTTTACGATAGTTAGCAGGTCATCATGAGGCCCAATCGCTGCAGTAACCCTGTCTGTAATCTCTTGGTTTGTGATGCGGTCTTTGAATGTGATACCAAGGAGCCTTTCTGTATCATCTCAATTCCATAGTTAGGATCCTCCTCTCTAGCCCCGCAGTCAGCGTCCAAGACTCACAAGCATATAAAAATGTGGCCACGACCAGGGAGCGCATCAGTCTGACATTTAAACTATTCTGTAAACAACGTTTACTAACGTCAGTTTATGTATGGTCTTACTTCGGTCAAATGTGTTGTATATAGTGTAGTAATTTCAATGTTCTACATCGTATTTAAAATACGTTTAAAATTGCTGAAACACAGAGATGGTGTGCATGTTTGTAATTGGCCGAATCAATTCTGATCTAATGACGATTACGACTTTCGTAAGCAGCCGATGAAAGTCAGTTGACTTGTAGACGGAGAATGAAAGACAGATAGACGTGTGTTGGTTAGGGTTTAGAAGTGACTTGTACTCTGTCTATATTTTTCAACAACTTATGTGATTGTTATTCTGCATATATCTTCATCGGAATTGCAATCTCGATCTATTGTAAATTCATTTTTGTTCGGAAAGAAGTTTGTCAAGTTTTTTTACAAAGCTTATATCAGCTCACTCCGTCTGTCTGTTTGTTTATCTGTCAGTCTGTTTGGTAAAAAGTGTGTACACGTTATTTCTTCAAAGCCCATTCTCGGATCAAGCTGAAACGTCGCCATAGATAAGATATAAATCAATTTTAAAAAGTAAACAATTTGACAATTAATAACAGGTAATTATATTATTTTGTTTAATACTGATAAGGGCTAAATTTGTTGGGTTTAGTCCACTTAAATAATTGTTAACGTTATTTTACCCTCACGTATTCACCGATCAACTTGATACTTTCAACAAAATTATTTATAATAGTTTTTGTACATTTTAAAACACTAACTGATAAACAAATGTACTCAATTAGTCAATTAATTATTGATAATTAATTATTTTGTTTGATATTAAATAAGGGCAATAACTTGTACATTATTGATAGATATAGTTTTAAGGGCACAGTTCTTCCCCTTAAGAAAGCTTTATTGTTTTTTAAAGAAGTTTTTAAATACTTTCCTTGTTTTTAATATAAGATCATTATTATATATATATATATATATATATTATATATATATATATATATATATATATATATATATATATATATATATATATATATATATATATATATATATATAACGGTAAAACCAGAGTTTTTAAAGAAAATCTTTAGAGCTTCTGGGTCTCTAGGTCGTAGAGCTTAGGCCACAACGCAGGATCCCCTGTGTTCCTGAATATGAAGAACCTGTCAACAACTGATTTTGATCCCCCGTAATGTTTGGACTTGGAAGAGAATTCTAGAATTCGAATTACCCGATCTATTTCCACGTTCCACCAAGTTTGAACCCTTGAAGTCTGCTAGCAAATAGGAGGAAATCTATGACATGCAATATGACATGTAGACTCGATCGTCTGCCCATAAGGATCTTAATGTCTGTCATGTTGATGTGACAGGGCACTCTAATCATCCTCTTTCTGGACGAGCGTGGTAAGACCTGGAACCCCAGTCAATGCGACCCTAAAGAAATCAATCGACCATACCGATTGATAGCACCAGGTCATTAAGTAAAATTCTCTTTCTGTCTCTCTCTCTCTAATGCTGTGTGGGCAAATCGGCTGCAACATTTTAGATAGCCAATGACCTCAATCTAACGTGTCATCGTCCGCCTTTCTTCACGGTTCATTAGTTATTGAACATATCAACAATTGTTATCATTCTTTCGATTTTCCGGTAATTAATAGTTAGCCGTGTTTCTGTGTGAGTGTGTGTGTGTGTGTCTCCCAATCAGTCTCTCTCTCTCTCTCTCTCTGTTATTGTATCTCTTTCTCTTTCTCCATTCCCCGCTTTTCTCTCTCTCTCTCTCTCTCTCTCTGCCTCTGTTTCTGTCTCTCTGTCTCAGCATTGTCTCTATCTATCTATCTATCTATCTATCTATCTATCTATCTATCTATCTATCTATCTATCTATCTATCTATCTATCTATCTATCTATCTATCTGTCTATTTATCCATCCATCTATCTCTTGTTCTGCCTCTTGCTAAATGGCATTTCAAATTTTAAGAAATGGTTTTAATTTTTAAAAATGTAATTAAATGAAGAAAGACTTTATGTTTTAAATGTTAATGATACTCTAATATTTCATGTACACATGTATAGTTAATGTACACTTTCCAATCCATGTGTGTACTTTAGGACAACGAGCTTCCATCTTTTATTACGTTTCTTTTCACTTGGATTCACATTTTAATTTGCTGTTCCTAGTTTTTATTCAACAAGTTTTATTCTTTAAGATAACCTCCATGATAACCTCATTATTTGTAGAATGCTTTACTTTTTAAAAAATTGTTTTAAAAAAAATTATTTAAAAAAATGTAGTTCTTAGTTTTCTGTTTTTTTTTTTTTAAAGTTATTTGAGTTCAATTACATTTTCTGGCCAGAAAGAATTTTTCTTTAAGCCAATTTCCTGTTTCGCTTGCAGCAATTTTAGGATTTCAGATGTTCAACATTGATTGCTTGTTTGTATAAGAGTTAAGATTCTGTTTAAAAATAGCAACGCTGGAGAAAGATAAATGTGTGTTTGTGTGTGTGTGTGTGTGTGGTTAGGTAACTCGATAGGTATTAAAGGCCAAAAACTTTTTATCAGGCATTTTTCATGCCTTCCTTTTTTTTTCAATTCTTATCTTTTGTTTCGCAAAAATATTTTTTTTTTAATTTTTTGTTTCGTTTCTTGTCTAATGATGTTGTCTTTGAAGTGCTTCGAGAATCCGAGACTTTGAATAAAGTTTAATTGTTGCTATGGTGATGTTATTATAGCGCACCTTTTGTTTTCACAGAGATAAAGACATTGCATCGAGATTCCCCAGAAAATTCGGATCTTCATTGCATCATACAAATTTGATTTCAAACAAAATAAACAAATAAATGTTTAATTGTTTCTTTGTTTTCGCCTTCACTGCCTTTTTGTTTTGTTTTTTTAATCTGAAAGTTACATCCTGAGGAAAACAATGAGAGAGACAGAATATTTGTAACATTTCTTGTCAGTCTATCTTTCTGTAACAGTACTTTCATTAGATTATCGGTCGGGGGTCTAATAGGGAACGCGTGAGATTCTGAAATAGATAACTGAATGGTGTGTCCTAAATAGAGGTTAAAAAAAATATAACGTTATGTATGAAGCAACTAAAGTGTAGACATAGCTAGCTTTTCTGGTGTATCCGGCGTACAGAATTAAAGGACATGTCAATATGCTACGTTTTTTGTTTCAAGTTATGTGATAATTTGTGTGCACTTTTTAGCACTGAAGCACCAACATTTCTTTGATCTTCCGTTTCAGATTTTAAAAAAATGTAGTTGGCAACATTAAAGGTCAATTAATCGCCACTGACATGGATTAGTAGGCTATATAGCGAAAAACCTCTGTACTACATTTTGAGACTCCCTTTAAGTGTTGTAATATTATTTTATAAGACTACCTGACACCTGTGAACATTGCAAAAATATATTATAAGACTGTTTGTGGGTTTTGTGATGTTTTTTTTTCTGTGAGACTCCCTGTGAGAGTAGTTGCCAGATAAATCATGTCTACATTGTTGCCTTCCACTGCTGACACCACACACACACACACATACACAAACATACACACACACACATATATATAAGTAAGTTCCCCTTTCAGATATTACAATCTATAGAGCAGATAGTGTTAAGGTCATCTGTTTCTTTGGCCAACGGTTAACGAGCAGGGTGTCATGGAAACAAAGAGTTTCAATAGCCCTGACTCATTTGTTCACATCTGCGGGTGCTCTGTAAGTGTTTCAATAGCCCCGACTCATTTGTTTACATCTGCGGGTGCTCTGCAAGTGTTTCAATAGCCATGATTCATTTGTTCACATCTGCGGATACTGAGCACCAGGTCACCACAAAGCGTAATCTGACACTCTTTTTCGGGGTAGCGGCGTATCCGTTGTATATCATAGCTCCCCAGGGAAAGCAAGGAATGACGGGACATCTAATATTGCATGTTGTAATCATAGGAAAATTTATGTGTAACTTGGGAAAGGGTTAATGAACGAAATTTTATTCCCTAGAGTTTTTGTTTTAAACCCGACACCAGCGACACCTAGGGTATCTTCTACTTAAGCATTGTCAACATCAGTAATGTCCTAGAGACACGGTATAAACACTTTTCAAGAACTTACCCAGACTCAGATAAGCCTGTTCAGAACTCTGCATGTCTTGCCCATGTAGTCCTAGTGGTTCCTTCCCTTAGATAAGCTTTGTTGTTAAAAAGATTTTTTTTTTCTATTGCTTGTTTTTTTTTTTTTTTCATTTCACTTTCTCTTTCTTGTGTTGCTTTTATATCAAACATAGCAAAGCAAACATTGAGATGTATGTCTGTTTTTTAAGGAACTCTACGCGTTTGACCAATGTTGATGAGACATGGCAGGAATCTTCCGTCAAGCACTGCCCAACTCCCACGAGTTTTTGAGCTTTAGTTATATTGTCATTGTTTTATGTTTATCCTCGTACTGTGTTCTTATCTACCACTACTTGAGCCGATAGAACCGGAAAGGGAAATCAACTTTGTAAGTATTCACATTAAAACTAGATCCAAATATTTATTGCACATTAAACCGATTTGTATCTATTATAATTATTTACCCCAAGAAATTATGAAATATGATTTCCAGGGCCAGATTTCAGTTCTCAGCAAAGATTTGTACGTGTGAACCCTGAAGGCTGGGTCTTAATTTAGACGTGAATATGAAAACCAATTCTTGATATGATGGATGATAAACATTGATGCATTTGAAGCGTCTAATGTTTATCTTAATTTCCAACACCAAAGAGTCTGTCTTCCCGTGACATCAGGGCCTGGCCTAAGGTAATTCCAGCCCAAGGCGAAGCAAATAGGAGGCCTAAGGCGAAGCGAATAGAGAGGCCCAAGGCGAAGCGAATATTGAGGCCGTAGGCGAAGCAAATAGGGAGGCCCTAGTTGAAATGAATAGGGTGGCCACAGATGAAATAAAAAGATTTAAAAAATTAAGACCGAAAAATACGCAATAAATTGTAAGCAGCCCTGTATCTATATTTAAATTTTCAAAAAATAAATTAAATTTATATAGCGCCGATAGCACTTCATGATCATCAGACTAGACCTAACGTTTCGACATTTCACCAAAAAGAAGAAACAAAGGTCTTTTAACTTATGCGGTCTATTCGCGAATAAACTTTGCACCATAGTAGAGACTTACAGCTAGGCTAGTAGACATGGAGCCATAGAGCTCTTCTGTGTTTGAGATTAAATTCATTTTACGCAATTTTTCTCTAGCGTTTTGTGCGAGGGTCTTCACTAATCGGAGGCCTAGGTGGCTGCCTAGTTAGACTATGCCAAAAGCCGGCCCTGGTGACTTAGTATACCTACTTGTTTGGGCTCTATTGATTGGTATTAGCCACCGATGCACGTCTGAAGGATGGGTCTTAACTAAACGTAAATATGAAAGTTGGGTTTTAAACAGGGCCGGATCTAACTAAGTTGACGCCCCTACCCTATTTTGAAGAGTACCTTGTTGTTTGTTTGTTTTACATGTTTCGGATGTTCCTTCAGAGTTGAAGATAGTTTATTTCCTAGTCCAAACCTCCCGCAGGACGACGGGGGATGGGAGCGGGCAGGATTTGAACCCTCGACCATCGATAAATCCGAACGACAATCTAGCGCGCAAACCGCACGACCAGGTAGTAAGTATTATTAAGGTAGTCTTGTAGTTCCAGACAGCTAGTTCAGCTATGGTAACGAGCTATTGATCTTCATTGACCACAAGTTGCCTCGTCACAGGTCAGTTTTCAGGCCGACTATAACAACTGGTCTTGAACTAGCCCTAGTACTAGGCCGTCTAACTTTATTTCTACATTAAATCAGAATAAATCTTTCACAATTTATTTTATAACTCAATAAACTTGACTTTCATTCACAAATATTTACAGCTTTCAATTTCCGCGTAGAAACACAAATGAATGAACATAGTTTCTTTTATCCATTCGTCTGTATCAGGCCAACTGAAAAGTTTCATCTCAATACATCACGAAATAGAAAAATGCATACACATAAGTATAACATATTTGTGTAAAAAAAAAAGGTACATTTAAATATTTTTTGTTTGGAAAAATAGAATGTTTTACATTTCAAAAATAAGTTTTAAAGATATTTCGTAATATAGCTATAGAATAAACTAATCAAAACGGAGACATCTGCAGCATATCGCAGTGTCCGTGAAAATGTATTTCTTAAATTTGTTTAACACCACCCACCCCCTTACAAAGCAGGTGGCCATGGGCAATTTCAAAGTCCGCGCTGAAAATCACACCCTTGTATGAACGAGAAGACTAACACATTTCCCGGGTGTGTGACAACAATTGCACAAAGGAAATTCGCGCTCTATCCTGCAGAAATGAAGAAACTAATAGGGAGTTGAATAAACAAGTATCAGAATAGCCCCTCCCCCCAAAAAAAAAGAAAAAAATTAAAAAATTCGACGCCTATTATAGAATATCCTGACACAACCAACGCATAATATTTCGACTCAGAGCATGACGCAACAAAATGAGACAAAATATGTTCACATATGAACACAACGAGCAGTACTACAACACGGGCGTCGGGCACTCAGTACCGATGACCAATTACGACCCAGCTGACCAACACAATACATACAGTATATCTCTACATCCGGAACTACAATCCAGAATAAGCTTGACTCTAACAGCAGAGACCAAAACTTAACACGAGACAAAGATTAACTCTTTACAACAGCCGCTCCATATAACATATAAATGCGAATCCTGAATGAACAATTGCATAGAGATATAATAGATATATAACTAAACCAACCCGACAACCGGGAACAAACAAAAAGGCCACATGCCCAACAAAGAAACACCCAGCGCTGTAAAACAACCAACTGCTCCAAGCGAGAATGCCACTGTAAATAAATACGCGTTCTCAGATTGCGCATTAAAAAACAAAGGGAAATGGTGCAGGAAACTACAGAGTACCCACATCTGACACCTAACTTGTTAGTCACTCTCGGGTCTAATGGAAAATGTAGAATACTATTTTGACTGTTGTTTTTTTTCTCATACCTGTCATAAAACTAGACATTGTAGTTCAGGAATAATATATTGGTGTATAGAAAAGCTTTCCTTTCTTAAGATTTCGTTGAAAATGTGAACCTTTTATGTGACGAAAAAATTAAAGAAATAATTCTAAAAAATTATTTGTTCTCTATGAATGTATATTAGGAATTTTTAGTTCGGTTGTTTTTTTTTTTTTAAATATTTGTCAAGGAGTGAAAAGATACTGTGAAAAGAAAGAAGAAAGAGAGAGAGTCATAGAGAGAGATAGAGAGACACAGAGAGAGAGAGATAATCATAGAGAGAGAGAGATATAGAGAGGGAGAGAATCAGAGAGAGAGAGAGACACACACACACATAGAGAGAGAATCATGGAGATAGAGAAAGAGAGAGAGAGGTGTACAGAATAATGGAAGTGTTATGTAGAGATGCAAATGTCTGAGTCTGTATAACTTGTACAGTTCAGCAAATAGGTTGCGTGTTTCTGTACGCGTCGAATTACTAGCGAATTCATGGTTACAGACATGCAGACGAATAATACAACTCCACAAATAGAGTGAACAACCAACAGGCGTATGAAGTATAACTGTTTAATTCACAACGGGGCAGTCTAGTCTCAGTCACTGACATGAGCGATGTTACCTCTATTAAAGCCTAGCCCCAACTGTCGGTTTAATCTATCTAAACTACAGTCTCGCTTTGGATGTCGTCACAATTATGCGTTCACTATCAGTCACCTAAAGTGCGTCTCTACATTAAATAAGCTAATTTATTGTTTAAAGTTACGTGATAATTTGTATGCACTCTTTGGCACTGCGCAATCAACATTTCGACGCACTTCCGTTTCAGCCATTTTTTTTAAATTTAGTTGGCAACATTAAAGTTCAATTAATCGTCCTTGACATAGTTTAGTATATCGTAAGAATCCTCAGTACTATATTTTGAGACTCCCTTTCAGTGTTGTGATATTATTTTGTGAGCCTCCCTGTGAACATTGCGAAGTTATATTATGAGACTCATCGTTGGTGTTGTGATATTATTTTGTGAGACTCCCTGTGAGAGTAGTTGCAGATAAATCATGTCTACATTGTTGCCTTCCACTGCTGACATCACACAAGCAGTCAAAGAACAGAAGACCTGATGGCGAGGAAGCTGCGTTTATGAATATTGCACTCTCTGTCTCGCCCCCTCCCTTGAATGTCTCTCTTTGAAGGCAGATGCGGAAATCTCCCCCCAGGCAGTAAATTATTGACGCCCATCGAACACATTGACTGAGATTCAAAATTCACTTGTATTGATTTCTGTCTGTAGACTCAAGACATTCGTAGACGTTGGTAGTGTAGACTAGAAGGTAGACATGGGGAATGAAATCCTGCCATGCAGACAATGTCCAAACATAAAACCAGGACAGACAAATTTGACAGACTTTAGAAAACGTGACGAAAACAAACAGAGACAAGTCTCTTCGCAAGAATAAAATTTCACAGATTTGAACGAAACCAGCAGGTTAATGCTTTAACCTAAGAACCGATCTGAAAAAATCTGATGAGCAGTCCAAATATCATCACGAGAACTTGTTAATATCTCAACAGATGAATCAGACATATAATATACACTTGAGCACACATACTCACTCAATGAAACACATACCACGCAAGAATCTTTTTTTCTTTCTTATTTGTCTTTCTATATGTCTGTCTTTCCGTCCGTTCGTCTGTCAATCTGTTTTTTTCTATCTGTCTGTTTGTCCGTCCGTCCGTCCGTCTGTCTTTCTGTATGTCTGCCTGTTTCATATCACATTAGCTCACTCTGCAATGAAGTCACACACTTGGGATATGTTGTTTGTTTTCTATGCCCTAAACTTTAACCCCTTCTCTCTCTCTCTCTCTCTCTCTCTCTCTCTCTTTCTTTCTCACTGTTTCTCTTTCTCTTTCTCTCTCTCTCTCTCCTTCTCTTTCTCTGTCTCTCTCATCGCTTCGATAATTAGCATAATCAGTAAGATCTGCTTAATTTTACATTACTACAGTAAATACACTAACTCTATCAATGGACTTAACTCTTCCAGCCAGGAACACAAGTTCAAGTTACCGGAATGTCCCTTCTAAATGAGTACGAAATAACAAAGTTTAAACTTTCTATCTCTCCCCCCACCCCCCCACGACCGCCCCATGTTTTATAGAATATTGATTCATCTTGTTACTTATTGGACTAAGCAAATAATGAATCCGTCTGATCAAACACAGTAACAACCCATTATGTCTTTCCTGTTCCCTTGCCCTTGCCTTAACTCTGTTCTCTCTCCAACGATCTGAATTATCTCCCGTATGGTCCATTCCCTTCTATCTACCTAGAATTTAATAGCATCCTAGACTGCACAGAAAGAAAGAACAATAATTATAGATTTAGAGAATGACACGCTCGTTAGATTAGTCTGGCCTTTTTAAAAATAAGAAAACGTATTTCAATCGTTTTTTTTTAATAAATGTTTTCTGGGGCTTAGAAGATTTTTAAAAGTAGAAGTAATATTTTTACTCACACAATTTGCAACTTTTACCATGTTTTAAATACTACTAGCTTACACTTCTTATAGTGGAAAGATAAAATATTGAAGGTGGTTGAAAAAAAAGGACAATTTAAACCAGAAGTTAAATATGGAATTTTATTTCAAGCTCAAATTCCGCAAATAGTAGTGTGGCTGGTCAGATGAGTTGATAGAGCGTCGCGCTAATAAGGAGAAGGTCGTGGGCTCGATTCAGAGGCGTAGCTAGCCATGTGCGAGTAGTGCTGGTCGCAAGGGGCATCGACTGAAGACTAGTCTGAATTAAATTTACTAACTAATAGTAAATAAACTAAATGAGAAATGGACAAGCTCGCATCCAAATCACAAGAAAGATGATGCTTATTATAAGCTATCCCGACAAGATCAACGTCTTATCTTTCGACTCAGGACAGGACACAACAGAATGAGACAACATATGTACCGGAAACATAAAAATAGAACCAGTGAAATCTGAGTGTCACCAGAGAATGCTGACCATGTCCTCCAAAACTGCTCTCTTTATCAAGAGGTCCGTACAAGAAACTGGCCCCAAAATACCCCAATAGAAAGAAAACTTTATGGAGATCTCCCTGATTTGGAAACCACTGCGCAGTTCATCTCATATATTTGTCTAGTCATCTGAACACCCCTATATAAAAATGAGAACGAAGAAGAAGAAGAAATGTACTAAGCTTGTTGAAATCTCTATAGACAACGCACTTTTACTTGCCTAATTTCAATCTCTATAGACAACGCACTTTTACTTGCCTAATTTCAATCTCTATAGACAACGCACTTTTACTTGCCTAATTTCAAATCTCTATAGACAACGCACTTTTACTTGCCTAATTTCAAATCTCTATAGACAACGCACTTTTACTTGCCTAATTTCAAATCTATATAGACAACGCACTTTTACTTGCCTAATTTCAATCTCTATAGACAACGCACTTTTACTTGCCCAATTGCAATCTAAGGCTAATGTTAAACGGTGAGAAGGTATTGAGAAAGTGTACATTATTGTCTAAAAGCAAAAAAATCTGTATTTCGCTTCCCCTGCATACGCTTAAAACAATATCAAGTCTAAGGCTACATCTACATTTACAATCATCGTAAATTTCCTATATAGCGTAAGAGTTTTAAACGGTTTATCGCAGTTTCTTCGAAAGCCTCCAGAATTTCCGAAAGAAAAAACCTGGTGAGCTCTTGAGTTTTGTAAAAAATAAAAATATTAAATTGATAGCTCAGTCCCTTTATCACCATCTTAATTCGCATATTTCTACGATTGTGGCTACATACGAGCAAAGTTTTTCAAACGGAATTTATCAATTATTTGCGCTCAGTGAATACAAATTTAACACCTCACTAATTTGGAACTGCTGTTCATTGAACACAAATTGGTTAAAAAAAAATGTTGATAAAATTCTGGATATTTTTGCCAGCAAATAAAGCACGAAAGAGTGTAAAATTGATTTTTTTTTGCGATTAGAAATTCTTTATCAATGAATACACATTGTTTTGAAATAAAATAATGTCATTTTGCTGTTTTTTTTTTCATTTTATTTGGAGGGCATCACGAGGAGCTGCCACACCGGACAACGGATCCCCTAGCTACGCCGCTGGCTCGATTTTCCCATGCTGGCCAAATTGTTTTTATCTTTTTTTTTAACAGCCAATAAGATGAATGTTTAGTTTTCTATTTTATTTGCAAATAAAGTAAGAATTTATTTTCTTATTTTACTTGAATATATAAGAAAAAGGTACTTCGTCGCAGACAGCTTGGAAATGTGTTCCATGTGTTGATTTGTAAAAGTCATGTGTTGCTAATTTAACGGCTTTGACATCACAAGACAAGCTCCAACGCATCCTGCTAGGCCTTTATTAGAATATGCGACCTCTGTTTGGGGCCCACCCCAACTTCAGAAAACATAAAGAAATAGACGCAAAATAGACGCCGTGAGTTTTATTCATAACAAACGAATATTCACAGTTGACTAGAGTGACAACATGAGTCAGATCACTAAATTTAGAGACACTTCAGGACACAGGACGACTGTGAGTAGAACTAATAAATTAAACACTGAACCATATAACTTGCAAATACAAAAACTAAACCTAGTAAAAAAATGAAACAAAAAATACATAGGACGTTATTATCTTCTTTCTGATTGGAAATCTCTACCTTATAAGATAAGACGACATTAGAATAAAGGGAATAAAAATAAAGAGTAGGCTTCTGTCTCTTTACTGTTATAAATACTCTTTAAATAAGAACTAAAGAAAAAAAGAACTAATGTACCAACTACAAAAGAAATGTCTACATAGCAAAGAGAGTCAAAAAAAAAAAAAAAAGATTCAGCTGTTCCTAGTTTTATATTCTACCTTTTGTTCTTTGTCATTTTTCTTGTTCATTCGCGGTGCGAATCGGAAATTTCCATTACGCGATTGTCTGAGCAGGAAAAGTGAAAACGAAAGTAAACTAATGAGTCTCATTTAGAATGAGATAAAGATTTAGTTTCGAACGCGTCCATTAGTATAGCTGGAGACTTGTATTTGTAAGTCTGGGGAATGAAATGGCTGTACAGTGCAGTGCTATTTATCACCCTGGTTTTGTTTGGGAGACAAGACAGCAAGAGAGGGAGAGAGAGAGAGAGGGAGTAAGAGAGATAAAGAGAAAGAGAGAGAGGGAGTGAGAGAGATAAAGAGAGAGAGAGAGAGAGAAAGAGGTAAGCGTGATAGAGAACAGAGACAGATTAAGAAAAAAAAGAGAAAAATGGAAAGAGATAAAAAGAAAGGGAAAGAGAGAAAGGGAAAAATAGAGAAAGAATGAAGAGAGACAGAAAAGTATTAAGAGAAAGAGAAAGTGAAAAGAGTTAATAACAAATAAGAGAAAAAAAGAAACGGAAAGAGAGAAGGGAAAAGAGAGAAAAAGAAAGAGAGAGAAAGAGAGAAAAAGAAAGAGAGAGAAAGAGAGAAAAAGAAAGAGAGAGAAAGAGAGAAAAAGAAAGAGAGAAAAAGAAAGAGAGAGAAAGAGAGAGAAAGAGAGAAAAAGAAAGAGAGAGAAAGAGAGAAAAAGAAAGAGAGAGAAAGAAAGAGAGAGAAAGAAAGAAAAAGAAAGAGAGAGAAAGAAAGAAAAAGCCTTGAGAGACAGATAAAAGTGATCAAAAGGGGCTACGTTAAAATGAATGGATAAAAAAGAAAGGAAAAGATAAGAAGAAAAAAGGAAAGAGAGAATTAGAGAGGGGGAGAGAGAAAAAGGAGAGAAAAAAGATAGAGGCTTGAAATAGAGAAAAGGAGAGGTTAAAAAAGATAATTAAAGAAGCTAGAATTAGAATTTGGTGAGAATAAGATAAATGGGAAGAAGGAGAGAAAGAGCGAGAAAGTGGGAGAAGACAATGTAGAGAGAAGGATGATACCCAAAGAATCAAAGCGTGTATCATTTGAATCGCTATGGCATT
The DNA here is from genome assembly GCA_036873155.1 of Biomphalaria sudanica. Taxonomy (NCBI): domain Eukaryota; kingdom Metazoa; phylum Mollusca; class Gastropoda; family Planorbidae; genus Biomphalaria; species Biomphalaria sudanica. The sequence goes on along the minus strand of JAZGLO010006678.1, from coordinate 767,154 downwards.
GCAATTAATCAATTTGGATCTCATTTTAAATAACAACATCTAGTTGTTCTTACATTGCTGCACTGAAGAAGAACATAGATACCTACCTGCTCCATACTTAGATTTGTTTTGATTTTTCCAATCTCGTGTCTATGTCTTCAGTTATATTCAGCTTACAATTAGTATTATTTTACAAATGAACTCGTAGTCATTCTCTGGCACTGCCAGGGTCGAGCTTCGTTAGAATGAAACAAAATCCATTATACTCCTTTTAACACTGTCCACCTTATTTCTGATGATGCTGCAGGTCTACAGCAGCACTGCCCTTTGACAGGAAATAAGGATCCTTTTAGGGCTTCTACTGTGTCTGTGAGGTTAGTTGTCACTATCTCCTCGGTTGCTATAACAGCAGGTTGTATTGCTACTATAGAGAGCTTCCATTGTCGCTTAATCTCTAAGCTTAAACTTTCATATTTTCTTCCCTTTTTAATTTCACTTTTCTTTATATTATGGGATAGTGATACGGTGATACCAAAGATGGTTGTTGTTTTTTTTTTAAATGATAAACTGTAAACATAGGCGACAGAAATCCGCCGTCTTGTCAGTCAAAATAAATCAATTACTGCACAAGAGGTAATCGGCTGACTTGAGAACCTCTTGTATTTATTTTGCAACTTGGTTATGGCGACCTAGGTAAGCAGATTTTGATTAAGCTGAACATCCTGCCATTATGTGTTCAATTGACACACCATTATTTCTTCTATTTCGGCAATATTATTATCATCATAATCAATTGGTCGAGAGGCCAGGTGCGCTTGAACTTGGCTTGGCTTGGCTACCTAGAAGGGGGCTTGAGGTTCGACAACCGACTCGGGCAGAGTTGTGTTTACTGAGCGCCTAAAGGCAGCACGGAAATCCAACTCCTAGATACCCCCCCCCCCCTCCCCCCACTGGTCCACAAAAGGAATTGGACCAAAAAGGCATGAAAGTAGCGCTATATAAAAGCTATAATAATAATTAAAATTAGCCTGATCTTTTAAAAACGATATAATCGATTAGGCAAGTTGGTACAGAGTAAAGACTATCTTCAACAAACTGATCCACAAACGGACCAAGCTATGTAAGCAATGATAAATGACTGGATCCACTGATAGATTAATCTACAGACAAATATAATCTCTCTTTATCTCAGGATATCCCCCCCCCCCACCCACCTCCTCCTCAGAAGATGTGACGACAACTCCCCGAGGGCTATTTATCTATCGCACACTCTACAAGAGAAAGGCTGTCTTCATTAGCCCGTATTAAAACTTCCGATGGGCTTACCCTACAAGATTGTGTTTTTAAAGTGTAAATATCCCCGCACCTCTTCAAACATCCAGCACCATAATTATTATTTTTTTTATTTCAGTTTTGGGCTCTTACCTTAAAAAAAAACACATTTAGCCCAAAATTAAAAAAAAAAACAGTTCTTGTTACTGTCAAATACACATGTCCCAGAATTGTATAGAAATCATTACATTCATAGGAGAATAACTTCAAGAAAAACTCTGGTTTTTTTTTTATCTATGTATATTGATGGAATCCATTGACACTGATTTCATTGGGTTTTATTACATTCTTTTTTTTTAATCTTTTTCCCCCCGTTTTTTCAACTTGCAAAATAAAACTATATTCGAGAAATTTTAAATCAAACCGCCTTCAGTGCTGGGTCCGCGACTGGTTTGGCGCGGGCCGTTTTGCCACAAAAAGCTCCGACGATAATATATACACAGGGGCGGACTGGGTGTCAAAATCGGCCCGGGCATTTCTATACAATCCTGCCGGATAAAATGTATGTCATATGGTCCTTAAAATCATTATGTTTTATAGTGCAAGGATAACTGTACAAATCCACAAAGTGAACACTATATCCTTATAAGATATATAGGCCTTATGTTGCTTTTTAATCGCTAAGGATGAAGCCCACTAGTAGAACTGTCTACCAATGTAGGTTATTAAATTATTTTAGAAAATGTGTTAGATTGCATTGCAATACTAATTTCAAGTAGTGTTACACTGCAGAGTTTGTTTGTTTGTTTGTTTGTTTGCTGTGTTTGTTTTGTTTGTTTGTTTGTTTGTTTTGTTAACACAATGCTCAAATTGGTCACTTTTATAAGGGAATATTATAAAACCTTTAACAATAAGTGGCAGTTATGCGGTCCTTTCGGTGGCCCTACAGGCCGATTTGGTACCGGCCCACCGCGCATTTGCCCGAACGCCCATATAGCCAGTCTGCCCATGTATATACATATAACACTCAACCTTTGCTTAGAGGCTTTTCTTTTAACTATGCCTAACAATAGTATATATAATCTACAGTCCCTCTTTTCCCTTGAAATTAAATGACTATTTTAGGAACTCATAAGAATGGCTATGGATGGCGGCCTGATTGTGTGGTAGGTGCTCCGAACTGGTTACGATGGTCCTGGATTCGAAATTTGCCCGTTCCGATCGCCCGCCGCCTTGTGGGAAATTTGCACTAGGATGTAATAATGTTCACTTCTGAAGGAACATTAAAACATGTCAAACAAAAACAGTGTGAAAATTCAGATTCTTACCTTCTTGAAACTGTCAGGTAGAGTTGAGCCTTCGGCTCTTGGAACTTTAAGCCAGCAAAAGTGAACAAGAGCTCCCTTTCATGGCCTGAATAAGAACAGTGTAAACTGTTCTGTCTGGCGGGGTGTCAGACTCGCGGCCAGAGACCGCGTGCACGGGACCCCTGCCATTTTCCTTTTCTATACCAGGCTAGCCGTGCAGAACACGCCATTTATGTAACGGCCCCTTTAGGTACGGCGCCTGGATTGTGACAAGGTTGTGGGAGCTTTTTTACAACTCCGCACAGTGCAATGAGGATGCTCTCGCACCCCCTTAGGCACCCCCACGGGAGTTTTGTTTTGCTACCCTTTAGCCTAATCGTTTCCTCCTACGATCGTTTCCACCCGGACGCCACTATGAGGCAGGGTAGCATGCCCGGGCAGATTCTTACCTGAGACCTTGATAGTGACATGTCCCTCTACCCCTTATCCCCCGCTCATCAGTTACCTCCTATAACTACGCTTCCATTAACTCCCTTTGTATCTTTCTTAGATTTTTGTTGTTTACATTTTCGCAAATCGAATTTTCGATCTCGTTTACTCGTCTAATCGTCATCTGAATTGTACATAGAAGCTTATGATCGATGATAACACGTGAATCAATCAATACGAAAATAATCTCATGTAGTGGGTAATCAATTCATTTTGTTTTCCTATAGAATATGCAGAAAAATAAAAGCTATTTTCAGATACCAGAAAGTAAATAGACCATCGCCGTGTGAACAATAAATCGTTGCTACACAATGTCATATCTCTTATGGGCCATATTAACACCCACACACCCACACACATTACAATGTTTGAACATAACAATAATTTTGAATCAAATTTAAATTCTATATCTAATGAACAAAATTTACTATGTTATTGAACGTAATAACACGTTAGCGAAAAAGAGAGAGAGAGAGAGAGAAAAGGGTTTAGCAATGTTTTCTAAAAATACACATTTTTCTTCTTACATTCATTCTTAACAATATTTTTTCTATGGTCTCCCCCTAACAAAATGACGCCTATGTGACCCAATCACCAACAAGTGCACGCCTCTGGAGACACTTGCCAAACTCTATTCAGCACTGATTCAAAGGTAATGAGATAGAGGGAAAAACTATCCAATAGGGCGGCCTCAGATCGAGTGATTTGTTTATCTCCTTCAGATGACCACTTCAGCTCCTGTTTGGTCAGCGAAGTGGCGACACGTAGTGGTCAACTTGGTCCTGGTCATCAGAATATCCCTTACCGTTAGTTCCGGCTACTGGATTCAACTAAAGCCACCCTTGTTTTTTTTTTCTTTTCTACTATCATGGTGGTCAATTGACCAGTCGAACACTTCCCGCAGCCCGGAAGAACTAAACGAAAAGTAGCAACGGAATACAACATAAATAGGTTAGAACAAATAAAATTAATGTTACAGTGTTATAGTTTTATAAGGACTATAAAAAATAGCAAAATTACCATTCTAGGTATCTTATATCTGTTTTTATTAGGACCATTAACACAATAACATTAACTCTTTAGTTTGCTATATTTTTATGGTCTTTTTACAAAGCTTATTGTAACTCTGTCTTATCTGTCTGTCTGTCTGTCTGGTAAAAGGTTTGAACATGTTTTTTCTCCCAATTTTCCATTCTGGGATTACGTTTTGTTTGTTTGTTTTACATGTTTCGGATGTTCCTTCAGAGTTGAAGATAATTACTTCCTAGTCCAAACCTCCCGCAGGACGACGGGGGATGGGAGCGGGCAGGGTTTGAACCCGGGACCATCGATAAATCTGAACGACAGTCCAGCGTGCAAACCGCACGACCAGGCAGCCATTATTCATTGTACCTGGCAAGACATGAATCAATTTAAAAACAAACAAACAATTTGTTTATTAATTAATGGTGATTAATTATTTTGTTTGTTATCGAAACAAGGAGAATATATGCTACGTAATGAAAGATGTGGATGTTTATATGGATTTAGTCCCCTTATTACGTTTTGTCACTTTTTTTCTTTCTCTCATTTCTCATTTTTAGATCAAGCTGAAATCTTGCATAATTTATTCATAGTCAATGACAATACACGAATAAATCCAAAAATGAATTATTTAATCAATTAACACTAATTAATTAATTTTGTTTTGTATAGAAGAAAGGGAGCAAAACCCTGCCATTTTCAGATAAATGGCATTAATTAACGGTTCTTTCCGTTAGACAAGCTTTGTTTTTGAAAAGGAATCTTTTTTTTTATATTGCTTGTTTAGACTATATACATAACGAAACTATATCTATATTTTTAATGATCAAAAATAAACGTAGCTGGTGTCGAAAGCCAGACAAACATAATGGAGGCCCATCTTTATCGGGCTGGGCCTATACAACTGTCCCACACACATATACCATAGTCCGTAAAGTCGAGTCCAATCAAGACCATTTATGGAATGCCTGAACGCTGACCTGCTGTGTGGGCGACATCGTTCCGACCATAGACGATGTCCAGGCTTTCATCTGTCTTAACAGCGTGCCGTACGAAAAATGGCCGGCTACTCTACCACCAAATCGAGGGCCACCTTAACCTGCGATATATTTGGACGGGAGTGAGTCTCCACAGCCACACGAAAAAGTGTTCGAGATGAACCATAGTCGTTCTACCACTGAAGGAGGCCATAAGAGGAACATCGCATTATCATAATCATTAATGTATTTGAGGCGTTGATGCATTTTCGATAATTATTTATTGTTGCGAACTAGTCAACAAGAAAGATTTTTCGTTTAAAAAAAGTCGTTTTTTTAATATTTATGTCATTTTAGGCTTTCAAACGTTTTGAGGTTACAGCAGAAAAGACTCTGAATTCACAATCTATCCAATTGCTTTGAATTATGAAATTCTAAAACCCAATTTTGAAATCGAGTTTTAAAGTAATGAACAAATAATTACAACTATGTTAAGCACAAAAAATATGCAAACTAATCCTGAACATTTTCAGACAAAAAAAATGTATTTGATGAGTGAGTTAATCTATTTGAGCGAAAGAATTCATTGGTGCGAGAAAAGAAAGAAATATGGGTGAACCAGAGAGAGAGAGACAGAGAGACACAGAGGGAGGGAGAGAGACACAGACAGAGAGAAAGAGAGAGGGAGGGAGACAGAGAAAAGAGAGAGACAGACAGAAAGAGATCAACAGTGACAATTTCTGTTTGTTTTAAAAAGCGTCACAAGTTCGTTTAGAAGGCCCTTCCTGGAGATTAGTAATTAATAATGGCTGTGTCTTAGATTCCGAAGATTAAGGATGAATGCAGTGTTTCACATGAGTACACAAACCCAGTTGCGACCTACTTATTTAGTCACGTATAATGCAGACAAAACCTTTGTCAATCGAGGAGGGGGGTCTATTTAAATATTCTTTTCGCCTTCTGCGCCCAGTCTTCAGAAATGTCTTTTCTGTGAGTAGAAGTGGAGGTGATTTAGTACTAGCCAAAACTTCCTGCAATGCGGCTGAGGATGAAAATGAGCAGGATTCAAACTAGGGACCATCTTTTCCAAAGCGCTTTTCACACCACCATGCAGCCATAATGAAATTGAGTGTACGAGAGAGATAGAGAGAGGGACAAACAGGGAGAGACAGAGAGGAGGAAAGAGAGAGAGAGACAGAGATAGACAGAGATAGACAGAGAGAGACAGAGAGAGAGACAGAGATAGACAGAGAGAGACAGAGAGAGAGACAGAGATAGACATAGACAGAGATAGACAGAGATAGACAGAGAGAGACAGAGAGAGAGACAGAGAGAGACAGAGAGAGACATAGATAGACATAGATAGACAGAGATAGACAGCGATAGACAGAGAGATAGACAGAGAGATAGACAGAGAGATAGACAGAGAGAGACAGAGAGAGACAGAGAGAGACAGAGAGAGACAGAGAGATAGACAGAGATAGACAGAGATAGACAGAGAGATAGACAGAGATAGACAGAGATAGACAGAGATAGACAGAGATAGACAGAGATAGACAGAGAGAGAGACAGAGAGAGAGACAGAGAGAGAGAGACAGAGCGAAAGAGAGGCATAGATAGATTAGAAAACAAGAGTGAAGAATAAAAGGAAGCAAGAGAGAAAGAGTACTTCAGAAGGGGAGGTAGATCAACTTTGATGTGATGGTGAAATGGCTCAATTGGAAAGACCCCACGGCTTTCAGTTCAAAGGTCATGTTTCTCATGATCTAATAGAATTTAATTCCACAAATTTTATAATGTAAATAATAGACCAAAGAAATCAATATCAAATTTGCTAGATGTCTTTGATTTAATATCCGTTTTATGTATTTCTAGATCTACATCCAGATGTCATGCAAAAAAAAAAGAAAATAGGGCTTTGATGTTTAAAGTTTGTTAATTAAGCTTTTAAATTGTTTCATGAAAGCCCCGAGGCAAGAAATGATTTATTTTTAATTTAACTTTATATACTCGAAAGGTCAGCTGGGTGAGGATGCTATTCAAAGAGCTCAGGTTTCCGTTGTACAAGTGTGGATTAGATGTACTTAAAGACATAAGGTCAGCGGACATTTCTTTCACTAGTAGAGAATGGAACCTTTTCCAAAATGCGCGGATAGATGCAGACGACAATAATGTATCAAATATGCAAACGTGACCTCATTACGTACCCAAGCTCAGAGTTCACGGAAGTACGTCACTTCCTGTCCTTGTAAAATAACACTAACATCCGATGCTTTCATTTTTTTCCCCCCCAACTAAACAATACATTTTGGCCTAAAATGTCGTCTTTGATCACATTCCCTTCTGTACGAAGTCTTAATGGATGATTTTGGCGCATCCGGAAATGACATTACCGTGTTTTTCTGTTTCTTTCCCCCTTTGTTTTAGTTGGTTTTAAATTCTAATTGGTTTAGGAGATTCCGTTGCTTGTCTACTGATGGAGAAAAACGCTCGACAGCTATAATGGCTGGACATCAAATACTCTGCTATAAGTAGCCCTAGAGAGAAAAAAAAAATAGAGAATTGAACTTTGAAGAATGCATTTTTTAGTTAAGAAATAATAATTAAAGGCTTTTAAGAAAATGTTTTAAAGGTTTTTTTTTCGTATGTGTTTTTTTTTTGTTTGTTTGTCAAAGAAAAGACAAATGTTTGAACATACTCCTGTCACGTCAGAGTTATTTGAGTTATGCTCACAATTGCAGTTGAGGAATGCTACATACAAAAACCCATATAAGTTATGGAGTAGAAACTGACCAGTGTGGTATGCGCTTTGTAGTGTCGTCAGGATTGTCCAGAGCTCGAATCCTGCAGCCAACAAATGTGGACAATTTAGTAGTGTTACACAGCTAGACTGGATAAACATTACTCTGAAGGGATTGGGAGAATTGTATTTGGGCCCACACCCAGTGACTTAGCGAACCGCTGCGCAAATGAGCCAATTTGCGCCCGGGCTTTGACCCACGTTGACCCCTGAAAGATAATTTAGAAAGCCTTCAGGACAGAAGACTCAAAAGTAAAGTAGCAATTATACATAAAACACTGAACCATAATCTTCAAATACAAAAACAAAATTTAATAAAATACTCTGAAAGACACAAAGATAAAGGCACATTCCTTGTCCCATATGCTAGGACAAATTTGTACAAATACTCCTTCTTACCTAGTGCTATTAGAGCATGGAATGGGTTGCCTGAGCTAGCCAGAAAAAACAGTGACTTGGCAGAATTTAAGTTACTGGTTAATATGCATGACTAAATGCATGACGCGTAGGACGTAATCATCTTCTTTTTTGAAGTAACGTCTGTATTATATAAGATAAGAAGAATTGTTTATTACTTACAATAATTGTGCAGTGAAACTATTACTTGTAAAAAAGTATATTGATTACACTAACACTTGTTAAAGGTGGTCCATGTTCTGGGATGTCATTTTTGATATTGTACTGATACATACAAGATGACTCGATTCGTATTTTTCTGGCCATGTGGTATGCCGTTCGATGGCCACGATTATCCCGGGTTCGAACCCTGCCCACGCCTTCCCCCGTCGTCTTGTAGGATGTAATTATCTTCAAAATCTTAAGAAACATTTTAGAAACATTGCAACATCCTAGAAACACTCGACTAACTAGTTTCTATGCATCACTATTTTCTAGCACCCGAGCCCACGTTTACCTTGCTGTGCTACGCCACTGGGCCCACTGGTGCTGTGCTACGCCACTGGGCCCACTGGTGCTGTGCTACGCCACTGGGCCCACTGGTGCTGTGCTACGCGACTGGGCCCACTGGTACTGTGCTACGCCGCTAAGCCCACATATACCTTGCTACTCGTCTGGGCTCGACAGGTATCTCTCTACGCAACTTGGCCCACAAGATTGTTTTTCACATCTACCCTGCCCTCAACACCCACGAACGGGAGTCTGATTTTGTATATGTCTGGTTGTATGTGTGTATGTAACAGAACTGTATCCTATAAAGTTTCTGTGTTTGATTAATGGTGAGATCTCGTGTGTGTGTGTGAGTGTGTGTGTGTGTGTGTGTGTGTGTATGTGTGTATGTGTGTGTGTTTGTCTGTGTTTTAATTTGTCTGTACAAATATATCTGTTTGGCTCTGTAAGTGTATTCGAGTGCGTGTTTATTTGAGGCGGCCATTTTGTTATTTCCCGCCGTCAATACTGCTCGTGACGAGTCCCAGTCCTGCAAAGTTCTCAAATCCATTTCCTAGAGTTGTCAGCCCTTGACTAATGTCAGATGTTTTGAAGATGGACTGCAGACGATAAAACTCTTCACTTTAAAAGATGCGAAATGAATTTTCAAATGTAAACTTCCTGTCTTGTTTGTTCTACATCTATTGCTTGGTTGATCTGCAGACTTTGTCAATGTCAGTGCGATAATTTCCTGTTTTGTCTCTCCTGAGCAATTGTATTGATAGATGTGATTTTATTAATGCTGTATTTCATTTAAGACCTTTTTTTTTTCAAAGTTTTTATCAACTCTGTCTGTCTGTCTGTCTGGTAAAAAGTTTGTGCACGTTATTTCTCCCACATCCATTATTGGATCAAGACATGAATCAATAAAAAAATTTACCAATTAGTCAAATAATAACTGGTACGGTAGTTTATTTTTTTTATACCAACAAGGCACTGGCGGATACAGGAAGGGGGGGGGGGGTAGGGGCTATCCCCCCCCCCCTTCTCGGCCGACACGGCAGACGAATTTTAGTATAGAAATTCACACAATTTGTATACGAATTTATTACTTATGTTAATAATAAATACTAATTATTTATATTTCAACCTATTTTTAGATTATTTCGCCCCCCTCTAGTATGTTGGCCGATTGGGTGGGGTCGGGAGGGGGCGATAGTATCAATCCAGCCCCCCCCCCCCCCCATACACTTTAGAGTGGGGGGGCGGTCCAATTTATTTGTAGAAATCACAGCTTGCTAACAGAAACAATTAAATATTTATATGATTAAAACTTGTTATTGATATTTTAACCGATCTTTATATTATGTCGTTCCCTGTTTGCCGATTGGGGGGGGGGGGCGGCAATACCTCTACTGCCCTTCCCACCTAAACCCCTTGATTGGGGGGGGGCGGTCCTACTTTTATGGAAAAATCATTGTTTGTGAACAAAATTAATTCAATTAATATATAAATTTTATATTATGTCAATCCCCTTCTGGTATCTTGGCCGATTCGGTGGGGTTGGGGAGGGGTGATTGCATGTACTGCCCTCCCACTCTAGCCCTCTATTTTTATGAAGAATCATAGTTTGTCAAATAAATTAGTTTGAATTAAGGGCCTATAAATTCATATTATAGTATTTTTCAAGTACAACATTATTCGAATGGTCCTTTTTTAATAGTATGAATAATGAGCTTTAGGTCAGGAGAATGCGTTTCTTCTGTGAAGTATGCAAGAAAACGTTTTTGGCGTCGAAACCCCACAGATGAATAATGAGCTGTAGTTGTCTGGAGAATGCGTTTCTGCAGTGCAGAATGAGAAAAAAACGCTTTTGGCATAGGGGATTCGCCCCGAATTCTTTTTATGAATAATTAGCTGTAAATGTCAGGAGAATACGTTCCTGCAGTGAAAAAAGCAAGAAAACGCTTTTGGCGTCGGGGCTTTGCCTCAAAACCCACTAAGGAGCCTTCTAGCGCTGCCCCAGTTCTTTTGTTTTTCGACGAAGGTTGAGAAATGCTGCTTTTTTTTTCTCATATATATGTGTGTGGGGGGCGTTGGGGGGGTGGGGATGTGGTGTGTGTGTGTGTGTTGTACGCACGTTTATGCATAGGGTTAGGGTTTACTTGGCGTTAGGGTTAGGATTTGGAAAAAATCCCCCCCCCCCCAACTCCAAAGTTCTGGATCGCTAGTGCAACAGGGGAAATTAGTCCTTCAGCATTTACACAGATGCGGTTTAATATATAGGGTTTCTTCCCTTAGATTCTTAGATAATTGAATACGATATTTCTGCTCCATTGAATTCAGGGATTTTATTTTACGTTGATGCGGCCCGTGACACGCGGGCCGGAACCTTTTTTGGTCGCAGTCCGAAAAATATATGCAATTATTGTACAAACATCAAAAGATCTCCCTATCTTTGTCTATTACACGTTAATGTCTTGCTAATATCTTCAAGTTCCAAGATTATGGTTGAATGTAGCAGCATACGTAAATAAGCAGACCCATCTGTGACCTACATATCTTAACACGACTTACACAAGCAAACCTTTTGTCTGCCTGAAACGACTTTAAGTTCACTTTTCGCCGTGTTTGGCTCTCTTTTGGCGGTAACATTCCTTGCCGCTAAAACTGACTTTAATTTTTTGTAATTACGAAATAAAATAAAAAAAGATAAAAAAGAAAATAAAGACTAACAGACAGAGCAGACGTAACACCTAAATACTTACATATGTTAGCATAGTAACATGAAGAAGGTCTAGATAATATGACGAGTAGAAAGTATTATCGTGTAATTACAGACCGTTGCACATACCATGTATAAACACATTGGGCGCTTTGGCTGAGTGGCTTAGCGTTCGCTTCCGAACCTGGGGTCCTGAGTTCGAATCTCGGGGATGATTGGAATTTTGAATATTGGGATTTTAAGGGCCCCCTGAGTCCACCCAACTCTAATGGGTACTGACTTTAGTTGGGGAAAGTAAAGGCGGTTGGTCCTTGGGCTGGCCACATGACACCCTGTTCGTTAACCGTTGGCCTAAGAAACTGATGACCTTAACATTATCTGCCCTATAGACCGTATGATCTGAAAGGGGAACTTAACTTTTATGTATAGATTCGGGCAGCTTGTTTCATGCTCTAAATGTACTACTATGGGGATTGGCTTTGGTGTAAGTTTGCCTTAGAATAAGGAACAAGAAATGTAACATCTTTGCGTCTTTCTATATAACCATAAAATATATTTAAACTTTTAATAAAAAGTTTAATGTCAATAATTGTATCGATATGGAGTTCCTGTTTAACAATATGAAATAAAATAAATACGTTTTTTTTAAATTGTTGTTTATTTATGATCATTTAATATTTAATCCTTCGCGATCGGAGGCATTATTATAAGTATTTGAAGCAAAGCATAAACACCTGTTTTAGTACAAACAAACAGGAAATATATTTTTTCGACATTGTGATTCTATTTATTTATCAATGAATAATGATCATGAGAATAAAATATGTATGATTTAATACTTGTGAATTATTGGAGCTTACAAATAAAAACCTACAAAAAAGCCCACAAAAGAGGAAAGATGGCCCATAAAAGAGGCACATAAAGCCTAAAAAAGAGGAAAAGAAAAGAGGACTAAGACCCAAGGATTCCTATGATGATAAAGCTAAAATTGAATAGCGCAAATTCTAAGATTTCCTTTAAAAAATGTTCATGCTTGTGCAGTTTACAGAGAAATAATATATTTATGAAGGGAAGAGGAAAAATAGAGACAAAAAATGGGGGGGGGGGGGGGAATATTCAGGAAAAAAAAAGTATATATATACACATATATACATATGAAATAACTTTTAGTACGACTCTAATTGGTCCCTGTGACCAAGCCACAGAGAAATGTCTCTGAACAGAGGAAGTAGTTTTCCAAATCTCAAGGGAGGAAATCAAAAAATTGTCATAGGAAGGGAGACAACAAAAGAAACAATATAAATGTTTAAATGCCTATGCTCGCGTAAGTGTGTACACACATAGATGTGTATGCACGGTTGATAGAAGTTAATATAAAGAACTGGGGTAATGTAGCAAAGCACAAAGGAAACAACCATAAGCAATGCAGACAAAGTGGAAAAAAATGTGACTACAATGTTTAAAAATGTTTTAATATCATTTAAGTTTTTACTTTCACTCTTTGATTGTTTAATTACCTATTGTTGACATTCTCACCACACATATTTTAAGAGCCATAAATTTCAAAAATATTAATTATATGCTATTGGAAAAAAATAACGCCATATACAAAGCAATTTAAAACGTTAAAATATTATGACAACCTAAATGTAACTATATGTATTGCTATGTTTTGCAATCATTGTACTTTAAAATGTAACTACTTAATTTGTACGCTTACTAATAAAATATACATCTTTTTGTTAATAATAAAAAAAGCCCAATAAAGAGGCCAATAGCCCCAAAGAGAGGCAATTCCCAAAAGAGGAAAAAAAAAAAAGAGGCAAAGGCCCAAGGATTCCTAGTCAAAAGCTACTAAAAAAAAAAAAAAAAAAAAAAAAAAAAAAAGATTGAGCTATTTCAAAACAATTAGATCAATTATAAGACATCAGTTAGGCCAGGGGAGGCGCGGTGGCTGAGCGGTACAGCGCTTGGCTTCCGAACCGGGGGTCCCGGGTTCGAATCCTGGTGAAGACTGGAATTTTCAGCTTTGGAATCCTTGGGCGCCTCTGAGTCCACTCAGCTCTAATGGGTACTTGACATTAGTTGGGGAAAAGTAAAGGCGGTTGATCGTTGTGCTGGCTACATGGCACCTTCGTTAACCGTAGGCCACAAGGATTCCTAGGATGTAAAGAGCTCGACAACTGAAGTCAAAAGCTAAAAAGCTGAGGTATCCTAACAAAAAAAAAACGTACATGAACGTACATGTGTCTACAACAGAGGACAATAAACAACCTAATGTTATTAACTCTTTCTCTCCTAACTGACTATACCAACGTTGATTCCACCAGAATGTGGTAATTAATTACAGAGAGAAAGAGTTAAAAATTAGAACAAGTTCTGTACGATGTTAACCTTAACTGTTGTGAAAACATGGAACTTATGGTTTTGTTTTATGTGTTTTTGGCAATGTAATTTAAAAAAAATATATTTAGTGTAGCAATTGACCGTGTTAAACAATCTGGACACCTGGCATTATATGGCTCCGCTAACTTGTTTGTCATGTGTGTTATTGTAGTTGAAATAGAAACTAAATGAAAAATGTTCTTTTTTTTAAAAAAAAGACATTTAATTATAACTAACGATGGTCACTTGGTGCACCATTTCTCCGCTAGGGAGGAAGAGAAGTCGAGACCAAAGGAAATATTAGGAGAGCGCCCCTCCACCCTTCTTTTTAACAAACTTCCATCTCTGACTTTGAGCCTCCGATACACACCCTTCTATTGCCTTCCACTTTTGGACGACGTAACAGAGGCGCCCCATGGAAACGCTTCAAAGACCAGCTTAGGCGTCAACTTTCCTTGGCTGACATAGAAGAGAGCACCTGGCTGCATGCGGCGTCGGAACGAGACAGCTGGAGGTCAGTCACTAAGGCTTGGGATACACATTTGAGACCAAAAAAAAACCTGTTGCCGAGGACAAACGCAGACGACGAAAAGAAAATCTAAATCGGCCACCTGCGGACAATGGTTATGCTTGCCCTAGGTGTGGCAAAATATGCAGGTCACAGCTGGGGCTACGCAGCGACGGGAAATACTGCATTCCATATTAATCTTCGGACTCAAAGACAAGCTTTATTATTATTGTTATTGGTCAGCTAACCCTTTCTATGGAGGGCTGCATAAAAATATTTCTTAAATGGGAGGGGAGGTGCACACATATATTGTACGTATATGGAGATATGTGTTACCTTTTTATTTTTTGCGGAGGGGGGGGGGGGCGGACGAGCTACTGTTAGGCGCCTCTGCTGTGTCTTGTGTGGATAAGTCCAAATAACCTAACACCCAAATAAGCAAATCAATTAACACAGGCAAAAGGTCAACAATGCAAAGTTACGATGTCGATGAACAAGTTCAATAATACTGAAGGGAACAGTCGAATGTCGTCAAGCTCAATCTCTCCGTTCATAAAAAAAAAACTGCTTCTTTTTAAAGCCGCCAAAAGCACACATCGTTATGTCGTTGCATTGGGCGGCAAGCTGTGTTCATGAAGACCTGTCACTGGCAATGTCTGAAGCCTCTTCCCACCTGGTGTCCACTTTTCTGAGGTCATCCATAAAACAGTGGGCCCCAAGTTATACGAGGACGTCCCTGTTTACGCTTTCTTCGTATTGGCCTCCATGTCATCGCAACGGTTGGTATGCGTTAATTCATTCTGTCGTATGGCATGTCCCGCAAACCTAATGAGACGCTCGCTCTTAACATCATTAATTCTAGCAAACATAATTGATTCTAACAAACATCAACAATGATTCTATTATCAACATTTATAGGAAACATCATTAGTTATAATAGTCATCATAAATTATGGCAAGCATCAAACATTTTAAGAATATTTATTTAGGAATCATTTTAACGAACATCACAATTGTAATGAACATCAAATTTCTTAGCAAACATCATTAATTCTAGCAAACATCATCAATTCTAGGAAAAAAAAGATTAATTCTAGACAATATCGAAAATTTTAGAAGATATCAGCGTTTGTAGCAAACGTCGATAATTCTAGAAGATTTCAACATTTGTAGCAAACATCAACAATAAAAATATCAAATATCAACACTTGGTTCTTCATTCATTCATATTTCGTTTCGACAATTATTTCTTAAAGCGATACTTAAAGCGACCATTTCTTCTGACCCACGTGATGAGATTCAAGGGAACCTCGTGACTCAGCCCCTGAGAGAGTCAAGACTTGGAACAAATGTTGTTTTAATTGGTTTTAATTAAAGACTAGAGATCGATTCTATGGGGAAATGGGATGGTTCATGGCGTCAAATATATATTTAGGTCCTCCCGTGGATTGGGCCGGCCAGTGTTAATGGATGTAGTCGGCAAAGTTGTCTGGATCAATGCTCGTGGAGGCTCGTGGGGAGACGGACAGTCCAACAGGGTTTACGTTGACGAGTATTTTCTAGTAAATCTAGATGTTTTTATATCACACTGAGATTTCTTCATTCCTATCTCTTGACTAGCTTCTATTTCTAAGTGTATCAGTATTTATAACATTGTTCTCAAAAATACAATTAAGGCGATACTATTTTCTCCAGAAAATGATTATAATTTAAATATGTTTCTGTTCTTGTTATGGAGTGTGTGTGTGTGTTTCTATGCTGACGGTGGGAAGAGGTTAGCGATTGGTTGTGAATGATGCAAGATAAGCGGCATTGTCGTCAGCGGTCTTAGGTAGAGAGACGTTCCAGATTACCAGAGCGAAAGGATGTGTTTTTTGTAGTGAGTTAGACTTTGTTTTAATACCATTTTTAGCGGCCCTCGAAAGGGGAAAAGACGCTATTAGTTTTGTGCGAAATGTCTGTCCGTCTGTCCGTCCGTCCCGTTTAGATCTCGTAAACTAGAAAAGATATTAAAAATCCGACATCACAATATTTTAGACCATTCAAAGTTCTGATGCAACGGCTACTTTTTTTTCTGAAAGCGAAAAATCTAGTTTTTAAAATCAGTTTTGCAAGCAGTTTGTTAATTTAAAAAAAAAGCCCAATAAAGAGGCCAATAGCCCAAAAAAGAGGCAATGCCCAAAAGAGGAAAAGAAAAGAAGCAAAGGCCCAAGGATTCCTAGTCAAAAGCTACTAAAAAAAAAAAAAAAAAAAAAAAAAAGAGATTGAGCCATTTCAAAACAATTAGATCAATTATAAGACATCAGTTAGGCCAGGGGTGGCGCTGTGGCTGAGCTGTAAAGCGTTTGACTTCCGAACCGGGGGTCCCGGGTTGGAAGATATTAAATATTCTTCTTCCTTGTCACTTGCTATAGATGAGTTTTGCAACATAAAAGACACGGATAAGTTGACCCCTTTGTCATGTATGTCTTCCCAAGTTCTAAAAGAAGAACTTGGATTGCTACCGTTCTGGAGACAAACTAGAGGGGATGATAGAGCGTATGCCGAGCAAAAATACCTTGAAGACATTAAAATCGTATAATAACAACTGATTGAGCCAGACAGGAAAAAATAAAGGAGCAACTACGGGGATTCTTCGAAGCAAAATAAATTGCGAAATTCTTACGTTTCACTGAATAATAAGAATCAATGAAAGTAGAAATAAAAATGCAAACTCAGAAATCCAGGATAGAATTAAAGAAAACAATCCAGCTGACTCTTTGGGAATGACCACTAATCTTAAAATGAAGGAACGTGGTGAATCCCTAAAAGTCCTCAAACCAAAACAAGCCCCGGGCCCAGACAAAATATCTAATGACATGCTTCTTCATTTGGGTCCTCAAGCCAAAAGAAAACTGCTACAAATATTCAATGCTAGCTGGAAATCTGGCAGAATTCCAAACATCTGGAAAAAAGCCATTATGATCCCAATACTAAAGCACGGCAAACAAAGAAATAAACTCGATAGCTACCGTCCCATCAGCCTCACTAGCTGTACTTGCAAACTGATGGAAAGAGTGATATAAAGAAGGATGACATGGATCCTTGAGACAAATAACCTACTCACTGAAGCCCAGGCTGGCTTTAGGAAAGGCAGATCAACAGAAGATCAAATCGCCTTTATCACACAAGAAATAGAAGACGGCTTTCAAGAAAAGAAACCAACAACAATTGTGTCGGTTGACTTAGAAAAAGCATTTGACAAAGTCTGGGAACAAGGTCTCTTGCTCAAACTAATCCAGCATCACATATCCCACAGAATGTACAACTGGATAAAGGAATATCTAAATAATAGAAAAGCCTTAGTTTGCATGCAAGGACAAAGAAGCCACACAGTGGGTATAAAAAATGGTGTCCCCCAAGGAGGAGTCCTATCCCCAACACTTTTCCTAATATTCATAAACGATCTAAATCAAAACCTACCAAGAAAAGTTAAAAGCAGCATGTATGCAGATGACCTTGCCTTAATTAGCACAGAAGAATATGTAGGAACATCGAAATTTCGATTACAAGATGCTCTCGATATACTCAATAATTGGTCCAAAGACTGGGTCATGTCCATCAACACAAAAAAGACCACATATACCATATTCTCACTGTCAACAAAACAACAAACAATAAAATTAACATTAGATAAGGAAACTTTAGACAAAAATGACAGCCCTACATACCTTGGAGTCACCTATGACCCGAGACTAACCTGGAAAAGCCAAATAGATAAAACACAGAGACTATCCCTCTTGAAAAAATTAGCTGGCACAGATTGGGGAGCAAATCACAACATGCTGAAAAAGACCTATACCAGTTACGTAAGACCTGTACTAGAATATGGTGCCACAGCATGAGGCTCAGCAGCCCAAACCAACCTAAGAAAAATAGACAAGGTTCAAAATATTGGTCTAAGGATAATGACAGAAGCAATCAAAACAACACCCATAAGAGCTATGGAGGAAACCGCTGCCCTGATCTCTCTGGATAAAAGAAGAGAAATAAAAATCCTTTCCCAATTCACTAAATTGGAAACCATGGAGAGGCACCCACTCAGAACAAAAATCCACAAAACTGGCACCAAAAAAACGTCTCAAAAGGACCAATTTCATACAGAAATCTCTAAACCTAAAAAAGAAACACCAACTTGAAAAAATTACTCTGGAATCCTCGATACACTATAATGAATCTCCACCCTGGGACGAAAGCCCTCTTCCTACTATAAGGGACCATATTGAAAGCATAAAAAGAAAATCTGATTACAGACCAACAGAGCTCAAGAAAATAGTAAACTGTTTTCTACATACAATTAACCCTAGCAATCAGTGGATCAGAGTTTACACGGATGGCTCAACCCATAAAGCCACCACAAATGGAGGAGCTGGAATACTTATCGAATGGCCTGATGGAGGAAAACTAGAAAAATCCATTGCAACTGGAGAGCTCTCTGACAGTCACAGAGCAGAAAGGGAAGCACTAGCACTAGCTGCTACCATCCTAGCAAATCATCCAAATTCCCCACTCAGTCAGATTGTCTTACTAACCGATGCAAAAACAATCCTCCAAAGCCTGCAAACTCTGATTCCTCATATATTAAAAACCTCAGAACAGCACTTACAAAGCTCAACAACAACAGCAAAAAAAACTGTTATTCAATGGAGACCAGCTCATATAGAACTAGAAGGAAATGAGAAGGCTGATACACTCGCCAAGAGTGGGAGAACTAACACACTAATACACTCTGCACTCTATCCAGAAGAATTGAGGAAATTAATCGTAAATAAAATAAATGAGAAATGGACGAGCTCTCATCCAAATCACAAGAAAGATGACGCTTGCTATAAGCTATCCCGACAAGACCAACGTCTAATCTTTCGACTCAGGACCGGACACAACAGAATGAGACAACACATGTACCGGAAGCTCAAAATTGGAACCAGTGAAATCTGCCCATGTGGAGAATCACCAGAGAATGCAGACCACGTCCTCCAAAACTGCTCTCTATACCAAGAGGCCCGTATAAGACATTGGCCCCAAATCACCCCAATAGCAAGGAAACTTTATGGAGAGCTCCCTGATCTGGAAACCACTGCGCAGTTCATCTCATGTATTGGTCTAGTCATCTGAACACTCCAACAGAACAATGAGAACGAAGAAGAAGAAGACTGAATAATACACCAAGAAGCGCTTTTAGACCAAACGATTCAGGCCAAAATAGTTGAGGTCATAAGTTCGGTAATCAAGATTATTAACAGCATCTTGTCAAAATCACGTGACCATCGTCAGTTTAAAGAATTCTTAAGCGAAATGGAAACTCCATAATCCGATCTCCTTCACAATAAAGTGTGATGGCTTTCCAAAGGTAAGGTGTTGAAACGTTTTGGCTTATGCTTGAATAAATAAACATAACAGCGAAGTTAAATGAGCTGAATGTTAACCCACAATGAAATGGAAACCCAGCCGATGTTTGGGTAGAAGATTTGGGTTACTTTTGAAACAAAATATTATTGCAGAAGAGCGGTAAGTTACTTTTTTATTAAAGGTCTAAAGAAATATCGCGATAATATCAGTGCAACTGTTGACACGAATTACTTCAGCACAGTTACAAAAAAATAATAATTCAAAGATGAATCTGTTGACAGTTTTCTATGACAGTTATAAAGAATTACAAACTAACAAAATCATTCTAGCATTACTAGTAAATCAACACATATAGTAACGAAATCCATATTGATCCATTTGAAGTTGATACTGGATTTCTAGAAATGCCATTGATTGAAAGTAAAACTTTGTGGAGTTGAAAATTTAAAGAGTTGAAAAGCAAGTTGGAAGAGTTGAAAGTCCAGAAATGGATGTACGTAACGCAACAAGTGGACATCTTTAACAAAAAATGCCGCGAGTTGATTCGGCGCAAGGAATAATCTTTCAGTTTGCAACATTGAGGTGATGAAGTTGGCATTTCGAGTGCTAGATTCGGATCTACATATTCGTCCGAGCAAGCGTTCTCTTGCATGATATTATTACAAGTAAGAAGTCAACAAACAAATGAAAATTTAGAGTCGTGTTTGAAACTAACAAACAGGTTATGAGCCAAATGTATACAAAATTTTTAAAACCAAAGCCATCGCTCCCATTGAAATTGTTTGCTTAATTGCTTGTTATTGAAGTACAAGTTAGTGTTGCAAATAAATGTTTAACTGCTTTAGTTGCTACCAACATAAACAAAACAATTATCTAATAATGCCATATATATATATATATTATCTAGTTTTGCTGTGAAAATACCACGTATATATGAATAAATAAATATTTTGTCTTATGAAAAAAATTCTTTTTTTTTTTAAATTAAAAATATAGTAATGTGAGTACTGCGTATTGTTGGCAAGAAAAAAAACAACGTTGTGGCTTTTAAAAATTTTGTAAATTGTAATTTTTGGCTCTTCCGACTCAAAAGGTTGCCGACCCCTGGTCTATAGACCTTTTGCTAGTAAGTAAAGTTCCCCTTTCAGACCTTGTGGTCTTCAGACCTTTCGCTAGTAAGTAAAGTAAAGTTGCCCTTTCGGTTTATTTCAAGGTCCCCTACGAACTTTTCAGTTCTTTAATTTTTCTTTAGGTTCCATTATATCGGCTCACCTTTGTTCATATCGATTTGTCTTTTTTTTTAAAACTGAACTCCATTGCAGAGCTGTATTTTAATTTTAATTTTTAGAGACTATACGATTAGGGAAGTGGGTGGGGGGGGGGGGGGGTCGCATCAATTTAAAATTATATATACTCGTGTTTATTTAATTTAAATGTTTGGTTATCCATTTCCTTTCTTTCATCTCTCTCTCTCTCTCTATCTCTCTCTCTCTCTCTCTTGCACACATTTTCTCACCCCTATTTAGCTTCTCTTTCTCTCTTTCTTTCTTTTTCTTTCACTCATGCTCTCTTTATCTCTCTTTTTTTTCGCATTCTCTTTGTTTCTCTCTTTCTATCTCTTTCGCTCTCTTTCACTCTTTCTCTCTCTCTTTCATTCTCTTTCTCTCTTTTTGTAACTCTCTTTCTTCCCCTGGTTCTCTTTCTCTATGTCTCTCTTGCTATTTTAGCATACTGATTCTATTACCACACTTATATAATTATTATTAATTACACTTATATAAGGAAAGTTTCATTCATCTATTTTTGAAAGTTAGATTTTTTCTCTTCTTCCTCTTCTTCATCATCATCTATTTTTTCCTCAACACTCTCTCTCTCTCTCTCTCTCTCTCGATATATATTTATATATAGATAGATAGATAGATAGATAGATAGATAGATAGATAGATAGATAGATAGATAGATAGATAGATAGAACAAAATACAAATTTATGTTAAAAACATTGTGCTAACTGTCTATATTTCGAAGTTTTCGTTTAGACTTATACAAAATTAAAACTGATACATTTAATGTTGATGAAAGTATTTTAAGAAAAACATTGTGTTTTTATTGGGTGATACGATTCCTAGATTCTGGGTATTTTTAACAACAAAGCCTCAACGTCCGATCACGATAGATACCCGAGAGAAATTTATTTTCCATGGCGCGTGGAGGTAATCACTGAGGGCGTAGACAGACAATCAGGACACGATTCTCGGTGGGGGAGGGCGCCACTAGTGATTAGTTCCCTGACGTCAAACATTGTGAGTGTACAGCTTTAGTCAGAAACAGGCGAGATTTCCAGTCAATCACCCGATCACGTCATTCAAACATGTGTTCTATTAGGAAAGATGACATCATTTATATATGCGCTCTTCTAAAAAAAAAAAAAAAAGACATCGCAAGTTCATCATCCGATTACGTCATCTAAACGTGTGTTCTTCTAGAATGCCTCCATCGCGAGGCCACCGTGCATTACTTCCTTTATAAGTGCGCTGTTATCGAACATACAAGGTTATCATTAGATGTGTATATAGACAATAAACCATTTTTATTAGAAACCCATGAATCTAGTACCACTACTTACATTTAGTCATTGTCGTAGCTAACGATTTAGGGCCCCGGGGGGGGGGGATTTTCGTAGAGGCCCCTACATTTTGACACTCGACATCATGCCATGAGATAATGGCGTAATATTAAATGTAAAAACTAATTCCAGACACTCATTTGGGGGGGGGGGGGGCTCATGTGGGGGCCCGGGGAGATTTTCAAGTTTGGACTCCTCCCACCCTGGCTACGCCAATACATTAAGTCATTAGAAGTTTATTTAATAACAACTATTAAATATCTTGCTGCATAAATGAGACATGAAATGAATCTAGAATTCTAGATGTTCGACCGTGAGACGATTGCGTAACATGAATTTCGCACGATTTATCTCTGAGAAGGTTTGATCCTCACAAATAAGTGTTTGTAATTACATTGATCATCGCTAGCGTTTGTTACCGGAGATTTAGAAAAAGTTTCTGCAAGCAAGTCACTAAGTTACAGTTGCAGCTCTGTCTGGGCACTTGACACATTGGCCGCGGACGGTCTTGAAACGACAACTATTGTTCGAGTTGAACACGATCCTCATCACAGGGTCCAGACTGAACACCTTGCCACATAGATTTTGTTGGTGAATGAAGCCATATGAAGCGCATTGTCACAACCTTACTAATGGGTCGGCTACCAGTTCGGCATAGGATTTCTTTGATTGAGACCCGATCTCTATAACTGACTCCTAAAATCCGTCTTAGCCATCTTTGTTGAGCTACATTTAGTGTTTTTTTTTAAATTTCGGCACATGACCATCCACTGCACTTTATTAATGGAGCCCAGCCACTGGTAGAAATGTGTAACAACCTCTCTTGGCTACGCTCTTGGAATTAGGTGACTGTAGTTTGCTTAAGATTTTATATCGAAAAGGGAAGTTTTATCGTCAAAATCATCTGTTTTAAACTAAAAATTCTCTGGAGTTTTTTTTAACAAATTCAAAGCCCCCTTAGCTACGCACATAGGATTTGGTGACTGTAGTTTGCTTTAGAATAATATTGAAAAAAGAGGTTTTTCAACCTCAAAACTCTGTAGGGGGATTTTAAACTCAAATCCATCTGGAAGGGTTTTAAATTTTTAAAAAAAGTCCTCTGGAGCAGGTGGGTTTAAACTACCCCCCCCCCCTTGGCTTGGCTACTCTCATAACTGATGTATGGATAGTCTTATATTGAAGTGGAGGTTTTATCGTAAATTTCAGAGGGGGTTTTTAAATCAAAATCTTCCTTAGATATGCTCTTGGAATTTGGAGATTGTCGTTTGCATTTTTTGTTTTGTTTTGCTTTATAGAAGAGGGGGGTTTAACTGCAAAAAACTCCTGGTAGGTGGTTTTAAACTCAAATCCCCCTTGGCTGCGCTAGGGCAAGTGATGGTTTAGTATTAAAATATCTCCTAAAATAAACAAAATCCCCTTAACAGTGAAAGTTTTACTCATGGTTATATCAGAATCTGTTCAACAAAACTTCTCAAAGATATTTGTAGGCTACCTTTTTTTTAATATAATTTCGAACAGTGGCTTTTTAAATTGTTTTGCAGACGAATAAACTGAAAAAAACAAAGCCAGGAATTCTCTTGATTAATGTTGAAGATAACAAAACAAACAGAACAAATCTAAGACAGAATACAAAACACGTGAAGATTCAATTAACAAACTTTTCTTTTTTGTCCACAAAAAAAAGTAATGCATACATTAATATTAATTTGTCAACATCCTAATTAGATAAAGTTAATTAATCTTCATATTTTGTGATACATGTAATGAAAAACCATAAACTTTATGAGCAGCGTAGAAGTGCTTGATGTTATTATGATAAGCATTGTGGGAAGAAGAAAAAAACATTCATACGAGCTACATACAGTCAAGTGACATACATTCGTATCCAATTAATCGGGCTTCTGGTTAACCGAACCAGACTCCAAATTTTAAAGTACCGACAATGTTCGTGTAATCGGACCATTTACTTATTATTAAGTTCAAAAAGATCGCGTCCGATTAACCGGAGTCCACTTATATGGAATGGGGTATGACGTAATATGGATGATGGAGAAAGGGATTCGAGAGTAAGAGACCAGCAGACGAACAGAAAGATCGTATGTGTGTAAGAACAAAGTGTGTGTGTGAGTGAGAGAGAGAGAGCGTCAGACGAGAGAGTACGGAAGGTGATCGTCTGATCCTGAGTAATGCAACTCACTCTCAAATAGGTCACGAAGTTTAAAGCTCGTATCACATGGGAAATGATGTAGACATCTATTAGCCATCATGTAACTGTTCAAAGTCGGTGACAAGCTTTCAATTACCACTTTAAACAGTTAAAACTACTTTCGGAGATTCTGTAACAAGATTTTAAAATATTTATTTTGCTTTTAAAAAAATATGATGTGACCAATAAATGTTGGATCTAGCTGGTTTTACTTATGACACTAACTGGGGACTATCCATAACATAAAAAATATTTTTTGATTGTGTTGATGTGGCCTAATTGTCAGGCAGATAGCATTACGAGGCTCACATTGTTGTCGCAATGGTGTACGACTTCCGAAAATCCAACTATTGTCGTAAAGTTTGCCCAGTGTTTATATTGAACGAATGAAGAGAACGACAAGCTGACGTCTGTT
The DNA here is from genome assembly GCA_036873155.1 of Biomphalaria sudanica. Taxonomy (NCBI): domain Eukaryota; kingdom Metazoa; phylum Mollusca; class Gastropoda; family Planorbidae; genus Biomphalaria; species Biomphalaria sudanica. The sequence continues at coordinate 742,171 of JAZGLO010006678.1, read as the reverse complement.
CTATTGGTCTTACTCTAGCGTCAATGTTTGACGAGGGTATTTGGCGTTTGGCGTGATGACCATCTTGTTACCTGGTTGTTCTGGCGTCTCGTGTTTCCAAGGTAACATTGATGAAAGGAAGCGGCTGTTTTCGGCTGACGGGTTTCTGATGAAACCACGACATGGTCTGTCCTAGTTGTTAACAGAAGTCACGTGTGTGAGAGTTGAAGGGGAGACGACTCAGAGACGTAAGGGCGTAACGACGTGTTTTTGCAGTGAGTTACCTTCTCTTTAAATCTCATCTCATTTCGTTACTACTAGATCTGCATCTCATCTCAGTTTGAATCTGTATATATTATGAATATAAGTTTCATTCAGTTTTGCTTTCATAAGGAGGTTTGTTCATATTATTTAAAAGTCAGTTGATTTAAATATCATCTCATTTTGTTACTACTAGATCTAGATCTCATCTCCAGATCATCATCATCATCATCAAACTCCATTTGAGTGAGGGCTTGAGAGGCTCAAATCCTTTCTTGCAAAAGCCCTGGACAGAAACCCTGCTGTCTTGCGTAGTGCATAAATTTCGCCATACAGGTCGAGAAGTTTTGGTTTCCCAGACCTGTCGAGATGAATCAGTACATATTATTAATAAAAGTGATATTTAAATTTGTTTAAAAGGAAGTCTCGTCAAGTTTATTTCACTAAGGACTTTTTACGCCTGCGTCGGCTGAGCTGTGCAAGCTGTTTGGCTCAACAAAGCAACGAATGAACATTAATACTGGTTTCCCTCAAAACTTCTGACCAGATCTAGATGTATAATGAAGCCTTAAAAGATCAGTACCATTGGATTCGATGATTTTTTGGCTCTGATACGGCCAGTGACATGTGGAGTAAGTTGACATCGGCTTGGTGATGAGTCCAGATTTACACGCGCATTACAAGAGTAGCCTGTCACTTTTCAATCTTCGTTCATACTATTGAGAACGCCAGGGGGAGTTATCATCTGCCCTGTCTTCCTAGATAATGATATTAAAGTAATGTCTTCATATCTCTTTGACCAGATTTACACGCATTACAAGAGTAGTCTATCGCTTCTCAATCTTCATTCATACTATTGAGAACGCCAGGTAGAGTTATCATCTGCCCTGTCTTCCTAGATAATGATATTAAAGTAATGTCTTCATATCTCTTTGACCAGATTTACACGCATTACAAGAGTAGTCTATCGCTTCTCAATCTTCATTCATACTATTGAGAACGCCAGGTAGAGTTATCATCTGCCCTGTCTTCCTAGATAATGATATTAAAGTAATGTCTTCATATCTCTTTGACCAGATTTACACGCATTACAAGAGTAGTCTATCGCTTCTCAATCTTCATTCATACTATTGAGAACGCCAGGTGGAGTAATCATCTGCCCTGTCTTCCTAGATAATGATATTAAATTAATGTCTTCATATCTCTTTGACCAGATTTACACGCATTACAAGAGTAGTCTATCGCTTCTCAATCTTCATTCATACTATTGAAAACGCCAGGTGGAGTAATCATCTGCCCTGTCTTCCAGATAATGATATTAAAGTAATGTCTTCATATCTCTTTCACAATCGTCACTGGAGTTGTTGTTTGTGATTGGACCCAGGGCCGCCGCTTCCTATTGTGCAATGTGTGCATTGCACGCAGGAGGCCGACTTTAGAGGGCGGCCGAATCATTATGCCAAGATTACTTTAAAAAAAAATTAGTTAACAAAAATTTTTAAATATTTTATATAACTTCTAATTATTCCATTATCCTTTGAAAATATAAACGATATTCGTATATAAGAAATTATTTTTGAAACTAGAACCAAAAAATAGAGCAGTGTACGAGGGAATGCCACGGGTTTTTCCATAGGCACCTACTCATTTCTGGCCATGAATTTTCGCGGTTGTTGTAACATTTGTTTGAGTCAAATAGCCCTCTTATCTTCTTATCTTATATAATACAGACGTTACTTCAAAAAAGAAGATGATTACGTCCTACGCGTCATGCATTTACTCACTATAAGTAGATCTATTACCGGTAATTAAAAAGTCAAAAAAGGGGTGTTATGGAGTGTGTGTGCTTCCTTGGAGGCGGTAATAATAGGTTAAGCGATTGATTGGTGGATATGCAGTGACGATGATAGAATTAGCGTGCCTAGTGCAAATGTGAGACGATCTTAAGACATGAAAGAGTAAAGACTTTTTTTTTGTGAGGTAGATTTTGTTTAAATATCAGTTTATTTTATTACTATTAGATCTATATTTCATCTCAAGTTCAATCTTGAAAAAAAAACAATTATATTGAGTTTTTGTTCACAAAGAAGTTTGTTCAAGTTTTCTAAAGTTTAGTTATTAACAAATATAAAACGCCTACAACTGTTCAGTTGTACTAGCCGTCTTGAGCTACAAGTTAACAACCAACCAACGAGAAGGGGGGGGGGGCGAAAAAAAATGTTCAGACCCCTCGCCGATTTGAGTAGAAACCTGCCGTATCCTCAGTTCTACCTTTAGGGGGAACTTTTTACAAGGCTTACAAATTATTATGTAAAACAAGACGTCAATTTGGTTTCTATCATTTCTATACCCAGCAGTGTTGTTTAATTCAAGAAGGCTTATCATGTCTATACCCAGCAGTGTTGTTTAATTCAAGAAGGCTTATCATGTCTATACCCAGCAGTGTTGTTTAATTCAAGAAGGCTTATCATGTCTATACCCAGCAGTGTTGTTTAATTCAAGAAGGCTTATCATGTCTATACCCAGCAGTGTTGTTTAATTCAAGAAGGCTTATCATGTCTATACCCAGCAGTGTTGTTTAATTCAAGAAGGCTTATCATGTCTATACCCAGCAGTGTTGTTTAATTCAAGAAGGCTTATCATGTCTATACCCAGCAGTGTTGTTTAATTCAAGAAGGCTTATCATGTCTATACCCACAGTGTTGTTCAATTCAAGAAGAGGCTAAATGGAAAATAAAAACCTAAAAGTTGTGACTAAGTTTCTTGTTTTTTTTTAACTACATTCTAAAAACAAAACAAACGGACCTCACTATTGGAGCCTACATCGCTCCTCTGTGCACCAGCTTTTAAATGGGGCTCGAACGAAAGTGTTGTTATCTAGAGAGTCTCCACCCGGGAATGTGAGAATCACTGCCTTACTATGTTTTATTTTAAGTCATTGTTTAAGTGACGTGTACTTTGGATTATTTACTTTGGTTTAAACTAAAGAAAAATATTAAGGGCTGAGTTGCTTCATTTGTTGGATAAATAACCCTAACTCTGAATCCGTGTATGTCCGATGATTGTGGATACAAAGCACATCTCTCCAAAATACAAGGGGGATAATTAGCATGAACGTATTCGAGCGTTGAAAAAGTTCCGGTGGCTTTTGTATTTATTCTTATACTTTAACTTACAATAACAAACACGTGAACATACTCACGTCCAGACCATAGAACTATTATAACACTATTGAGCAGTCAAAGTTTTCGAGAAATTGTATATAGATCATGATCATTTCCGATGTTCGTTGTAATATAGCCGCCGCAGCTCATCAATTATAATCGTCGCGAATACAGGAGTATAAGCGAGTAGTCATATAACGAGATTAGTTTTTACTGTTGATTACAAAGAACTAATAATTCAGATTTCTGTAAGCACGTATATTCAAATTTGTTCCTAGGGCATGGCTTATAGTTGTATTTGAGGGATACAACAGCGGTGCAAATATGCAAGGAAAAAATGGAATGGTCTACAAAAAAATGGATTTAAATCAAAGGCCACATTTGGAACAGCGTCCAGCTCAGTCTTAATGGAATTGTTTTTTAGAGAAAAAAAGAGGGGGGGGGGGGAGGGCGGCATTTTTAATTTCGCACGCAGGCGGCCACAACCCTCGCGGCGGCCCTGATTGGACCCTAACCCTTAACTTACCTTTTATTGCCCAGCAATTAGATCTGTTGTCTCGGCTGATGAATTAGTGTATTCACCAAGTACTTAAAAAGTAAAAGGATTGTTTCCCTTGTCAGACCTTGTGATCTATAGGGCAGATGATGTAAAGGTCAGCGGTTTCTGTGGCATAAGGTTAACGAGAGTGTTATGTGGCCAGCACAACGACCAACCGCCTTTACTTTTCCCCGACTAATGTAAGGTAGTCATTAAAGATTGGTGCACTCAGAGGCGCCCAAAGATCCCGAAATTAAAAATCCCAGTCTTCACCAGGATTCGAACACGGAACCTCGGTTCGGAAGCCAAGCGCTTTACATGTTTCGGATGTTCCTTCAGATTCTGAAGATAATTACATCCTAGCCCAATCCTCCCGCAGGAAAACGTGGGATGGCTGCGGACAGAATTCGAACCTTAGACCTTTGAGACCATAAGACAAGGCAACCAGTCTACAGCTCAGCACCAAAAAAAAAAAAGTTAGCTAGATGATAAAGAAGGAGAGTTCGAAAGCTCTTTGAATTTGACTCTTTGTCCTGCATGACATTCAGAAACAAATTATCAAGTCTCTTAAACTGTAAGATCTTTTAACAGTCCTCTCTTGAAGCAAGATGGCGTACTATGTTCACATAAAACAGGGGTTCTTAACCTGTGGGTCGCGACCCCCTTGGGGGTCAATTGACGATTTGCCAGGGGTTGCCTAAGACCATCGAAAATAAGGATTGTTATTGTTTATTCTTCTATTGCTGTATGTGTGTGTGTGTGCGGGGGTCGCGTAAGAGTGGGGGATCGTAAAAAGGGGTCGCTGAGCATAAAAGGTTGAGAACCGCTGACATAAACCATAGCTATACGTTTATTAAATCTTTATATCCACGTATGTTTTCGAGTCCATGGCGTGGCCTTTGTAATTGGGTGTAAGTGCTGATATCTAAATAAAAGTGATTAACTTCACGCCACGAGTCAATAACTTTTTTATCTTTTCATTTCACTCACCTTCCAACCTATTTTTTAAAAACACAAAACTGGGTCAAGGACGACTACTTTGTGTTCTGTTTTTTTATTTATTTTTATTTTTTTTTGTACTGGTTGATTGACTAATGATTCTTGGAAAGCAATTTAGTTGTCTGAAACAAGCAGATGTATTTCATTCCGTCGTCTAACTCAAAGGTTGCGTCTGTCATGTGAAATTAATAGATTAATTATCACACTATATGCGTACAAATAATTATATCTTTAGCCGTGTTTTCAATCACTTCAAGAATTAGATCTCCCCCCCCCTCCCTCCCATTATTTAAGCTAAGTTTTCTAGGCACTCGAAGTGTGTTAAAATATCTCAGGCTAACGGTCAGTAGCCAGGTGTGAGATCTGGAGAAGTCTTGACCTTCTGTAACATCGCTTTCGTGGACTCTTCTCTTCCCCTTTTTTTTTTTTCTTATTGCTTCTGCCAGTGAAGGGTTTCCTACGACCCCAGGCCTGTTCCGGTCCAGTGAAAGAGTTGAGTAATTTTGAGAGTATACTGAATTTTATATGATTCGTTATAACTTGCGCAAGCGCAGTAAACACATACTGCTATATGGGCTGAAGTTCTTTTTTTTTTTTTTTTTTTTTAAAGGAAACCTCAGAATTTGCGCTATTCAATTTTAGCTTTATCATCATAGGAATCCTTGGGCCTTAGGCCTCTTTTCTTCTCTTTGCCTCTTTTTTGGGCTTAATGTGCCTCTTGTATGGGCCATCTTGCCTCTTTTGTGGGCTTTTTTTTTTTTTTTTTTTTTCCAATATGTTTTTATTTGTAAGTTCTCATAATTCACAAGTATTAAATCATAAACAATCGAAAATTGATTAACCTAAAAATACAACAATAGTAACAGAAACATTATTTAATATCAAAGATATACTACCTAACCATCCTGGCCATTGAATCCATAAAAGACAGAACAATGATACAAGTATCCTCTACCCCAGAACAATCAACACAATATCAAATATCCCTGACCCCCATTTCTGGAAAACTACCTGAGCATTGTACAAGTATATGAAAATCAAACTAGGTAATTCTCTACCCTAAATTTCATTATTTTTCTGAATGTCAATTCTAAGTGATTAGGATGAAAAACCTTATTATTATGTAGAGCTTTGAGCCAGCTAGCCCAAACAAGGTTCCTGTATTCGGAAACAATAATTAAGTTAAAGTTATGTATCATTTTATTTTTTAGTTTTGGCAGCTTGTTTAATACAATTGACAAGTTAACATTTACATAGTTGCCACAGTTTGCTTCTAATAAGTCCCTTACAGTACTTCTAACTTGAAGGAATAATGGACATTCCAAATACATATGTTTCTCATTGTCAGCATTTTCAAGAAGGCATAATATACAGGCACGGTCATTTGCTCGTCTTCTAACCATAGGGGTCATCCCAAAGATAAGTCTATAACTTATCTCTCTAGCTTTTGGTGGGATATGTTTGCTGTGTAGGTTTATGAATGTGTCCTTTTTTTTTAAATTAATTTTGTGTCCATATCTTGTACATATTCGTAAAACTTTTAACCCCAAAATATTGACCTAAAACAGGTTAAGTCAATTCAGAATATCTTGTTTTTAAGATATGGGAATGCGGAATAATTTTATTAAACAATTTCAAAGACAAACGTCTGGTCATTTATTTTTAAACATAATAACACTCTTTATTACGCAATGATAATAATGAAGCTTGTCTTCGAGTCCGAAGGTTAATGAGGAATGCGGTATTTTACATGGCTACGCAGTCCTACCTTCGACCTACATGTTTGTGTGTGTGTTTCTATGGGGACCGTGCGAAGAGTTTAGAGATAGGTTATGGATGATGAAACATAGGCGGCATTGTCGTCACTTGGTCTTAGTTAGGGGAGACGACTCCAGAACGTGAGACTGAAACGTTGTGTTATTGTAATGAGCTACATTTTGTTCATGATATATTACTAAAGTCTACTACATTTTTTTCCATTTGATTTAATTTTGTCTATATTTTTAATAAATTTCTATTTAGTTTGTTGACAAAAGGAAGTTATTCAAGTTATTTGAAGTTTTATTAGTTAAGATACATTACGCCTACAACGGTTTAGTTGTCTACCAGTAATTTGGTGCTACATGTCAACGACCGGTAACAACATGGGTGGTCGTAGGGGCGCCCTAAAAATCCTGAAATTAAAAATCCCAGTCTTCACTGAGATTCGAACCCAGGACCCCAGATTCGGAAGCCAACCGCTTAACTACTCAACCACAGCGCCCTAAACTGATTATAGTACGTGATGCAAAAGTTAAAAAGGGATCACAAACATATATGGGGGATATCTTCTTCCTCTTCTTCGTTCTCATTTTTCTGTTCAGATGACTAGACCAATATATGAGATAAACTGCGCAGTGGTTTCCAAATCAGGAAGCTCTACATATACATATAGTTTTCTTTCTATATGGGTTTTTGGGGGGCCAGTGTCTTGTACGGGCTTCTTGGTAAAGAGAACAGTATTGGAAGACATGGTAAGCATTCTCTGGTGACACTCCACATGGGCCGATTTAACTGGTTCCAATTTTGATATATATAGTTGTCTCATTCTATTGTGTCCGGTCCTGAGTCGAAAGATTAGACGTTGATCTTGTCGGGATAGCTTATAATAGGCAATATCTTTCTTGTGATTTGGATGAGAGCTTGTCCATTTCTCATATATATAATTTACTATTAGTTTCTTTATTTCTTGTGCAAAGTGTGCAGATGTTGAATTGTATAGGTGATGGATGTAAGGCAAAAAAGATCAAGCTAATGAAGGAGAATATTTTTGTTGAAAAAAAAAGATTTATTTGATTAGAATTCTTCAAAGATGTATAAATCTCAAAGGGATGCTTTGTCTTCGGCTTAAGAATACCGGGTAAATGTCTCAGTGATGTATTCCCGTCTGCTAGCTGCCACGCATTGCATGGAATGGATAATCTCCCCTAGAGACTTTGTATCGTGTCTTATTGGAGATTGATGAACGCATTTCAATTTGTTTTGTCATTTTAAGTTGAAAATTTATTTAAATCAATATAAGTATGGACGGGGGAGAAATAAAACGTAGTCAATTATCTAAGGGGACAAAACCCTACATATTTAGGCGTATATATGATTAAGTTCCCCTTTCAGACCTTAAGGTCTTTAGGGCAGATAATGTAAAGGTCATCTGTTTCTGTGGCCTACGAGGGTGTCACGTGGCCAGCACAACGACCAACCGTCTTTACTTTTCCACAACTAATGTCCGGTACCCATTCAAGCTGGGTGGACTCAGAGGCGCCCGAAGATCCCGAAACGATTGATTACGGAACTATTAATATCCTTTGTTGATATCAAATAAAATAATTAATTACTAATAATTAATTGACTAATTGTTTTTTTTAAATTGAGTCATGTCTTGTCTAATAAATAATTGTGCAGAGTTTCAACTTGATTCTAGAACAGCTGTGGGAGAAATAACGCGAACAAGCATTTTACCAGAGTGGGTTGATATAAGCTTTGTAAAAAAAAAAAAAAGATGCTCCGTTATGCACTGTGAGCAGAAGTCAATGGTTGGATCATGCCCGCAGGTCGTTGTTTGGGCATCCACGCTGTCTTCTTGATTAGTATAAACTTACTGTGTTGATCAGTGGATATCGCAATCACCAAGTTGGATTTAGCACCGTGTATTTTTATTCTGTAAGATGTCAGAATCGTCTTTTCAGTAGATTTGGAAGGGAAAGGGCGGGGGGGGGGGGTAAGGTTGGGATGGAGGTGGAGGGATTGGATTTTTTGACTAAGCACATCAACTTTTTTTTTTCATATTGTAGTCTGTACGTCCCACTTCATGGGAAATTTGTGGTTCAATATAACGAAAAAATTGTGTAACTAAAACGGCTGGACTTTGAATAGCCGTATAGACTAGAAATTTTTTATCGAGCTGAACCTCTAAAGGGAGCGGTAACATTTACATAGTTGTAATATTCCCCCCCCCCTCATATGTTCACACACAAAAAAAGATTAAACTGTTGCATGATGGGAGCATGGCATATAGAAAAGCAGTTGGCTAAGAATGGCCTCTGAAAGTGACAGCTGGAGAGTCTCGCGGGGGTCGCTATTCACACGAGACCCAAAGATGACCACGTCGCTGAAGACTAGCACAGAAGTCGAGAAGAAAATATAAATAAACCCCTTGCGGACAACGGCTTTGTCTGCACGAGTTGTGGCAAATTATTCAAGCTGCAACTGGGTATGTGCGGTTTTGAGAAATGCTCCAGTCATCCTCAGTCGTCAAAATCGAAGAAAGTCTTATTATCATTATTGAGCAATTAATTGCTTTTAAGATGGATACTTTTTTTTTTCAAAGTTATCCATACAATTGAATGTTTTCATCGAGTCTGCTTAAGGAAAAAGGTCTTTAAGACTATTCTAATGCCTCTATTCAAATATAATAAATGCCTTGAAAAGTGTACAGTTTTGACAGAAATTGGCAAAAACAAAAATAAAAATATCTCTGGAGATTCAGTAAATTATTAGTAGCAAGATTTCTCTAGATTGAATAAAAAAGATGAATTGTTTCAAACCATATACTGGCTACTTATCATTCTTTTCAGGGCAATTTTATCCTTTTTTTTAAATTCAATTCCATGACATCCTGTTATGCAAGATGATATCCCACAGATCCATCACTTCCTGTTTTTTAATTGCAGTAGCAGATGATCAATTCTTTATATACACTAGATCTCCTTTGCATGTCTGATATAACAACTATTTTAAACATTATAAATGAATATTTAAATAGAATTATTTTGCGAAACTATAATATTTATACATCAGTTGAGCTCTGCATTCACTGAGTTATTATCATAATAATTCACCTAGCTTTAAATGAGGGTATATTTAAAAAAAATTATAATGTAAATAAAAGAAAAAAAAGCTTAAAATTTAAGAGTATTCACATTTATAGTTTCATCAATTGAGTAGGTTAAAAAATAATAGTTATCTATTGCATCCAAATGTATGTATACTCAAAGTAAACAGGGGCCGTGATCACATAAATTAAGATGTTAATAGTTGCCTCCCTTTTTTTCTAGCACTACAAGTGCTATCAGGTCTAAAAAGCAATCTTAATATGCCATCATGCCCCCACCTGACCTTTGAGTTATCGTACTTGAAAGGAAACTCTCGTGGTAGATCTAAATAGTTAAAGATTGCTATCAAATCGTTTTTCAAGTAAAGAAAGAAAAGGCTGTATGTTTTAGGAATGTATGGAACAGTCTTATTAAATGGAATCTGGCTGTGTTAAATAGTTAGATCCGATTTTCATACAGATACAGTTAGATACAGTGATGAATGATGAATCATCAAGGTATGGACGTATGGTGATATGATTAGATACAGTAGAACGTCGTTTATCCGACTCAATTGGGACCGGACACCGTTCGGATACGCGATTGTTCGGATAACCGAAAACCGAAGCGATCCATGCAGTATATGCAACCGGACACTATACGAATATTGACGCCTATAACGGGATATTCCTCACCTTGGGTTTTTCCGTTACTTTTCGCCTCGCGCGAAACAACTGTTGAGCATTGCCTGTTCGAAAACGTATTCATACAGTATATGTGCATTACAGTACATGTGGTTGATAAAAAAAAAAAAACAAAAAAAAAAACGTCCGGATATTTGACGCTCCGGATAATAAACGTTCGGATAAACGACGTTCTACTGTACAGTGATGAATGGTGAATCATCTAGTTATAGACTTATGGTGGTATGATTAAAATACGGTGATCAATGATGAATCATTAACGTATAGACTTATGGTAGTATGATTAAAATACAGTGATCAATGATGAATCATTAAGGTATAGACGTATGATTAGATACAGTGATGAATGATGAATCATCAAGGTATAGACGTATAGTGGTATGATTAGATACAGTGATGAATGATGAATCATCAAGGTATGGACGTATGGTAGTATGATTAGATAGAATGATGAATATTGAATCATCAAGGTATCGACATATGGTAGTATGATTAGATACAGTGATGAATAATGAATCATTAGGCTATGGACTTAGGGTGTTATGGTTAGAGAGAGTGATCAATGATGAATCATCAAGGTATGATGGTATGGTGGCAAGATAAGATACAGTAATGAATGATAAATCATCAAGGTATGGAAGTATGGTGGTATGATTACAGTGATAAATCATCAAGGTATGGACGTCTGACTGTATGGTGATACAAGCCATGAGATATAGTTCGGATGGACTGAAACGGACAATTTGCTACTTTTATTATCGAAATTTTAAGCAGTTCTCTATGTTCTTGCTGTGATCATTTCCGTTTCTTTATTGCCTGATATTGTTCTTATATTAACAATGATACAAAACAGAATCCTCTTGCCGGAGATGAATATAAATAACTTGACAACACACTGAATAAACATCTGTGTCCTTTATTCTTTCCTTTATTAAACATCTTCAATCTAAACATATATGTAGACTTTCAATTCAATACCAATCTATTGATAGTATTAAACTTTTTACTAAGACAACTTCAACTGCTATAATTTATTATTTAAACAACTTAACGATACAACTTCAACAAATGGACCTGCAGTAGCTTAATAACTTAATAACTCACGAGACATTCACTATGCAAGGCCCCGACTAAGTAGTTTTTCCCTAATTTATACTTTTCTAAACCGTACTTTTAAGAATCATAGAAACTGCTATCCTAAATATTTTATTAAGTATGTCCTTCTAGAAACTGACGTATGCTATTTCACTGATCTCTTTCCCTGATTGGATAGCTATAATTAAGGCGTGTTTGTTCTGCGTCTTCTATATTATGACCCAGGCTTCTAGAAACTGGTCGAATTAAGTCACAGTATCGATTCTTGACACTTACCAATGTCAACAAAATTCACACTTCCTGTCCATTTCCTCTCTTTCTGTTTCCAAATTCTTAGAGTTATTTCAAATTAAAATGGGATTTCTCAGAAATTATGTATTAATATTCATCATAAACTACATATTATGGGACATGAATTGATTCATGAAAGACAATGTATTCCATAACATTGTCTCCCCTATATGTTCACTAATAGAGTGTCCATCTTTTCCCCATAGTGTTTTATTGCCAAACTGTATATTGAATGTCAAAATGTAGAGATTACCTGTTTCTACATACTTTAGTACGAAAGGCCAAGACAAACTCTCAATCAGACAATAAGGCTGACATTCAGACAGACAGACAGTCAGACAGATAGCTAGAAATGAAATATCCAAATTTAGGTTTGTAACTTTTTTCCCCCTTTCCTTCTTTTTTAAATGTTTCTTAAAAGAGTTATCTTCCCATCGATGCTTTACCAGAATAATTTTCTTGTCTCCCTTTGCGTCCATGTTAGTGCCTATCAACGCCCCCCCCCCCCCCTTTTTTCCCGACATTTCCGATTACACAAAAGGTTGATACTCGATGTCATTCCACTCTGACCCTGTGACAACTCCGCGTGACAGTCTTATATCTCCCGCTGAACACATTCTCCCAGTTCTCACCCCCCCCCCTCTCCCAAAATGTCATTTCGAGACTCTACGTCTGTTTCCACTCGTTCGTTCATCGGTTCCTCTGATCGTAGTCTTAGAAACATATTATTGTTTATAATTACCTAACAGACTAGCATTATGTCCAGCAGAAAGTGTGTTAGCTGAGCTAGTGATTGCAGACCAGCATTATGTCCAGCAGAAGGTGTGTTAGCGGAGCTAGTGATTGCAGACCAGCATTATGTCCAGCAGAAAGTGTGTTAGCTGAGCTAGTGATTGCAGACCAGCATTATGTCCAGCAGAAAGTGTGTTAGCGGAACTAGTGATTGCAGACCAGCATTATGTCCAGCAGAAGGTGTGTTAGCGGAGCTAGTGATTGCAGACCAGCATTATGTCCAGCAGAAAGTGTGTTAGCGGAGCTAGTTTTCAGACCAGCATTATGTCCAGCAGAAAGTGTGTTAGCGGAGCTAGTGATTGCAGACCAGCGTTATGTCCAGCAGAGAGTGTGTTAGCGGAGCTAGTGATTGCAGACCAGCTTTATGTCCAGCAGAAAGTGTGTTAGCGGAGCTAGTGATTGCAGACCAGCATTATGTCCAGCAGAAAGTGTGTTAGCGGAGCTAGTGATTGCAGACCAGCATTATGTCCAGCAGAAAGTGTGTTAGCGGAGCTAGTGATTGCAGACCAGCATTATGTCCAGCAGAAAGTGTGTTAGCGGAGCTAGTGATTGCAGACCAGCATTATGTCCAGCAGAAAGTGTGTTAGCGGAGCTAGTGATTGCAGACCAGCGTTATGTCCAGCAGAAAGTGTGTTAGCGGAGCTAGTGATTGCAGACCAGCGTTATGTCCAGCAGAAAGTGTGTTAGCGGAGCTAGTGATTGCAGACCAGCGTTATGTCCAGCAGAAAGTGTGTTAGCGGAACTAGTGATTGCAGACCAGCATTATGTCCAGCGGAAGGTGTGTTAGCGGAGCTAGTGATTGCAGACCAGCATTATGTCCAGCAGAAAGTGTGTTAGCTGAGCTAGTGATTGCAGACCAGCATTATGTCCAGCAGAAAGTGTGTTAGCGGAGCTAGTGATTGCAGACCAGCGTTATGTCCAGCAGAAAGTGTGTTAGCGGAGCTAGTGATTGCAGACCAGCATTATGTCCAGCAGAGAGTGTGTTAGCGGAGCTAGTGATTGCAGACCAGCGTTATGTCCAGCAGAAAGTGTGTTAGCGGAGCTAGTGATTGCAGACCAGCTTTATGTCCAGCAGAAAGTGTGTTAGCGGAGCTAGTGATTGCAGACCAGCATTATGTCCAGCAGAAGGTGTGTTAGCGGAGCTAGTGAATGCAGACCAGCATTATGTCCAGCAGAAAGTATGTTAGCGGAGCTAGTGAATGCAGACCAGCATTATGTCCAGCAGAAAGTGTGTTAGAGGAGCTAGTGAATGCAGACCAGCATTATGTCCAGCAGAAAGTGTGTTAGCGGAGCTAGTGATAGCAGACCAGCATTATGTCCAGCAGAAAGTGTGTTAGAGGAGCTAGTGAATGCAGACCAGCATTATGTCCAGCAGAAAGTGTGTTAGCGGAGCTAGTGAATGCAGACCAGCATTATGTCCAGCAGAAAGTATGTTAGCGGAGCTAGTGAATGCAGACCAGCATTATGTCCAGCAGAAAGTGTGTTAGCGGAGCTAGTGATAGCAGACCAGCATTATGTCCAGCAGAAAGTGTGTTAGCGGAGCTAGTGATTGCAGACCAGCATTATGTCCAGCAGAAAGTGTGTTAGCGGAACTAGTGATTGCAGACCAGCATTATGTCCAGCAGAAGGTGTGTTAGCGGAGCTAGTGATTGCAGACCAGCATTATGTCCAGCAGAAAGTACGTTAGCGGAGCTATTGATTGCAGACCAGTAATGTCTATTGGAAAAAAGTTTCTCAATGTTCTATTTACTTCTTCTACAAGTCAGATCTTTGATGCACAACTCTCTCTTATCTTATCTTATATGATACAGACGTTACTTCAAAAAAGAAGATGATTACGTCCTACGCGTCCTGCATTTAGTCATGCATATTAACCAATGACCTAAATTCTGCCAAGCCACTGGTTTTCCTGGCTAGCTCAGGCAACCAAGCTCTAATAGCGCTAGGGAAGAAAGAGCATTTGTACAAATTTGCAGTCTGTCCTCTGATGGATAACAAGTAATCTAAATAAAATCAATTCTTTTTTTTTAAATAATAATAATAATCTTTATTGTCCGTATGGAAATTTGTCTTACAATTTGTGCATTAGACCAAACAAAAACATTATTACTATAAGAAACCAAAGTGTACATTCACACCAGACTCACTTATAATTTACATGTGACAAAGTTTATACCAGATTGTTCTTATTTAATGATTGGATTGCCAGGGGAACAAAAGAGTGTTTGTGTCTGTTTGTCTTTGCTATCGGTGTCTTGTATCTTTTTTGTGATGGTAAAGTCACAAAATCCTGACACAAACAACTGCCAAAATGGGGTTTGTTTTTTGCCAATGATTTTACCAGCAGCATTTAGGATTCTATAAAGTTTATTCTTATTTTTAATGCTCAGATTGCCATACCAGGCAGTGATATTGAAACTTAAAATATTGCAGATATGAGCGTGATAAAATATAGCCAAGGCCTTTTCGCTAACATTAAACGAGGATAGTTTTCTTAGTAATCGTAATCTTTGCTGCCCTTTTTTGCTGATATAATCAGTATTTTAGTAAAATTTAGTTTATTGTCTAAGATAGTACCAAGGTATTTAAAGGTTTGCACAATTTCAATAGTCTCTCCAGCGACAGAAACAATATCATTTTCCTTCTTGTCCCTACGAAAATCGATTATCATTTCTTTGGTTTTTTTTACATTTAATAATAAAAAATTATCTTTACAGTATTTTTCAATGTGTTTTATTTCTTTGAAATACTCATTTACGTCTGAGCTCTCTGGGAGCAGGGCAAGAAGAGCCGCATCATCAGCGAATTTTGTGATGGAGCAAAAAGAACTATCGGATTGAAAATCATTGGTGTACAAAATGAACCACAATGGTGATGTCACAGCCCCCTGGGGCGCCCCTGTGTTAACTATGCATTCATTTGATATAACATTGTTTACCCTAAACCTCTGAGATCTCTGGGTCAAAAATTCATTAGCCCATAGTATTATGTATGGACTAATATTTAACGCTTTCATCTTTTCAATGAGTAAATGAAGTTGTATAGTGTTAAAAGCTGATGAGAAATCAATAAAGAACAATCTTACATTAGTGTTCGGTAAGTCCAGATGTTTGTAGACACAATTTAAAATATTTAGGATGGCATCGTCTACACCTTTACCCTTTTGGTAAGCAAATTGTAAAGGGTCTAACTTATTACAAAGATCATTCAGAAGAAACATTTTAACCAGTTTTTCTAAACATTTCGACACAATGGAAGTAAGTGAAACAGGTCTATAGTCATTCATTTCCTTCGGTTTGGAAACCTTTGGCACAGGTACAATTATAGATGACTTCCACACAGGTGGTATCTCATGGTTTAGTCATGAAGTAGAAAAAATCTCTTGGAAAGGTTCAGCTAGTTGTTCAGCACATTCTTTTAAGATTCGCCCTTTTATTCCATCAGGCCCACCACCAGCTTTCATTGGGTTGACGTTTTTGAAAATGTTACAAACTTGCTCTTTAGTAATCGCTAATTCTAAACAGTTGTTAACATTGACATCCTCAAGGGCTTTGAGTCTTAGATAATTAAAATCTTTCGTGTCGAAGCGACAATAGAAATCATTTAACTCGTTGGCTAATGTTTTTTCGTCTCTTGTAGCAAGATTATTTTTAATTTTGACTTGTGCTCCTGCCATTTTGTTCATGATGCCCCACGCCTGTTTCATGTCACTTGTCTTAATTGATACTTCCGGCTTGGTGCGGTAGTTTTTCCTCCCTTCCTCAAGAACGACGTTGAGATTTCGTTGACCTATTTTCCTTGTCTGTCCATCGCCACTCATATATGCTTTTTTCGTTTTGATTATTTCCCGTTTTAGTTTTGCTGTGACCCATGGTTTATTGTTGGATTATATATTGATGCTCTTTGTACTGACACACATGTTTTCACAGAATTTGATGTAATTTGTCACTTCGTCGATCCATTCTTCCAGATTTGAAGTGGTCTCTTTAAACAAATTCCAGTCAGTGCAGTCTAGACATCCCTGTAGTTTGAGAATATTGTCTTGAGTCCATTCTTGTACGCT
Organism: Biomphalaria sudanica; assembly: GCA_036873155.1. NCBI lineage: Eukaryota > Metazoa > Mollusca > Gastropoda > Planorbidae > Biomphalaria > Biomphalaria sudanica. Next base: position 725,435 of record JAZGLO010006678.1, on the reverse strand, counting down.
TTTTTGAATGATTTTTCCTTCTTTAAGTTTCGTGCGGTAAGTAGGCAGCAGTTGTATTGTTTTGTGGTCCGATGATCCTAGTGGTGGCTTTTCACGAGATATGAATGCTCCTTTGATGTTACAGTAACGTAAGTCCAGAGTTCTGTTCTCTCTTGTCGGACATGAGATGTGTGGTGGGCAGGTCAGCCTTCAAGGTGCATTTATTAAAATCACCCAGTTTAACTACTGGTGCGTCCGGTGATATTGTCTGAAACTCATGCACTACGTCAGCGATGATTGCAGCTGCAACTTCTGCCTTGGCTGTAGGCGGAACATATACCAGGACTATGTAAATAACACCAAAGTCTCGTGGCAAATCAAAAGGTCTCAATGAGAGCGCCAGTAGTTCTAGATCCGGACAGCACATTCTCTTTTTAACCCTGCAGTTGGTACAGTATTTGAGGTTGATGTACACACATAGACCCCACCTTTCTTCTTCTTAGACTCAGCCGTTCTGTCAGATCTCAATAGCAATCAGGTTGTCGTTGTCATCCTCCTCTAACCATGTCTCAGTAAAAGCCAATAGACAACTTTCCCTAAAAACGTGGTCGTAGCGTACATGGGCACATATCTCATCCACTTTATTTCTAATTGAGCGGACGTTAGCTAGAATAATCGTAGGAAGTGGTGGACGAAAACCTCTTCTTCTCAGCCTTTGCCGTAGTCCTTCTTTTCCCTCTTTTCCTTGTACTAATAGAGGAAGGGTAGAGACATAACATGGTGGAAGAGGCTTCCTCTTTGAACGAAGTCCGAGGAGTTGATCTTTACTATAATGAATAGATCTAGTACAAAATCGGCCGCCATCTTGAGTCGCCATTTTTCTTCTTTTATTTCTAACCAAGTAACCAAAGTGGAACAAATCTAGATCTAGATCAAGTAAAACTTGGAATGTAAATACTCATTGTAGAGCCCAACTTGAAAACAGAAGTCTTCATCTGCATAACTAATTACAAATAACATTCAATATACATCCAGGAAAGAAATAATAATGAATAATGAAAGCACAAATTGCATGTCGCCACAGTGCAGTGCCATTTTTTTTTCAAATTCATACTTTATATTAAAATTAAACATTAATTTTTTTATTACAAAGCTTATATCAACTCACTCTGTCTGGTCAAAAGTTTGTACACGTTATTTCTCCCACACCCAATCTCGGGTCAAGCTGAAATTTTGCACAATTATTTCTTTTATCTGACTAAATAAGAATCAATTAAAAAAAAAAAACAGTTAGTTAATTAGTTGTTGGTAATTAATTATTTTGTTTGGTATCGAACAAGAGAAAGAAATTGAACATTGTACCCAATGTATCTTACACTAGGATTTCTCCGCGTTTTGTATAATTCCTCCTATTAGATTGCAAACTCTAGAGTGTGGTGAGGAGGGTATAAAGCACCACGTACCAGAAGGAGGGAGGCGTAAACTTACGTTTTCTCGAGAGCGCTAAAAAGATGCGTGATTTTGCTCTCACTGGCAAAGAGAGTAGCAGCTGACAGTATGGGGGGGGGGTGTAGTTGGCCTCTGAACTAGACAGATGTAGATTAAGTGTAAAAGTTTCATCTTCCTAGCATTAACTTAATGAATTTTCATTACAGTTTTCAAGAGCCTCCCCAAAAATCCTACCCTGAGCCACCTCGTACTTAAATCCGGCCCTGATTCTATCTATCCTATTGAAATCCAGTTATCAATTCATATCGCGCTATTCCCATTGCAGACGAAAGACCGTAACAGCGAGACCATACGTCACAGAAGGCCTGAACACTGACCTGCAACGTCACAAACTATGGGCAATGGAGACCAATAGCTTGTTGCCACGTCAAAGGTCTGTACGACGTGGCAACGAGCTATAGGTCTTCACTGCACAAAGGTTGCGACGTAGGAAGTCAGTGTCTCGGTGGGGGGGGGGGGGGGGAGGGGGTCGTCTTATGTAAACATCAAACAGAAAATACTGACATCAAATTTACACGAAAAGAATAAATTATGAAAAAACGTATAACTGTTAACTTACTGTGGAAAAAAACAAGTTTCAAAGTTCATAACTGTAACACTATGGTTTGGTTGAGAATCACTAGATACAGTAGAACGTCGTTTATCCGACTCAATTGGGACCGGACACCGTTCGGATACGCGATTGTTCGGATAACCGAAAACCGAAGCGATCCATGCAGTATATGCAACCGGACACTATACGAATATTGACGCCTATAACGGGATATTCCTCACCTTGGGTTTTTCCGTTACTTTTCGCCTCGCGCGAAACAACTGTTGAGCATTGCCTGTTCGAAAACGTATTCATACAGTATATGTGCATTACAGTACATGTGGTTGATAAAAACAAAAAACAAAAAAAAAAACGTCCGGATATTTGACGCTCCGGATAATAAAAGTTCGGATAAACGACGTTCTACTGTACATCCAATAAACAAATGCAACTACAGTAAATATTAACAGTACTCAATTTCCCCACAGTTGGTTGTAGGCCTTTTAGAGTATAATAGTAAATCGAGTTTATGTTTTCTTTATGTTTTCTAGTTCCCATGTTGTAGACATTATACATGTATTTGTAAACAGCTAGATCCATAACCGCCAACTGGAGATGATCAACAGTTCTCTGGAGAATGTTTTAAGATGTTGACTTATCTCAAGAGCATGTCAATTCTTTCACACTGTTCCTTCGAGTCCTGTGCTAACAAGATCATTACTCAACAATGATTACTCCCTTTTCTTTAACCAAATAACATTTGTAAAAATAAATAAATGTCTTTGTGATGTGTCCTCCCTATGTCTTGGATAGCTGATTATTTTTTTTAAAGTATGGGCGCATCCATTTATGGCGTCCAATGTGTGTTTACATGTATAACTTGCTTAGCCTTCGACCTATAGGAGTGTCTTCTTACAATAAAATAAAAACAATTTGAGATTGATATTGAAAGCTTGTTATAGTGACATGTCAATTTAATCATTCAAGTAAATCTAATTCTTAGTGTAAACATCTAAACTCTTGCTGTAAATAGTATTGGCATGGTGATTCTAGAACTCACGGTCTAAAAGATATTTGACAGACCACTGAGATTCCTTCGCGTTTGTATAATTCCTCCTACTGGATTGCAAACTCCTGATGGGTTCAAGGTTCAAGGTTGGTTGATGGAAATTTCGAAAACGAATTTGACGATTTGGCTAAAAATGTAAAAGTAGGCGCGGTGGCGTCCGACACGGGTTCAAATCCTGGTAAAGACTGTGATTTTTTACTTTCGGGATCTTTAGGGCGCCTCTGATTCCACCCAGCTCTAATGGGTACCTGACATTAGTTTGAGAGCATGTACCAATACGTGCTGGCCACAAAACATAATCTGCCCTATAGATCATAGATACTAGAAATGTAACAGGTAAAGAGTTGGATGAATAAATAGACGTTTATAGACAGTTTGTTCGCCGTCTTCTGTAGAAATCATGAGCTGGACTGTTAATAAAAGAACTTGATTGTGCAAAGCTCACTGGAAAGACTCCTTGCAATAGTGAATCATCACAAGAAATAAATAGAATGAGAAAATATGGATCAATATCAGCTTTATAAAGGGGGAATTGAATTTAAAAAAAAAACTCTTTAATATCAATTGTTTTTCATAGTACTACCATTTACATGATCTGGCCATGTGGAACAGAAAAAAACCTAACACTGAACAAAAAGATTAAGTTAAAACTAGCTCTACATGTTTGTGAATAAAAACTAGCATCTCTAATGATTCAAATTGTAGCAGTTTTAGGATTTTAGGATTTTCACAACGTTTCTCTTGAACAGCCAGATTTCGAATTTATAATAATCATGTTTTTAAGGGACAATTTTTTTAACTGATAATATTTGTTATGGTGGGCGTCATAGCTGAGCGGTAAAGCGCTTGGCTTCCAAACCGAAGCGTCCCGGTTCGAAACTCGGAGAAGATAGTGTTTTTGTTTTGGCATTTTTATGGCACTCCTGGGGCCAAACCTAACTCTAAATGGGGGCTGGCCACATGACCCTCTCGTTTACCGTGGGCTATAAGAAACAGATGACCTTGACATCATTTTCCCTAGAGATAACAAAGTCTAAAAGGGCACTTTGCTTTCCTTAATGATAATGTATAATAAGATGCGCATTTTTAGCTAATCATTTTATTTTTATTTTTTTCAAGGTTATGGTCACATCGCACCAAAAACAAACAACGGACGCCTTGTCACTATGTTCTACGCCTTGATAGGAATCCCTCTAACCCTGCTGTGTATATCAAATATAGGAAGTTTCTTCGCCAACTGCTTCCGTCTTCTGTACAAATATATATGCTCCTGTCTGGACTGTCTGTTCTGCCCAAAGCGACAAAAAGTGACCAAGAAAAGCGGCTCCACCAGCACGATGACCACAACGTCCAGCCTCAAGTCTGTGGCCTCAAAGAAGTCAAAGTCTGTAAAAGAGCTCAATCTCGAGCATGACGAGTCGAGGCAGGCCTTGAGGCGAGACATTAGCGTCGTGGAGGGAGGTCTTCGAGACACACCTCAGTCCAGCAAAGACTCTTTAAAACCGCACGGCCACGATGAAGCGGAGACAATCACGAAACCAGCAGACGATCAAAGTTCCCGGAAGTTGTCGTTGACCGAGGAAGTCCGGGTGCCCATGTGCGTGAGCCTGATCATCGTGGGACTTTACATCTTTGGAGGCGCCGTTTTATTTTCGTTGTGGGAGAAAGATTGGAGCTACCTGATCGGCTCCTACTTCTGTTTCATAACTCTCAGCACCATCGGGTTTGGAGATTACGTCTTCGGCGTGGGCAGTGACCTGGATAACAGCGAAAAGATGATCACCTGCGCCATTTACCTTGTCCTGGGCCTGTCTATCATCGCCATGTGCTTCGACCTGATGCAGGAGGAAGTCCGTGCCAAGTGCCGGTGGCTAGGGGTCAAACTGGGCATAGTGGACCCCTCGAAAAAACGTAGAAGAAGATAAGTACACCTCTGCCTAGTCCTACTGTCTATACCATCCAACGTACTGTACTTTAAACTCCTCATGGTGTCCATTGGATACAGAGGCAGAGAATGGGTAAAAATTACTTCCCCAAGTGAATCAAATAGAGACTAAGTAAAATACCAAGTAAAATACTTCAAAGATCTCTGACATTTTTCAAATGCTGAAAAACTGTACCAAGGGCTCGGGTATAAGACAATGATTACAAACAAACAAAAAAAACTACAAGATAAAAAAACCTTGTTGTAAAGTACAAATGATTCTCTGTGATGGCCCTCCTGAAGGATACACCTTGTGGTACTGTACTAGTGATTCTCTGTGATGGCCCTCCTGAAGGATACACTTTGTGGTACAGTGCAAGTGATTCTCTGTGATGGCCCACCTGAAGGATACACTATGTGGTACAGTGCAAGTGATTCTCTGTGATGGCCCTCCTGAAGGATACACCTTTGTTGAAGAACGATATTCAATGTGTTCAATGTTGTTGTTGTAAAAATAGAACTGTTAGGCTCTGATATATTTTCAGGCATGTGATATCTGGGTTTAACTACACCATTCTAGATTATTTTTTGTGTGCATATTTTTAAAACGAATACATTTTCAGTTATGCGATATATTGATTTAACGAAAACATTTTTAAAGACCATTTTAGATTTTGTAAATTTTAAATGAACACATTTTTTTAGGCAAGTGAAATCTGTGTTTAAAAAGAAAATTGTAAAGCCATATCTAGGTCTTTATATTTGATTGTAAATCGTAATGAGTCCTTGCTATTAGTTGCATTATAGAACTATTAAGCCAGTGGATAACGTTAGAAATCAAGGGTCTCGCTCACTGTGTTAACTCTTTCTCTCCGTAATTATTGACCACATTCTGGTGGAATCAACGCTGGTATCGTCAGTTTGGAGAGAAAGAGTTGAAATGCTTTACATGGTAGTGAGAAAGAAAAACAAAAAATGGTAGTGTTTTAGTTGGCATTGTTCAGAAGAGAGTTTATGAGAATTTTAAATGGCGAACAAAAGTGTAGAACGCGAATAGATAATTACACTTTTGGAACACGCTACAATATTTGCTTTTATTCTATATAGGCTAGCTCTCTGTCACTACGCGTGAATGGAATAAGTTGGATCAAAGTCCACTGTCTGTTTTTTTTTTTTTAATAATGACCTAATGGGTAACAAGCGGTCGTCCGTTTCAAAGCGTTCCGTTGTTAATCAATACGGGGTAATTTTAAAACTTGTTGATCCTATTCTGTCAATAGTGCTGGCGAATCGATGGGGACAACTTATATGACAATGCAATGATGAAATTCTAATGTGTCACATCTGTTGTTATGAAGTGATGAAGTGCACTCGTCACGTGATGTTTATTTTTAGCGTCACGTGACAATCGTGCATTTTAAAAATCTAATACGTGTGGAAACGTAATGGCAACACGATTTTAAAAAAGAAGAAAATGTATTATTATAATATAAAGCTAGTACCGGTATTGTAAACATTATTAATGATTTAATCTGAACCATATACTTGCAGTGGCGAAGCTAGGATGGGGGAGAGGGAGTCGAAAGTCCCCCGGTGACTCCAAAACAAGTGTCCAATTTTTTTTTATAGATTAAACATTAAAAATTTAGCCACTGCCGTGTAATCTTGCTATTTATGTTGTTAAATAAGTTGGTGACACTCTTGCATGTATTCCATACAGATTATTAACTCTTTCCGTGCGGGGTTACTCTCAGGTTACCTGAGTTACATATTATTAAGCTATATATTTATTAATTACATTATCTCATGTCATGATGTCGAATGTCAAAATGCAGTGGCTCTAAAGAAGTCAACCCTACCGGGCACCCAAATCCCTAGCTACGCCACTGCATACTCGGTTAGTGATTCAGTGTCATACAGGGCAGTTGCCATGGCTACTTGATATGAAAAAAAATAGGCCTAACGGTATGGAGAAATCCTACTAAATATATAGGCTGAATTCGTTTACTATTTACAGAAAAAAAAAAAAACACTATCTTGATAGATACAATTTAGCGGCGTCGCTAATGAGTGCGAGAAGTGCGGACCTCACCGGGTATTATCATTCAGGGGTGTCGTTTTAGTCCTGAATAAAACAAAAATATACACGGTTTCGAACTTGTGCCTCTCAGTTTGTCAATGAGAGTTTCCATATTTCCATTGTAGGTAACATCTACAATTTGAAGTCTATATTATTAGACCTACAATACCCAGGTGAACTATTCACTACATCACCATGGTAAACCTTCCACTACAGAATCGAACTCAATCCACTTGGTAAGGGTTATGGATTATCAGTATATTTGGTTGAGGAAGAGGGTTGCGAACAATAGTAACTAGTTTAAATGTAGATCTAGATATGTTTGTGAATCTGCTTCTGTGTCATAACTGTATAATTCTAAAAAATTGTTGATAATTGGTAAATCCTCAAAGAAGTACTTGCACTCTGGTCACCTGTATGTGGCCCGTGACTCAGATTTCAATCCCCAAATGTGTTTAATTCTATTGTTAATGTTAAGTCTCTAAAGTCTGATAGAGGTTTAGCTCTGCATGCTTTGTTCTCCTCTTGCTTAAGTTGTATTTATGTAAAAAACACATGGGTATTTTATGATTCATTTAACTAAGCCCAAGGTTTGCGCCCCTAAGAATCTGAGGCTGTCGTATAGCTTCTCTAGTAATTATGAATGTTGAAATAACGGGTTTTATGTCCAACTTTATGACATCAAGTACGTACATTGCGTGTGGCCGCTTTCAGTGATAGTAACTTTTACGCCTCATTGTATCACTGACCTGCGACCTGTTAACATTTGGTTCCAGCCCTGATCTCAGACTAGCACTTACCTGAGGCATGCTGACATTTGGTTGCAGCACTGACATGCAACCTGTTAGCATTTGGTTGCAGCACTGACATGCAACCTGTTAGCATTTGGTTCCAGCACTAATCTCAGACTACTAAGACTTGGTCTTAGCACTTACCTGAGACATACTGTCATTTGGTTGCAGCACTGACATGCAACCTGTTAGCATTTGGTTCCAGCACTAATCTCAGACTACTAAGACTTGGTCTTAGCACTTACCTAAGACATACTGTCATTTGGTCGCAGCACTGACCTGATGACCCGAGACCGAAGTGGAGCGTAGATTGTCTGTGCAAACCAAAGAAACCATATATTTATAGTTTGTTTTTTTAATGTTTGTGTTTCTTCCCTTTATAATATGCCTGAATATGTTCCCTTTTTATTACTTGTATATTTATATTTCATTTTTAAACGTTTACCTTTAGTCTATTGGGGTTTTTTGTACTTTGTAAGTCATTAATTTATAAATTTCCATTTATTCTGTTTTCACTGGTTCCCATGTTTATATTAACGTCATTTATTGTGATCTAAATATTTGACTGACTCGAAAACGTCCCCAATAAATGATAAATAGAGACCTATGTTGTTTTATTTTGTTAGTGGGTCTATTCTGTTTCCAGTCATTATCTTAGGCTGCTTTGCACTTGCCTGAGACACGCTGACATTTGGTCGCAGCAAGCTAGCATCGAAAGCATGACATTAGGTTATTCAAGTCAAATTTTAAAAGTGAATCTAAAGAGTTTTTAAAAATAATGCGTTTCATTAGCTCATTAACATCAACATTAAGAAGACACATCAATGAAAAGGTGGAGCATACAAAGCATTTATTCTGTAAAATTATGTTTACATAGAAGGGTAAGTTTATACACAGAGAAATCGACGAGCTCTCATCCAAATCACAAGAAAGATGACGCTTACTATAAGCTATCCCGACAAGATCAACGTCTAATCTTTCGACTCAGGACCGGACACAACAGAATGAGACAACACATGTACAGGATGCTCAAATTTTGAACCAGTGAAATCTGCTCGTGTGTAGTATCACCAGAGAATGCCGACCACGTCCTCCAAAACTGCTCTCTTTACCAAGAGGCCGTATAAAACACTGGCCCCAAAACACCCCAATAGAAAGGAAACTCTATGGAGAGCTCCCTGATTTGGAAACCACTGCGCAGTTCATCTCATGTATTGGTCTAGTCATCTGAACACTCCAACATAACAATGAGAACGAAGAAGAAGAAAAAGAAGATACACAGATCTCAAAACAAAGTTTTTGGTTGTTTTAACTTTGGAAATTAAATCGTCTTCTTCTTTTGATCTTTGTTTGGTTCAATAATTTTTCCCGAAAGAAACATACTCTTAATTATTATAGTATTCAAGACAGATAATGACATTGTAAGGAAAATAAGAATACTTATTTGTGTTTGCGTTATTGAAATACTTTTAGTGATTTACCTACATGAGAGTATTAGCGCTAGCATGGCGGCTAAAGAAGATGTTCCATCGGTGAATGGATCGTCGGCAATATGTCCTAGTGGGTTTGAAACCTACCACTGCTGCCTTCTGCTAAAAAAATAATTTTCTTTTGTCCTTAAGAAGCAAATTAGGTCTCACTTTGAAACAAGCAGGTCGACCTTCCCTTGTTTAGCAATGGTCATCACAAGTAGGTCGGTCTACCTTTGTTTAGCATGGTCTGTTGATTACGGTTTTAAATTTTTGTAATGGATAATACCCCTTTCAGACCTTGCGATCTATAGGGCAGATGATGTAAAGGTCCTCTGTTTTGATGGCCGACGTGTAATGAGGCTGTCACGTGACCTGCACAACGACCATTCGCCTTCACTTTCTCCAACTAATTTGTTATGTACCCATTAGACGTGGGTAGATTCAGGGGCGTACTAAAAATTCCAAATTAAAAAAAAAAATCACTAAGATTCGAACCCAAAACCCCTCGGTTTGGAAGCCAAGCTCTTTACAACTCAGCCACCACACCGCTTTTGTAACGGATAACGCTACAATTACATGTAATAGACGTAGGGCTACTTGTGACTGTTTTCAGCTCGAATATTTGTTTCCTGTAAGGTAGACAGTGCGTTTGTTGATCCATTGTACGCAAAGTTATTTATTACATCTAGTAAGGATGAAAACAAATTCAAAGAATGGGAAATGCTACAGACTTTTGTATTAGGTAAAGGGCTTTCTATAATGTCGCCCTTAATAAAACATTAGATTATAATAGCAGACTTTTTTTTTTCGTAGCGTAGGCTAAATTGTCTTCAAGAGTAATTGTATTTAAATGAATAAACACATTTTTTTAAAACTCTTGTGTTAGCTGTGAGTTAGTTTTTTTTTTGTTTTTTTTTTTTCTGTAATGGATAGATGTTGTTTTTTTTGTCACACGGAAAATTGCCAGCTCCTCTACCACCAAAGCGAAAGCCACTTTGACATGCAATATATGTGGAGGGAAGTGTCTCTCCAAAATAGGGCTCCACAGCCATATGTAAAAATGTTCGAGACGAAACCATAGTCGCTTCACGACTGAAGGAGGCCAAATGAATGATGAATTCGTTTTTGTTTAGTCTGTGTTACCTGTACAAATAAAAATGTGTGTAGAGAGTATTTTGTCAAGTTGGCAATGCTTCTAATTATGTCCCCTGGAAATACACTGAAACATTGAAACAAAACCAAAACAAAGAAAGTCAAATAAAACTAACTATTGGAGAGTTGCACACTAGAATTTAATCGCAGTAACCTGCCCTCTGTATACACAGCCATCCATAAAATCCTCTTAATGTTCTCAAGCAATACAATTTAATAATAGATAAGGTGACCAGTCGTCCCGACATGGGCGGGACAGTCCCGCTTTGAACTGTGTGCCTCACGCCTTTCATAAAAGGTTCTGGCGGGACGGCCCTGTGTCCCGATTTCATCAAAAAGTTAATCAATGTCAAGATTTTTATTTTTAAGCTTTGCGGCGCTTACTTCTTGATCATTATTTCGTCTTATCTTATCTTATCTTATCTTATATAATACAGACGCTACTTCAAAAAAGAAGATGATTACGTCCTACTTCGCAGGCTCCTGTGTTAGATGTGCATTGAGTAGAGTGCTTTCCCTTTGTAGCATCGTGACTTCTCAGAAGATGGAGCCAGCACGTTCCCTGTCGCCTACTGGCGTGCTGTCGTTCCGCATGTTTCTCGCTGATTCTGCATACAGTATTCCTTGGCTTGGCTTTCCCTTCTGTTCTAGTCATGCATGTTAACCAATGACTTAAATTCTGCCAAGTCATCGGTTTTCCTGGCAGCCTCAGACAACCCATTTCCATGCTCTAATAGCACTAGGGAAGAAGGAGCATTTGTACAAATGTGTCCCAGTGTATAGAACGTGGAATATGTCTTTCTGAGTGTTTTATTCGGTTTTGATTTTGTATTTGAAGATTATGATGTTTTATGCATAAAAACTTCTTTCCTTTTAAGTCTTCTATCCGGTAGATCGTCTAAGAGCTGAGCTGTAGGCTCTTCGAGCTCTAAGTTTGAAAAAAAACTGTTTGAGCGTCAAACAGTAAAAAGAAAACAAACCTGTCTGAACCACCGTTCTGTCTGGAAGAGACTCAAGTCAATGACCGAGTTTACCGGGAGCCTCCGCCATCTTCCTATGTTATACCAAGCTAACCATGGGGGAACTCGACATTAATGTAACTGGCCTCTGGACACATGGGCTAGACATGGCTAAAGGACCGAGTTTACCGGGAGCCTCCGCCATCTTCCTATGTTATACCAAGCTAACCATGGGGGGAACTCGACATTAATGTAACTGGCCTCTGGACACATGGACTAGACATGGCCAAAGGACCGAGTTTACCGGGAGCCTCCGCCATCTTCTTATGTTATACCAAGCTATGGGGGAACTCAAGTAACTGTTTCCTCTCGAGTGCCCCGTTGAGGCAGAACAGCGTACCCGGGAATCTTCTATCCTGAAGGCTTTCTCGGACATAGGACTACTCGTCTGAACCCTCCACTAAAAGATTGATTAAACGACGATGACTGTAACTTTGAGTCAAACTTCAGTATTACAGTCTCGACAGTTTAAAATTTCCAGAGGCAGCTTACACAGGGAAACAGAATAAAGAACCAGAAGCTTTATTTCCATTCTAAGAATAAATATATTATTTATGGGAAGAAACACCATATTCAATGCCTAATTCTTTACACATGGGCCTACAGTTTAAAACAAGCAAAATATACAATTTCTTTTTAAAAAAAAACAAAGCTTATGTAAAGAAAACCTCCCCAGTTACAACTCAATATCTCTCAATAATGTAGATGTTATTTTCCTTCTTAGATATCAGACAAAATAACTAATAACCAATAAGTAATAATTGACTAATTGTTTTCTTTGTATTAATTCATGTTTTGTTAGATATAATAGATAATTGTTCAAAGTTTCAAATTAATCAGAGAACGGGTGTGGGAGAAATAAAGTGTACACTTATCTAATGGGGAAAAATACATATTTAGCCATATCTCTGAATACTGAAGGATTAATTTCCTTATCTGTATAAAACAGAATATTGATTGGTAGAAGCTTTATAATAATAATTATGTTTGGGTTTGCCGTTAAAACTGTCTTTTTTTTCTCTCTTTCTTTCTTTTCTTGGAAAGGGTGGTCGAGAGGCTAAGTACGCTTGAACTTGGCTACCTATGAAGGGGGCTTGAGGTTCGACACCCGACTAGAGCAGAGTTGTGTTTACTGAGCACCTAAAGGCAGCATGAAAAACCTACTCCCAGATACCCCCTACCCCCCACTGGTCCACAAATGAGATTGGACCATACTGCTCTGAGTATGCTATTAGCATGAAAGTAGTGCTACATAAAAGCTATAATTTATTTAATTAATACTTTCCTTTACCGGCTTTTATTTTGATGGCGCCGTAGGAAGGCCATACAAGTCCAGATGTTGTGAGTGTTAGTGAATGACTGGATGCTGTTCGTTGAGTTCTAAAACATGGAAGCTTTAAAAACAGGTGCCTTTCAATTAAGAGTGAATTCTGCATTTTGTAAAGATTTATTATTAAGTATATAGTCTTAGGCTAGGTGGCTGAGTGGCTGAATGGGTACCTGACATTAGTTGGGGAAAAGAAAAGGCGGTTGGTCGTTGTGCTGGCCACATGACACCCTTGTTAACCGTGGGCCACAGAAACAGATGACCTTTACATCATCTGCCCTAAAGATCGCAAAGTCTGAAAGGGGAACTTTACTTATACAGTCTTAAGTGTAGCCAGTACTGTATTTATCTTATCTCTTATAATACAGACGTAACTTCAAAAAAGAAGATGATTACGTCCTACGCGTCATGCATTTAGTCATGCATATTAAACAATTACTTAAATTCTGCCAAGTCACTGGTTTTCCTGGCTAGCTCAGGCAACCCATTCCATGCTCTAATAGCACTAGGGAAGAAGGAGTATTTGTACAAATTTGTCCTAGCATATGGGACGAGGAATGTGCCTTTATCTTTGTGTCTTTCAGAGTATTTTATTAAATTTTGTTTTTGTATTTGAAGATTATGGTTCAGTGTTTTATGTATAATTGCTACTTTACTTTTGAGTCTTCTGTCCTGAAGGCTTTCTAAATTTAGTGATTTTACTAAAGGTGTTACTCTAGTCAAATGTGAATATTCATTTGTTATGAATCTCACTGCTCTATTTTGTGTCTGTGCCAGTTTCTTAATGTTTTCTTGAGTTGAGGGGTCCCAAATGGAGAATGCATATTCTATTATTGGCCTAACCAAGGTTAAATAACATTTTAGTTTATGTTCTTATTTGATTTATAGAAATTTCTTTTAATAAATCCTAATGCTTTGTTTGATTTTTTTATAGTTTCATCAATATGTGGATTCCATGACAGTTTTTCATTTATTATAACACCTAGGTATTTTGCGTTTTTAGTCTGTGTTACTGGTTTGCCATGAATAAGATAAGTGGAATTAATTTGTTTTAGTTTTTTTTGTTACTCTTAACAACTGACATTTTTCTGGGTGGAAAGACATGCTCCAATTTGATTCCCATTTCTGTAATTCATCTAATTCTCTTTGTAAAATATCTGTGTCTTGTGTTGTTTTTATTGTTCTATATATTATGCAAACATCTGCAAATAATCTGACTTTTGTTCCTGAAGTAAAATCATTTATGTAAATTAAAAATAGTAGTGGACCCAAGACTGTTCCTTGAGGTACACATGAGTTTACCGTTATCGGTGTTGATTTAGAGCCATTTATTATTACAGTTTGTTCTCTCCCTATCAGAAAATCTTTAATCCACTGATGCAGTGGACCATTAATGCCAAAATATTCAATCAAGACTTTAGACTTCAAAAGTTCAGATATTATGTTATATATGCTAAATATTATTTGAGGGCCCCAAGCTAAATCACGTGTTGCCTATAGGTAGATCCGGCCCTGGGTGTAGCCTTAGCTATTAGTTAGTATTATTAATCTTGTAATCGCACTTGCGCAGTGGCGTGCAATAGGTCTTGTTGACATTCTGGGAGATAACTCATCAAAATACTAGCGTTTGATAAAATAAAATGTTACATCCCTTGCAATCTTTGCGAAGACTTGAGATAAGCTGTTTATTCTAGCAGGGCATCAACTAAGGGAAAGGGAGGAGCAATCTGAAATGTTTAAAAAGGGACTTAAGTCTGACTACTTATTGAAGGACATTTTTTGTTGAAATTAAAGAAGAAGACAGAGACACCGTACCATACAGCTGTCTAGTTGATAACAGTGCGGGAAGACTTCACGTGAGGAACTGGAAACGTCAACATTGAAGAGACTCCCACAACATCCATGCCAAGAGATTTGATCTTAATGTTCTTTATCCTCTTGGTCAAAACTTGATTGAAAAATAGGCGTTACTTGGTTGTAAGTCAGGGCCGGTCTTAGGCGGTCGCAGTGGGCCCCGCGCTTTCATAGGCCCCGCGCTAATTCTATGTGCAAATTATTAATTGCAAAATGTATACGGAAAATTCCTGGAAAAATTCAGCACTTATTAATATCTCCTGAAAAATAGACAAAATCCTACGCGCAATAAAAAAATAAAGGCATTGTCAGCTTTCATGTAATAAAATGTAATAATCGGACGAGTTTTCCCCTTTACCGGAAGTTCCAATACCTTAGTTACTTTTATAGTCACTGGCATTTCAATATGCCATAGGTTGCAAGGTTCGTAAAGTTAACTTGATCGCAATTCTGTATTTAGAAAAGAATGAATAAAATGCAAAGCCGAATTTATTTTCTAATACAAATCTTAATTTTCATTTATTATCCTTATTCTCGGCCAACTAGGCCTCGCGCAATCAGTTTCGCATAGGGCCCCGCAATTGCTAGGACCGGCCCTGTTGTAAGTCATCTAGAGAACATATCTCTCTCTCTCTCTCCCTCTCGTAACTTTCTCTTTCGCCTCTCGTGTGTTTTTCTTGTGTATCTTTCAATTTGTTATCTCTATCTTTCTCTCTCTGTCTCTCTGTCTCACTCTCTTTCTCTGTATTTCTATCTATCTATCTGTCAGTCTATCTATCTATCTATCTATCTGTCTGTCTATCTATCTATCTATCTATCTATCTATCTATCTATCTATCTATCTATCTATCTATCTATCTATCTATCTATATCGATATCTATCTATCTATCTATATCTATCTATATCTATCTATCTATCTATCTATCTATCTATCTATCTATATCTATCTATCTATCTATCTATCTATCTATCTATATCTATCTATCTATCTATCTATCTGTCTGTCTGTCTGTCTGTCTGTCTATCTATCTATCTATCTATCTTTCTATCTATATCTATCTATCTGTCTGTCTGTCTGTCTGTCTGTCTATCTATCTATCTGTATTTCTCTCTTTTTCTCTTTCTCTCTCTCTCTAATGTCTCTCAAATCTCGTCTTGCTCGTATCTTTAGGTTTGTGAAAACAGCAAAGACGTTCTGTCCAGAGGAATGGAGAAAGACGTTTGACAAATCTTGTGTGGTGCCCCAACGGTCCAACAGACAAAGGTATAGTTGAAGGTGAAAACAACTAGAACTCTTTCTTTCTAATTAATCTGAAGAAATCAAAGACTTTTTTTTTATTATTTCAAACTAAGACAAATTAGCAAGGTAAGCCCTACCTAATAAATCAACAAAACAAAAATTCATGTGTATAACATTTGACTCCGATGAACAGAAATTGTTGAAGAAAACGTAACCTAATTCATTACAGTTTTCAAAAGCCTCCCCCAAAATCCCCCCCCCCGAGCCACGTCGTACTTAAATCCGGCCCTGATTCTATCAGAAGTAGGTGAATAAGCCTCCTAATTGTTATAACTGAATCGGAATACAGGAAGACTAGCATACTAATGATAGACACTGTTTACTATCGAAATCCAGTTATCAATTCATGTCGCGCTATTCCGATTGCAGACGAAAGACCGTTACAGCGAGACTAATCGTCATAGAAGGCATGAACACTGACCTGCGACGTCACAAACTATGGGCAATGGAAAGTGCAACGAACGAAATGAGGTTGGAGAAGACATTGAATACAATGTCTGGTTACATTTTTACAATAAAGCAGCCATCCTTAACCCATGCGGCTACAAGACACCACCCCACCAACACACACCCGCACACTACTTTGTCTTTAATACCAGCTCCCCATATTTCTGAAGACTTGATTTTAAGACTATAGTATTAGATCTTAAGAAATCATTCATTAATGGCGTCCTAGTAAGCTTACCTCCCTTACTGGTGATTTTGAAACCCTTCTAACAAATTGACAATTTGTTGTGTGAAATATTTACTATTACCATCAAGTTCACCCGTCTCGAGGTCTGTTGGACCGCTGGGGCACAACACAAGATTTTTCAACCGTCTTTCTCCATTCCTCTCTGTCTTTTGACTTGGATAGAACCTCTTTCAATGGCAGGCCCGTCCATTCTTGTATGTTTTCTTCCCATTGCTTTCTTTGTCTGCCTCTTTTTCTTGGTACTGTTCCCTGAAGGAAGGTCTTTGCGATCCCCGAAGATCTTGTAATATGGACATAGAGTTTTAGTTTGCGTTTTTTTTTTGTACAATAGTTAGGTAATGATGGGGGCCAGTCGCTGTATATATAATTACCCTGTCGATAATCTCTTCGGTTGAGATGTGATCTTTAAATGTAATACCCGGGATCCTTCTGTAGCATCACAATTCCATTGCTAGGATACTTCTCTCTAGCTCTGCTGTCAGCGTTCAATTCTCACAAGCATATAACAATGGGGCCATGACCAGGGAGCGCATCAGTGTGATTTTGGTGCCTTATCTTATCTTATATAATACAGACGTTACTTCAAAAAAAAAAGAAGATGATTACGTCCTACGCGTCATGCATCTAGTTAGTCATGCATGTTAACCAATGACTTAAATTAAGTCAAGTCACTAGTTTTCCTGGCTGGCTAATAACAATAGAGAAAAAGGAGCATTTGTACATATTTGTCCTAGCATATAGAACGAGGAATGTGCCTTTATCTTTGTGTCTTTCTAAGTATTTTATTAGGTTTTGTTTTTGTATTTGAAGAATATGGTTCAGTTTTTTTTAATGTATTATAATTGCTACTTTACTTTTAAGTCTTCTATCCTGAAGGCTTTCTAAATTTAGGGATTTTACTAAAGGTGTTACTTTAGTAATATGTGAAGATTCGTTTGAGCTATTTTGTGTCTGTTCCAGTTTCTTAATGTTTTCTTGAGTTGATTCATAGGCCTATTCTATTAGGCCGCTAGGCCTAACCAAGGTTAAAAAACATGTTAGTTTTATGTTCTTGTTTGATTTATAGAAATTTCTTTTAATAGACCTTAATTCTTTGCTTGATTTTTTTTTATATTTTCATCAAAATGGGGATATATGCAAGCTATATAATCAGGTTTTTTTTTTTTTAAGAAATACAAGGAAAGTAATTTTTTTTTTTCATGTGGGGAAAAAATTATTACTTTTATATAGGTTTGTGACTTGAAAAAAAAAAACAATAAACTCTTGATGCATAAACTTTGACCCCGTGGAGTAGGTTTTGTTTTCTCATTTTGTGTTTTCGGCTTGGAGTCTTAGCTAGGTCCTGATCCATTTCCATGCATACATAAATCTCATAGAAATGACATCAACAGCGATAAAAGTCTTAAGAATATGCAGCTATGCACCCTTTATTCGTCATCAAGCTGGTAACATAATTTAAATAATTATAATAGATCTATCTTCTAAATTTTAAATCTTGCGATTCTTAGTGTCTTAGTCACTTAGACTAGACTACTTAGAGAGTAGAGTAGTAGACTAGCTGACTGGGACTAGAAATTTTAGATCTAGCAGTAATAATAGAGTAATAATATAAATATTGACCATTATTATAATAGAGTACTACCATTACTAGATCTAGACTCTAGACCTAGATCTCATCACGATTGTCATCTTATCTTATATATATGCTAGGACAAATTTGTACAAATACTCCTTCTTCCCTAGTGCTATTAGAGCATGGAATGGGTTGCCTGAGCTAGTCAGAAAAACCAGTGACTTGGCAGAATTTAAGTCATTGGTTAATATGCATGACTAAATGCATGACGCGTAGGACGTAATCATCTTCTTTTTTGAAGTAACGTCTGTATTATATAAGATAAGATAAGATATATAATACAGACGTTATTGTCTCTTCTTCTTTTTTTTTTCTAGTACTGTTCCCTGAAGGAAGGTCATGATTGACATGATCGATCATTTACTCCAGAGGGATATTTTTCGATGTTTGAACCAAAATATTAAATTATCATAAGACATAACCTCATTCTTCATTTCATTCAATAATTGGATTCCAATTAACCGGAATTAAATTCGGCTTAAATTATATCAACATCCTTATTATCAGGAGCTGAATGCTACTATTTGCTGCAAAAACACCTAGGTTTTGACAAATTAATCATAATATAGAATATATGAAACCCTAAAAAAGTCTAGATTATAACTCAGTAATTTGTAATGTCATTATTATATAGGTGGCCTGGGTCTACCAGACTGTCATGTGGCTCTTTGTGCCTACAAATACAAGGCTCATTTTTTACACAGAATCAGGATCTACTGGTGCTTTTTTTTTCTAAGCTTCTTTATTTCTATCACAGGTAAAAGTTTGGGCTTAACTACCCAGATGCGATATGCTTCTTCTCATAGCCTGATAGACTTACCTGAAACTCATGCACTATTGAGAAAAACTTGCAGAGATTTTGCAGAAAAAGAATTAATTCCGATAGCAGGGCAGCTAGATAGGGAACATAAATTTCCTGCGGAACAAGTAAGATAAAATATGTAGTCTTGTGATATTTAAGAAAAAATGTTGCATATGGTAGAAAAACTAAAAATATCTTGTAGAATACATGATTTTATAAAAATATGTTTTATATGAGTTTTATAGTAATTTTATTTATTTATTTAAAGAAAGGGGAAAAAAACAACTATATCAGAATATATTACAAATAAATATAGCTTTTTATTGGATGCTACCTTTTCTTTTAACCATCAAACTCAATCTGTGATGTTCTTCACTCTTTCCTAACTGATGATACCAACGTTGATGCCACTAGAATGTGGTAAATAATTACGGAGAGAAAGAGTTAATAAAACTTTGAGAAGCCTTTCTCTAAAGTTTCTTCTAGGATAGCAAGAGATTACCAATGACTGTAGTAAACCCAAAATTCTAACTCCATATTATTGTGGCTGAGTTATAGATTCTCACACAGGGAATGCCATTGGTAACTTTCATCTGTTTCACACCAACATATTACTCACTAACAACAAAAACTCAGCCAAATGTTTTTTTTTAATATTTAATCTATAACTACAAATATATTTATACTTAAAAATGGTAGAAAATAAAAATATTTTTTTGTTCAGTTTACAGATTGTTAGTACCTGTATACATTTATAATTTAAAAACTGATGTTTTTTCTTCTTTAGATAAAAAAATTAGGACAGCTCGGTTTGTTGTGTGTCGATGTTCCAGAATCTGAAGGAGGAACTGGTTTAGATTACCTGGCATATGCTATTGCTATTGAAGAAATCAGTCGAGGATGTGCTTCAACTGGAGTCATACTTAGTGTGAATAATGTAAGAACAATCAATACAATCAAAATTTCCTTTTTCCCTTTAAAGATAGAGCCTAGTAGGATAAGCAACTTCTTATATTTGTCACTGACTGATATTATTCATTTAAAGACCGCATCACAAACCACGAGATTAAAGACAGGCTTACTGCAGCGATTAGACCCCCTGATAACTTGCTAACTATCGTAAAAAAAACGCATGCTAAATTATATGGTCATATTACAAGGTCTTTGGGGCTTGCAAAGAACTTCCTTCATGGAACAGTGCCAGTGAAAAAGAAGAGGCAGACAGAGAAAGCTAAGGGAAGACAACATAAAAGAATGGTTGGGCCTGCCATTGGAAGAGGTTCAAATTTAGGCAAAAGACAGGAATGGAGAAAGACTGTCGACAAATCTTGCTAAAGGATAGGTAAAGGTAAAAAAAAAGATATTATTCTTCCTGATAGTTTATAGATGAAATTAAATTTTGTTTTGTTTGCTAACCCACAGAGTCTTTACCTTGGTCCCATCCTAAAAAATGCCACTCCAGAACAGAAAGAAAAAT
The DNA here is from genome assembly GCA_036873155.1 of Biomphalaria sudanica. Taxonomy (NCBI): domain Eukaryota; kingdom Metazoa; phylum Mollusca; class Gastropoda; family Planorbidae; genus Biomphalaria; species Biomphalaria sudanica. The sequence goes on along the minus strand of JAZGLO010006678.1, from coordinate 704,820 downwards.
TCATGAAACCATTTTTGCATGGAGACAGAATTGGATGCTTTGCATTGAGCGAACCAGGTGAGTTACTATTCCCTTGACGTTGGCTACTATTCCCTTGACATTGGTTACTATTCCCTTGACATTGGTTAATATCCCCTTGACATTGGTTACATTGAAAGTCAAATTTTATTTTGTTCCAGAAAGATCTTTATGTTAATTAGTAATAGTTATACTCTGTCATTGGATTTAAATATATCATATTAAATAATTAACATGGTATATGAAACCTGTGCGGTGGTCTGCATATTTGCTGACAGCTGTTACTGTTTAACTATGTTACAAGGGAGACCATTTTCAGACATTTTTAAAAGAAATATTTCTATAAGCCTCTGGGTCAAAGTAAACCAACTGTTATTTCATAAGCAGATTTAAAAAATACACACAACAATAATCCCATCTGTGTCACAACCTGGTTTATAACAATATGTATTGGTTGTTATATGCAAGATCTAGTATCAGATTTGTGCACCTACATTTTAACTGTGTTTTTCAGTCTCATCTGCAATTAATACTTACAAAAATCGCATAGAAATAGACTAATTGTTAATCTAGAAACCATTGTCTTCAACTTAAGACTTAAAAATAGTATGAAATATACATGTAACTTGTGACTCCAGTCTACACTTCTAGATCCTAATTGTAATATTTCACTAAGTCTCTCTTTAATACATTTAATTGCTTTCATTAATTTTTAAGGCAAAAAAGAAGTCTTTTAATAATAATAATGTAAACTAATGAAAGAGTATTTGTTGCAGGTAATGGGAGTGATGCAGGGGCAGCCTCTACAACAGCTCAGTTACAGGGAGAGAAGTGGGTCATCAATGGAACTAAAGCTTGGATTACTAACGGATATGAAGCAGATGCAGCAGTGGTGGGTTTTTCTTTTCCGAATCAAAAGTAGAATAAAAAGAGGATGTTCCCTGGGTAATAATAAGAAAATGGGACTTCAGATTAATTGTTTTCTATGTGCAAAATAAAGACAAATGATGCTGGATCTAATAGAATTTTTTTTAAATTTGTTATTGCCTCCAAGGCCAAATCTGAATTATGATCTGCATAAGGATGGGTGGAAAGAAGAGATAGTGAAATATTTTTTTTGGTTGATCTGATTTGGTTATTTTGCAAGGAACCAGTAGCTTTAATTTTGTAGCTGAGAGGCAGTAACTGCTTGGTCACTTATAAAGGGCACTCTAGTTCAAATCCCAGCTGAACACTTAGAGGCAGCTCTCAGATACCCTCTCCCCCTACATGTTCACAAATGCGATTGGACCAGAGCCCACTGAACTTGCTATAGATTGAATGATGCTCTATACACAAACAATTTTTTAATAAAATCTATACTATGAAAACACATTTTTCCCTTGAATTTTGTTTTTAAATAAAGTATATATATATTTTTAAGGTATTTGCTACAACAGATAAGAAGTTGAAACACAAGGTAAGATTATGGACTAGTTTTATTTTTAAAGCTTGTAACAAATTGTAACACAAATGTCTTCATGGATAATCATTTTTATTATTATTATCCTCACTAAAATGTATCTGTCACCTTATTCATTTTTAAACTATTGTTTGTTTATTTCTGTGTAATTGCAAGACAAATGTATATTTGTAATTAGTTATTAATAGTCAGCTAGAAGTTATTTTTCTTTGACTTATCACTACTTCAAGTCTCTTAATTTAAACTCACAATGTCACTGAATAATAATTGATGTGTTCCATTGAATTTTTAATATATCAAACTGCATTCCATATTTGAATAGAGATGTTTACAAACCCTGAATTTAGTCGATTACTCACAACAAAACATCCTTAAAACCCTCTGAGCATTCAGCCTCTCTCCTTTTGTGAGCTATGTCTCCTCTGTTAGGCGCCTCCATGCTGCGTCTTAAGGAGATAAGTCAACAGAAGTAATGCTAAATAGCAAAATGAAATAACACAGGCGAAAGGCTAACGATAGAATTTAGTTGACGCTGATATCGAATGTCGAAGAAGAAGTTAAATAATAATGAAGGAAACCATCGAATGTCATCAAGCTAAAAATTTATGTCCTTAAAAACCGTCAAAAGTAGTCTGTTTACATTTCGCTGTATGTTTTTACTAGTCGCGTCATAGTTATTTCAAAACTTTCCCTTTCTATGAAACAAATAACAAATTTCTAATCGTGCCGAAAGCCTTTGTAGTCCACACAGTGTACCATATATATTGCTGCAATTAATAGTGCATTCATTTACATTTACTTCACGATTTATTCATTTGTGTAAGTATTTCTTTGAAGGGTATCAGTGCTTTCATTGTGGATAAGTCCACCCCTGGTCTGTCGTTAGGAAAGAAGGAAGACAAACTGGGCATCAGAGCGTCCTCGACGTGTTACCTGATATTTGAAGATTGCAGCATTCCAGCTGAGAATATACTTGGCAAGCCTGGAATGGGATTTAAGATTGCCATGGTAAATTCTTTTCTTCTTTGACGTAATAGATGTAATACATAGGATAAGATTTATGATGAATATCTGCACATATTTTTTTTTAATTAAAATAAAAAGTTATTTGAGGCTCTACATTGAGGCTACTGAAGCTGAAATCCTAAGGATTTTTTTTTTTTCTTTTGTACTAATAAAACATCACCTGATATTTTTTCACAAGCTATGGCCACATAATGTTACTTAATTTCATTTACATACTCAGTACTGGCTTTGTTTTAATAACTTAAATAGAGAAACGTCAAGAAAAAAAAATAATAAAAAGGTACTCAAATGCTATCAAAAAGTTTTTTTTATTTGTTCTTCTGCGCATAAGTAAAGAAGATATTTTTTTTCTTTTTAATTTAAAGCAAACTTTAGATGCAGGAAGGATCGGAATAGCTTCACAAGCATTGGGCATTGCTCAGGTATTAACAAATATAAATTTTGGAGCGTAAAGAATGATCTTATTGGTTGCATTTTTAGTTTAATTAATCTACAATATGCTCCATTTTGTGTTTCCATTACGGCTGCATTAGTTAGTTAATTATTCTTCATCTCTCTTTGATTGCAGGCTTCTCTTGACTGTGCAGTAGACTATGCGATGAAGAGACAATCCTTTGGAATGCCTATTGCTAAAATGCAAACTATTCAGGTAAGTAAAGAATTCGTGAAAGTTCCTTTGTTCAAATCACTAGTCCAATAGAAAGTAAGTTCATTTTATTTTTCTTATACAATTCTAAAGTATATAAATGTATACACATATTTATAGAGTGGTTTTCTTTTTTAATGAAAAGAATCAGGATAGAGGGAAAAAGCTTCTTTGCATCATTCACCTGTTACTTTACTTAGACTTAGATCCTCCAGCGCAGTTCAGCGCATTGGACGGCAAACTGTCTCCACAAAGAGACACTGGCAATTGTTGAAGCCTTTACCTACCTGGTGTCCAATGCTCATAGGATTTCCTTGTTTGAGACCCTATCTCACCTGTTAAACACAACAAATTAATTATGTTTAAAGCCCCTTAAATGTGTTACTAATGAGGCAGCCATAAAAAAAAAACAGTAGCATATAAAAAATAAAGAGTGTGCAGTAAAATTTAGTAAAAAGGCTTGCAGAGAAAGTAATTAAAATTGTGTACAGAAAGGTTCATTTTAATGAGTTGGAAGCTGCAGAGTCTACTGCACAGAATATCCTACCATATACTTTATGATATGGGAGAATGCTGGATGGTAAAGAGTTTGGCTCCTGAATTGAGGGGTGCCCTTGAGTCAACCCAATTCTAATGGGTACCATTTGTAAGCCTCCATGCACTAAGGCTCCGTGCTGAGATTAATCCCTTTTAGCACGGTCCAGGTATCTGGCAGTGAATGTCTGCCTGGTTGTGCAGTTTGCGCTCTGGACTGTCGTTTTATTGATGGTCCAGGGTTCAAGCCCTGCCCGCTCCCATTCCCCGTCATCCAGTGGGAGGTTTGGACTAGGAAGTAGACTATCCAACTCTAAAGGAACATCCGAAACATGTAAAACAAAACAGTGTTCTGTACAGGGCAAGATCCTCGCATGCACCAGTTCCATCTGTTCCAAGACTAGTCATATCTTCGAATGAATCCACCCAGCTCTGATAGGTACATTAGTTAGGGAAAGTAAAGGAGGTTGGTCTTTGTGCTTGCCACATGACATCCTCGTTAACCATCAGCCATAGATACAGATGACCTTTACATCATCTGCTCTGTAGGTCACAAGTTCTAAAAGGGGAACTCTTACTTTATACTTTATACAAATCCATTGCACTGTGTCAGGGTACTTAGCTTGTAGAAATAGAAAAGTTGTTATAATCCAGGAACAAAAAGTTGCAATTAACACATAAAACATGAAATTACAACACTTTTCAGTATTACGGTAGATAGTTATGATAGACAATTGTACAGGAAAGACCAACTAATGACATATTTCCTTCTACATAAATAAACATTGTCAATTTTAAAAGAAAATTTTGTTTCAAGTGATTGAGTATCTGTGATTGAAGCGTTCTTTAAATTATATCCCTGAACTGAACACATGTTTTTACTTTACAAAATATCTGACACAAAATTAAAATATACCAACTTTTGTTACATAGGCATTTAAAATAATTACACTATTGTCTTAATTGTTATTTTGTTTTTGTTTGTTATAAAGAATGATACATTTCTTTGCTATAATTTTTCTACAGAACAAATTAGCTGACATGGAAGTACGTTTGGAAAGTGCACGTCTGTTGACATGGAAGGCGGCCATGTTAAAAGATTCTGGGAAAAACTTTACTAAGGTAATACATGTTTACAATAATATTTCCGACTTATTTTTTTATCATTCTTATTTAAATTTGTATTCAAGTGGCTTATTCTAGGCAAAGCTTATGACCCTTTGGTATGGGTCCAGATTACTCCAGATATTATATAATTCAGTCACACTTTGACCTTGAGACTGGTTTCCATAGGAAACATCACAAGTAGAAACAATAATTCCTGTCAAATGTTGTAATGAATTATAAATGTTCAGTTTTTTTATCATACACCTTAACATCTAAAATTAAAAAACAAAAAAAAACTTTTTTTTTCTTTGTGCTCATATAGTTGTCTTTTTTAGCTTTTAGTTTGCTTTGAGCTATGAAAAAGTGAAAAAAATGTTAACATGCAAAATTTGGCAAAGGGGATCAGATTGAAATCTTGAGTCAAACTGAGTTGGGTTTGCTGAGTGACTAAAGACAGCATGGGAACATGGGTTAGAGACCTGACCACACTGAGTATGCTAAAGCATGAAAGATGTGCTATGGATTCAAATCTAAACTATCTGTTTCTGCTATAGTAAATGAATTACTTACAACAATAAAATTTGAATGTTCAATTTAGCTAAATTAAAATTTGAACTGAAAAGATTGGAGTAACTATTATAATTGTTGCAAATTATGACTGAAAATTGATAATTTAAAAATGTAATAGTTGACTTTTATAGATTTCTTTGGCTGTTCAAATTGTAAATATGTACAACAATAATTCCCTTATAATCTGCAAGTAATGCCATTGTAATATTCTGTTTCAGGAAGCAGCTATGGCAAAGTTGGCAGCTTCTGAAGCAGCAACCTTCAATGCACATTCTGTAAGTATTTTGTTATAATTAGCGCCTCGTTATTCGAAGCATAAGCTGCTCTTTTTTTTTATGTTGTTTTTAGTCTGAACTCATTTGGATAATAATCACAGCAATAGCTTAAAACAAGATTAAAATGATAAGTGAATGAGTACATTGAAGGGCTTAAGTTTGAGTGCTGATGGAGATTGAGGTTTTTAGGCAGTAGGTCCAGTCACTCATCCAACATTGTATGGCATTAGAAACAATGGTTAGTTGTGCTGTATTCAAAAGAGTTGATGGCTCACTCAATTGAGTTAATTGATTTCTGTTACCATAAAAATAATAGTTTGTTTTTTTCTTGAACCCGGCATGGACAATTTATACATTTGTTCATTTCTTTGTTCTGCTTTTAATTTGGAGGGCCAATTAACTAGTCCTATATATATATATATAATGGAAACTTCAAAGTAGTTTCCAAATCAGCTAGTTTCCATAGTTGTTTTTTTTTAGAAAGGGTTTCACATGAATAAGGAAATGAATATTTCCTAGCCTCATGTTTTGCTGACTTTCTTAGTCGTTATTGTTTTCACTATCCTGAACCAAAGCAAAGCAGATGAATAGATGGGCGGAATATTTCCAGGAATTATGGAATAGACCAGCAACCTCAAATCCCTATGACATTTGTGATCTCTTAATAAAGAGGGATATAGACAAAATTGAAAAACAGAAAGGCAGCAGGACCTGATGACATTCCAGCAGAAGCCTTGAAAGCAGACATGGAAAGCTCAGTAGAAATGTGTTATCAGCTTAATGAGGTGGAGGACATATCAGCAGACTGGAAAGAAAGATTCCGAATAAAGCTCCATAAAAAGGGTGATCTCAGCAACTGTAATAGGAATAGGCCTTTTTAGAAATAAAAAACAGATTGTGCAGTGACCAAAACGCTAAACCACATATCAGAATAATCGCTGGAATGGAATTCCCCATTACTTTTACATTTTGTGGACTATGAGAAGGCATTAGACTCCACATATCAAGCTACTCTCTGGAAGCTACTTTGTGAGTATTATCAATAACTCGTATGAAGGTATAACATGTAGAGGTTCACCATGGACAGCTTACAAAACGTTTTCCAGCACAAATAGGGGTTAGACAAGGATGTTTGTTGTCAACAACTGCCTGCCTTTACTTTCCCCAACTAAAGTCAAGTACCCATTACAGTTGGGTGGACTCAGGGGTGCCCTAAAAATCCCAAAATTCAGAATCCAAGCATTCACTAAGATTTGAAGCCAGGACCCCAGGTTCAGAAGCCAAGAGCTTAACCACTTGGCCACTGCATACCCATGACTTAATTAAAGTTCTAACAAATTGTTTCTTCTAAAATCTTTGAGCATTATGTAGCTGTACTTAACATGAGTTGAAATATCTTGCAGGCTATCCAGATTCTAGGTGGAATGGGCTTTGTGACTGACATGCCAGCTGAGCGCCACTACAGAGATGCTCGTATCACAGAAATATATGAAGGCACTAGTGAAATACAGCGGATCGTCATAGCCACCAATTTACTTAAAGAACATGGGTTTTAATTAATTTTGTTTCTTTTAAACTGTTTGTACGATTAACATGAAGTGAAAGGCTACTTGTTTTTGAAAATGGTTGAATGACCTCTATATGCACATGCCATAGCTAAAGGCAAGGAAAGAAAAAAACAGCTTAAGACTTGTCTAAGCATATCTTTTTGAAGTGTTTCTTACTTTGAAGTAGTTTCTGTTTTATTTAAGAAATTGTAAATGTGGTTTTGTATCAAAAAGTTATCTAGTAATCATATTTCAACTTGCCAGCAAATATAATTGAAAATGTCTATTTTGTGTTACATATTAATAAAGGCGTTGTATGTCTCCCCTCATCACCATCATCATCAAACTCCATTTGAGTGACGGCTTAAGACATGAGTATGTCTCCCTTAATATCTACACAATTTGCAGAATTTTATATATTATTATATAAATTGATAGTGTACCATAGTTCTGCTAGTACCTGTATGTATAAATTTTCCAAATCTAAACAATTTGTTTAATTACTAATTTGATCAAAAGATCTGTGAAAAAAAAAAGTTGTTTATAAAAATTTTTATAAATGAATTGTATGAAAATATTTTTTTCCTGTCTCATGTTTATGTTTGGTATATCTTTTGTTGTAAGAAATGAATTGCTTGAATCAAGCATGGTCAGCTGTCCTCTTAATTACTTTACACAGGTCAAGGAAATTATGACACATAAATAGGCCATGTCCTCCAACCTAACCCCAAGCAAAGAAGATGCTTTTTTTATTTATAAATCTTATATCAGCACACTCTGGTCAAACTCTAGTACAAATCTATCTCCCTCTCTCCGCCATTAAAGATCATTTTGAAACTGAGCAATTATTCTTTGTCCCTAACAAAACATGAAGCAATCCAAAAAATTAACCAATTTTGTTTGGTATTAAAAAGGGAAATAAATCATACAGTATTGGCTGTAAATATGAAAATTTCCCCCTTAGATGAGCTTTGTGGGTTTTTAATAATTTTCCACTATACTTAAGTTGTAGTTGGTAACTGCAATATTGCACATAAAAAAGAAAAAAGGTTGGGCTACTTACCTGAAGTGCTAGACAATTCTAGATACGTCCACACTCTTTCCTTTCTTATGCACTGCTGTTTTATGTATTAATTTTTTGTTAAGTTTATTAAACAAGCAGTTTGTTGTTTTGTACTATTTCTTGTTACACTTTACAAACACTTTGAAACTGTTAAAAACCATGGAGTTCTGTGATAAAAGCTGTTCATTCTTGCTTAGCCATGATATATTTATGTTAATGCTTTTATATTTTTCTTACTGCTATTAATATGTGATGTTAATGTATTATCATATCATAAAAGGAGAATAACAAATTAGTGCATAATGTTGATTCACCTGTGAAATTTTTAAGATCAATAAATATTATGACAGTATTGTTTTTGTAATTCAGTTATATAACCTATCAAGCTTATGAAGTCAACATAGTTTACCCCAGTGTTTTAGTTAGTGCAATATGTGATTGATTACTTTTTAAAAAATTATTTTTTGTGGGTTTATTAAACTAATTAGCTATTACAATTATAACAGTAAAATAAAAATCACCCTCTGGTGTATGCTGGCCCACCTTGGTGTGTTAAAGGAAAAGTTTTAACATTCAAAGCTTACTGTACACTTGCCTTCTCCAACATTGGAGTAATGCCAGGAATATGAAATTATGCCAAGAAGGCATTTTTCAAACTATAACACTGCTCAGATCATGCAAACAGAATTAGAACTTTAATACAAAGCCTACCATAATAATTTAGATAATTTAATTTTTTTAAATGCTTTGTAACTTGTAATATTTTTATTATTTAACTAAATACAGAACACATACAAATTAGCAACAACAGTTCACTGGAAGTCAGGAACCCCTTTGGTATGTTAAGGGTTAAACCAAAGTTTCAATGAAGATGCAAACACAAATTGTAGTTTTGAATCATTTATTTATAAATTTTTTGATGCATTTTTTTTTCTCTGGAATATGATAAAGCTGTGAAATATTCAACCAAACAGGGTGCTTCACTTATCAGATACCATGCGCTCAATACTGCATACTAAGATTAGAAAAATTGTTTGCACTCACAATTATACTTTCACTGCACACACTTTTATAAAGCCAATCTGTTCAGCCTTTCCATGACTTAACACCACAAGAATGCATTGTTACATCTAAAACATTTTGACAAATTGATACTATGTCAGATTCAAGTCTAACATTGCATAAGGAGATACAAAATGTACACAACATGAGATCTAATTTGAAATGTACAAGGTCATATTGTGTGGAGAATGTTTATTACAAGGAACGCTTCAGTCAAAAAGTAAAATAACTATAAAATAAAAAAATTATTTCTATCAGCTAATGCTATTAGAAAATAATAGCGAATATCTTTGTACAAATTAGAATGTGGTAAATTTGTTTTCTTTAGTGTCAAGTACAAAAAGAAATCATACAAAAAAATCACATGTTCTTGCAAAGCAATTCAGACTCCAGGACAAGTCAAAAGTAAAATAAATCAAACTTAAGAGATGATTGGATGAAATTTTAAACAGATGTACCTCAAATCATTTTTTTTTTCCACTGGACTGGTCCATTTATGTGTTTAAGTCTTATTAATATTGGCCAACTTGTACAAGCCAAAGCCTTAACCCCCAATGGAAAGCTGTTGGCTTAAATTTAAAATTAAAGTTTCTAGTGATTGGCCTGATATAACTGAGCAAACTTCTTCAAATAAAGTTGGCTCTGATTAAACATATAGATATGTTGAACTATAATACAAACTGGTTACTTTCATATAAAACTCATCAAATAGTACACAAGTTGGTCAACAAAATGAGTCCACTTGAGTTTGTTTCTTTGTCAGTGCAATTTATTCACAATATTCTAATTTTTGTATATATATATATATATAATAAGCAGGCTAATGATGTGTTATCACATGTAGGCCTTATCAGTGAAAGGAGATATTTAACTTATTTGGAGAGCTGAAAGGTGGCCGACGTAACAGAAGTGCCCCACGGAAACGCTTTAGAGACCAGCTTAGAAGCCAACCTGCTTTAACTGGCATAGAAGAGGGCACCTAGCTGCAGGTGGCTTCAGAACGAGACAGCCAAAGATGACTTACAAAGGCAGCAGGTTACACATTTAAGACCAAAAGAAAATCTAAATCGACCACTGGCGGACAATGGTTATGCCTGCGTACGATGTGGCAAAATATGTAGCTCACAACCGAGGCTGCATATCCACTGGAAATACTGCATTCCTCAAATCTTCAGACTCGAAGACAGGCCTTATTATTATTATTATGAGTGAAAAAAAAAAAAAGATTTCTAGAATCATGAAATGAAATTCAACATAAACACTTTCTTACAAACTTACTTCTAATCAGCATTCAGTTTTTCAACTGCTATGCTATCATCACATAGTTGTAAATGCAAATCACACTTTGCACATTGACAAAGGAATAGGGTAAATATCTTTTGCAGCAATGTCAGCAGGGAATGTAATAAACTTTAAATTGACCACATTCACACTGTGGCACAAAAATATTGGGAAATGTAGAGCGCTTCTAAGTGAATAATACATAATACAAAGAACAACAACCAAATCTAAAATATCAAATGAGGACATGTCCCAAAAAGTACCAGGACATATAGCCTAGCCATAACTACTATTCCTAGTCAGACAAAAAAAAAGGAAAAGGTTTTTTAAAATGTATGCAGTTATAAAACAACTATGTTACATCTACTTTTTTTTTATGTCAAAATAGAAAGAGATGAACACACAATAAATTATTTCTATCTATTAACCGCCAATCTGTTCCTGAAAACACCACTATCAGCTGAACTAGGAAGAGACAGAAATATCAACAATGGCGTACTACCAGATCAGACTACATACTTCAGGGATAAAAAAAGCAGATAATATAATATAGAGCAAAAGAGACCATTCAAATAGGTCATATATTTGGCCAATAAAAATAGCCTCATTTAGTTTTAATAAAAAGACTAAAACTTACTGTCTGCAAGTTAAGAAGGAAAGCTAAATCTGGACATTCTTTACCAAATGTCTAGTTTTATCAGACACAATGTTAACTGAAAGATACTTAAGTTTGAAAGTGTCATCCATTTAGAGAAGAAAAAAAAAAAAAGGGGGGGGGGGAAGAAACTAGATTCAATAAAACCAACATGACACATATATATATATACAAATCAAATCAAAACAACAACCCAAGTGTGTATATTTGCATACAATCCTTACAGCCCAATAAATGCCTTCATTCTTCCCATGTCCAAAAACAATCCACCTTTCAAATGATGAGCTTTAATATCACCTTCAAGGCTGATGTGTGAAATAGGGGCCAGGGGACAGAACACCAAATATTTACAGTTCTCAAAGATCCCCCCCCCCCCCCAAGGAAGAGTTACTTCTCCTTCTTTGTCTCTGTCTTGTCTACAGGCTTCTTCTTGGCAGGCAGGTTCTTCTTACACTGACCATACAGCTCATTCAGTTTGAACTCTTTGATAATGTTAGCCTGCAATACAATTAAGTAATTTTCATAATGTAGGCCACGGAAACAGATGACCTTTACATGGTCTGAAAGGGGGACTTTACTTCTTTTTTTATGTTATTAATTGAGCTTAATGTAATTTTGGTGAGTTATAAATTGGACAGAAAAGGACATTCAAAATAACAAAAGGTTCTAGACATAGACATATAGTGTTAAGCAACATACACACAAAAAGTCCAATAGCCTCATTAAAATATAATTCAAAGAGTTGTGCAACGCATACTACAATAGAGTCTTACTTTAGTAAAGTCAAACTTTAAAGTCACACGTTTCGTGGGGATGGGTCTCCTTTCTGTTTCTTTTCCGTCTTGAAATAAAATAATGGTTGGTAGCTGACGAGACAATGCCCCAGTGTTGATTTGATACCTAAAAAAATAAAACATTCATATAAATGTGTGTTTAAAATAAAGCATCTACTAAAACAGAATCAGAAGTTGGCACAAGTTTCGTCATTTTTGAGAGTACATAAAAGTAACCGTAGAGTTTCTATTAAAATATACATAAATGCTAATCAATGTTATCTTCTAAAATACATTTACCTTACTTACTTTTCAGCGATATTTGGATATCTGGAAACATCTATTTTACCAAACTTCAAATTATCTAAATTATACCTGCAGAAATATAAACATCGATTATTATTTCTTTTTAATTTCACGAGATTTGAACATGTCAAGTTTCTACAACACTTTTAAAGGTGTATACAAAAAAAAAAAAAGAAAGTTAAACATAAAAGAAAGGAAGTAATAAGTAATAATTAAAATTGTTAATTTTCAATGGAGAAAAAAAAGCTCACTCATTAGAAATTTCAGAAAATACTGGTGCTAAATCAATGCATTTTGGAGACCAAGCCACATAAAAGGCAATCAGCCAAGTAATTCTTTTATCTCTAGCAATCTCATCCTTTTGGGAAAAAAAAAATTAAATACATTACAAAAGTACAAAAATCAAGCACTTATGATGAATCAAATTATCTTTCACTTATCTACAAATAAATTATTTATTTTTTTTCACATCACTTTGTAATGAAAAGCTCTAGACATCAACTTACACACAAGTTAGGTCCCCTGAAGTAAATGATGCTTTCTGGTCCCTGATACACTGGTTTGGGGAGAAACATCACATGTGCTGCAAAAGTAAACAAAAAGTTAGTACAGTAAGTCCTGAGAGGTCCAAATTGGACTAGATCAATAAACCTCAATAAAAGGCAGTGTGCAGATCAGTGCCAAGACATGTACAGATAGGTGCCAACACGTAAAGTATATATATTGGGCCTGTTTTTTTTAATGGAAAGTTTGTCTGCCAAATGTGAGCTCTGTTGTCTCTCAACATCTGATTACACAATGTTATTTTGTGGCTAATGTAGGACATGGAAAACTCTTGACACCAAACCTCTGCTGCCTAGTGGCTATACCCAAACATGAAAAAATCTTCAGGAGTCAATCCAGCACAAAGTACTCCACCCTATCTGTGTCTGCACCTGTGATCTTGTGGCCCTGCTCTCAATGTAAAGATCATACATATGAAAGATCAGTGATGATACAGAGCTTAGACTTGTAAGTCATCATGATAGTGATAAGTCTGAACTCTTTCCCTGTCATTCAGCAAGTATGGGCAAGGTCCTCAATCTTTAGTTCTGAAGAAACATCCAAATCTTTTCAACAAAAGAAAGACAGGTTGGAGGGGTATGCTGTGTGCCAAATTAATGGTTTTAGATTCCCTCCTAATAACAGATTATATTTAAATGGGAACCTGACATCTGTTGGAGACAATGAATTATATATTATATGTTGACTGTACAGCATTGTCACCAACATTAACTGTTGATTAAAAAAAAAAGCTACATTACATTACCCCCCCCCCCGGACACTAAAGTATCATTATTTTTATGCAATGTATAGCTATTAGTGTTATTTTTTAATCCGTTTTTTTTTTTAATGCTGATTAGTTCCTTTCTAACTCAAATTCAACTTTAATTCTCGCTCCCTTGATGATGCATATGATTTAGTTAACTTGTAATTATAAAGTTAAAGACAAAATACACACATACCAGTCTTGATCATTATAAAAGAATATTTCACACATATAAGTTTGTACATAGACTTGAACTTATGATAGCACCTAAATTACTACTATTTTCTTACCTATACAAATGAGTGCATACAGAACAGCATAGGCAGGGCTGTAGTTTAAAAAACAAACCAGACTCAAAGCTTTGGTAAAAAGACAGGCAGTTGACGCATACTCCACTATGTTTGCTGAAAAGTGAAAGGTAACCTTAATGAATAATATTTGGCATTTTTAGAAGGATCAAAATGAAAGAAAGTATACAGAAGTGAGAGAGCTTTATCCAAAAATTCAAAACAATATTTTGATTCAATAAACTGGAAGCTACTTTAATAATACACTGCTACATCTATTCAGACATAAGGTGTAGAATTCTATTTCTACAAATTAACTAGAATTCTAAACTTTATAAATCATTCATGAAAAATGAATGTTAAGCATTAAGCATTGAACAAAAACATCATATTGAATGTGATGTCATTTCAAAAGCAGACCCTGTAACTTGTGATAAAATGATATCTTGTACAATAATAATTAGTTTAGAGTGAGACAGAAACATAATACTAATAAAAAAAAAAATTGTTTCACTGTTAAATAAATTATGTATATTCATTGAAAGAAATGTCTTCTTTAAGCTTAGAACCAATTCACACTATTAGATGCATTATTTTTTTATTCTATTCATTTTAGAAGCCACAGGAATTAGGGAAAAACTTTTGCTTTTTTACACAGTTCTATTTTATTTAGAACCTTCTTCCAGATACCCCCACTGAGTGCACAAATGAGATTGGACCAAAGTGCTCTAAGCTACAAGCATGAAAATAGCGCTATATAAATGTTATAAAATTATTTATTATTTTATAATTATAATCCTTGTATGTACTTTCCGATCTGAGTGAAGTCACATTTAGATCTCTCTATTTTTTAGTTGAACATCAATATATTTTATAATAATTCAGATCTACTATAATAATCTACAATTTATCTAGGTTTTTTTAACAACTAAAATAAACTGGAGTAAGTGTACAATTACAGGGAATAGTACTAAACTAAGGATCTAAGAAAATGAAATAATAATCTCTTGTTTTTAATGTCTTCATTTATACAATGATTGAAAGAGTAAACTGTAAATGATCTAAAAGACTATATAGATACCTTGTTTTCTATTCTTCAAAACAATAACACAAGCCAAAAATGTTAACCATTCCCATTCTCTCTGGGAAAAAAAAGAAAACATAAAAACAGTCAATTATTGTTTATTAAATTATGAATCATCTTTTAGATCTAGACTTAGAGATCATCTATTATCAAACTATCAACTAATCATAGACTAATGATGACTGACATGATCCTTTCTTAGTTTTCCTACTTTTGAAAATTAAAAACTAATGATTCTTAATGAGCTTTTTTATACTCATCACCAATATGTCCTGATATATATACTATTAATTTTGTTGTAGTGTTGCTGTGACAGTTTGCATATTTAGTAATCAAATCCTTCCAGTCCACTTTACCCAGGCAGCAGCTGGATCTAGCTTTTGCAGGATATCAAGAGAGAATCTGGTCCATTCTCTTCTATGTTGTCCAGCCAGCTTTTCTTTGGATGGTCTTCTCCTTGTGCTCCCTATTTTCCAATGTATCTTGAAGAATTACTTTTCAGTGACTGAGTGAGTCATCTTACATTACCATACTAAAATAGGACTATATATGATACTATATCATAGTATATCAGTATTACTATAATTTACTATATGATATATGAATGTCACTATTTCTATTTTATTTAGTATTACTTAGACTTAGATCTAGTAACTGTTAGTATTACTATTACGGACAGAAACCGAAACAGCTCTCTAGAGATCAAGTTTGAATAGAGATAATCATAAGTTATGATAAACTTGTGGAATCTAGAATAGATCTACCTTAGTGACTTACCATCTCAAGTGTGCAAGAGTTAAAAACCCAATGACAAACATGAGGTGTGCTTTTTAAAATAAAGTATAGCGTTGCCAGGATGATATTTGTAACATAATGAGGGGCTATTAATGGTCTCAGATCGTTAAATAAAGTCATCATGGTGTGTAGTTTTTAGACTATGGCCTCAGTGCAATGAAGATTAAGACAATTTCAACCTGTAAAAATAGATAACACTTCGACTTCAAGATCTAAGTCTAGATCTATTTAAGTATTTGACTATGAACTATGAAGGTCTTGACTCTTATTTAGTGCCCGGAAGTTGTGTAAAGTCAAGAAGACACAATTTTATTTTGCCATGCAGTCAATGGTCACGATAAAATTCTAAACGATAAAATTATTTTTGAGTTGACGTCGATCTCTATCTTGATTCCATGGCGGACCATGGTCACGGTCTATCAACCCTGTCTACACACCGTCTAGGTAGATCTCTCTCGATATATAGAGTCTATAGATCTATATAAGTATATAGATTAAAATAGATCTAGAGTCTAGACCTAAATTAAGAGGCTATATCAGTATATCATAGTATATGAGTATATCCGTTTTCAGATCATTTATTTACGTCTCTAGTGACTCTGTCACTCTAGTCTAGGCAGCCATAGGCATATTCAGTGACATTGGCATTGCCATTGGTGCCAGAAACGAAGAATTTATAATATAATTAGTAGTATTATTATTTAATTAACTATTATAAATCTTATCTTATTCTTATATATTATTTATATGATACGAAATACGATACAGACGTTACTTTAAAAAAGAAGATGATTACGTCCTATGCGTCATGCATGATTTAGTTATATGCATATTAACCAATTACCTAAACTCTGCCAAGTCACTGGTTTTCCTGGCTATCTCAAATCTCAGGCAACCCATTCCATGCTCTAATACTAATACTTAGTAATAGCGCTGGGGAAGAAGGAGCCTTTCACTTTTGACAAATTTTGTATTATCTTGGGTAGTAGGGACCTGTCATGTTAGAATCATGGACATGATGATGATACTGATACCGGTACTGAATCATGTGAATGTAACTGATAGATCTTGATCTCTTGGTTCTATGACTATGTTAACTATGTATGGGTGTGGGTAATATCATCGTTACATCTTTAGTAGTGATATATTCTACGAAGTGCCTATCCCCAACCAGTTGGGAATAGGCTTCAACCCTATTCCCAACCGGATGGATGGGTCAAATAAGGTCAAAACCATATTCCCAGAACCGGAAGTGGTTCTTATGTTAAAGGTCAAACAAGATGGCAGGAATCAATCATACATGCTTTGTCCACAGTCACTGATTTGATTTAGAGTTTTAACATAGATCTAGTAAATCTAGATATAGTATTGTTCACTTTATCTAAATTGACTAGATCTAGAATCTAAAGTTGTTTCATTACATTAAAAAAACAGCATGAAAAGAATTTAGCAATGACAATTAAATGTAGTGTTGTAATAGTATTTCTTCTATTATTTGCTTTAATAAATGTATGTCATACATAAGACAAAAAAAAAAAAAACACCAAAGTCTCTGTTGATTGTGTTGTGCTATTTATGTAGGAGATTTAAAACTGCATGGCAAGGAGCAAGGACACATTGATTTCTAGCTTTGTTAATGATATAAGGTTAAAATAAAGTAATAATTTTTCCCCACATTTAAAAAGGTGCCGATATCGTATGCCGTATCGGATCGCACAGTCACAAAAAAAAAGTCCCATCGTCCTGTATATGAATTGTTTTAAAAGTGTTTATAAATTATAATTAGTCTATAGGTCATTCATAAATAATAAATTAAAATTATAAACATAAACTAAAAAACAAATTAGTCTATAGGTCATTCATAAATAATAAATTAAAATTATAAACATAAACTAAGAATGCTAACAAAGAAAGACTTAATAAGTAAAGATTTTTTTCTCAGTAAATCTCCTCTTCTACTATACATAAAGGTGTATAACAAACCAAATATGTATGACATATCAAACTAGCAGTAATAGTTGAACATAACATTTCTTCTCTATTATTATTCATTTAATAAATGTATGTCATACATATGACCAAGAAAAACCCCAACAAAAACAAAGTCTCTGTTGATCGACAAACTTTTTTTTTGGTGGGTGGAGGGGCATTATATTTCATTGATATAAAAAAACATAAATGACATAGAAAAATGGAAATTAACAAAGTATTGTGTATGTTTTCAATTTTATAAAATTTCAAACCAAGAGATCATACAAGTATATTACTGACATCAAATGAGAGAAATATTTATTTATTGAAATGGTGCTAAGATTAGTTGGATAATGATCATAGGTAGAGTACATGATCCATTGAATCTTATTGCGGTACAATCTCTCAAAGATATCCACTACTTCCACCACAACTTGGCCTTAGATTATAAAATCCTGTTTAGGATATATCCTACCCATCTGCCTCCCCTATTTCACCTTAGTGAGAACAATAAACTTTGATATCCCCTATCCTATATTGAATAGAATCAACATAAATGAAAAAACTCTCAGCTTTACAATATACATAGGGAAAAAATAATAGAAGTTTAATAAATTGTGAAGATTTATCAATATCAAACAAATTTTATTTTATAACTATTTTCTATTATCTTCTTTTAAATCAATCACTTAAAAAAAAAAATTTAACATTTAACTGAATAGGATTTGACCTAAACACAGTGGACTGGGAATAAGGTTTTGACCTAATTTGACCCTGTTGACTGTGAATAGGGTTTTGACCTCATTTGACCCATCCATCCGGTTGGGAATAGGGTTGAAGCCTATTCACAACTGGTTGGGAATAGGGTCCGCCTATATTCTATGTCTTTCATAGTCTATTAATATACTATTATAGTCTATGTATTTAAAATAAAATTAGTAAAAATCTACATATATATGATTTATCATAATTTATGATATAAAAACATTTTTTTAGACAAGCCTTATATTTTTTATTATTATTATAAGTGTGCAGTTACTTTGACTCAGCATCACTCAGTCAGTGTGTTTATTAATTAGATCTGAGCTAGATCTAGTGAAAAGCACATTTTAATTAACGTCTCAAGCTACTTTGAAAAGAGCTGTAGATTCTAGAGTCAAGCCTTTTAGACCCTTTCTCTTCTTTTGAATCAAAGTTAGATTTGTTTTCTTTTATTTTTACTGATAACTAGCTTCATATTAATAAATATAGAAATAACACATATATATTAGCTGGAGTAACGTTGATGCAATAACAATTATAATATACAATTTTTAATTTTTTGTTTACAGTTTACACATAAAATAAGAAAGATGGAAAATCTTTATGAGATACTCAACAGTAGATCTGGAGCCTCCATGGAAGAAATTAAAAAATCCTATATCTCATTGGTCCGCCTTCATCATCCTGATAAGAAAGTCCAGCAGCAATCTCACTGTTCTGACATGGCCAACTCTGAGATGTTTATTAAGATTGACAGGGCATGGAAAATCTTAAGCGATCCTAAGTCCAGGGCTCAATACGATGCCATGTGGCATGAGCGAAGCCTTGTTCAGGATCTTCCCATACAGGAGATGGTTGATTTCAAAGAATTTAATCTGGATGAGAAACTGTATACCTACCCATGTAGATGTGGCAGTCTGTATGTTTTGACTGATGTGGAATCCCAGTTTCATTTTGATATTGTGTGCTGTGGGACATGCTCTCTGACCATAAAAGTGATTTACAGTGACTGAAGTGCTGGTGCAGTACTATTACATTGGCATCAAATGGGTTGTCTTAAAAATTTGCAAGATAAAAGGTCTTTCAACATGATGCTATGGAACAAATGGCAGAAGAAAAGCGCCATAGAAAAAAAAAACCTGCCCAGTGTGCTGCCAGGCATTCAGGGCTCACATAGGTCTCACTAGCCACGTAAGGGGGCACAAAAT